>OX463861.1:16302048-16733368 GCA_949825065.1 Odontocerum albicorne
TGGGTATGACCTGATTGATGTGAATCATACGATGATCTCTGTTGCCTTCTACTAGAAACACACGGCATGATTAAAAATTGATGGTCTAGAAATGAATGACGTTTTTAACTTTCGTACAAGAAAAATAAAGTAAAAAATTCGATAGCAGTATATATCCTGTTTATTTTTCCTTTCATATGGTAGGTACCCATGAATATATCCAAATTAGTGTTTTGGACAAATTGAAGTGTGACCTGGAGACAATATTGTCTTCAGCCCCAGTAATTGACTTCGGGTTTCGAGCCCACGGAGTAGGCTTGTAACTTGTTTGGCAACACTACCACTCAGCGCATGCGAGTATTGTTACCAGACAAAGGTGGAAGCAATGAATCTTACCGCTAAACTATGGAGGTCGCCATCTGCTATTAATACCATACATGTAACATATATCAAATTTACCTGCCATATGTTTATGATTATAAAGCAGAAGATAAGTAAAGGAAACAAAACACCACTGAAACAGCGTCGTCTTTGCTGGGCCTCGTAGTCGAGGATCCCCTCACCATTCCAACTTCACTTCAGTTGGAGAGCAAAGCAGTGCCGTGGAGTTTTCTTTATTTATTTTTAAATGAGTGAGCTGTTCCGCACCAGCAAAGTCACCGGCTACACCACTGTACTGAATCCGATGGCACACTGAAGCGAGATGATTAAAGCAGACTATGTATTTTCCTTTTTATGGAAGAATAGATTTGACTGAAGTCATAAGTATCCTTATACCCCCGAATACTAGGTGGAAAAAATACCTGTGTCATTCGTAGAGTAGAGCAGCGCAGGGTTCGAACCAGTGACCTTCCGCACAGAAGTTAAACACCAATACATTTCCCGTAAGCTGGAAGACAACCAAGGTCTGCCCTATCTTCAAATCGGGAGACCTATTAGACTCTCACAATTACAGACCTGTAGCTGTTCTCTCTTTGCTTCCAAAAAATTTCGAAACTGTACTGTGCAACCAATTGACCCACCAAGTATCAACAAGACTTATTGGAAACCAGCATGGCTTTTTGTCAAAAGTATCTACTGTTATTAACCTTCTCTCTCTCACACAGCAGATTGCTTCAAATTTAGACGAACTTTCCCAAACGGATGTAATATATACAGACTTCCAGAAAGCTTTCGACAAAGTTGATCACGATATATAACTTGAGAAAATGCATAACCTTGGTTTCAGCGATAATCTAATTGGATTATTTGCATCATGTCTAAAAGAAAGATCTCAATACATAACAATCTGAAACAAGTATTCTATGGAATTCATCGCAAGATCTGGTATACCACAAGGATCTAATTTAGGTCCCCTACTATTCCTCATATTAATAGACGATATCCAAAATTCCATAAGTCACTTGAAATGTTTATTGTTGGCTGACGACATGAAAATTTTCACAAAGTTTAATTCACCTCCCGACTGTGCACAGCTACAACAGGACCTAGACTCTATAGTTTCCTGGACTGAGCAAAATCATTTCCTGTTCAACATTAATAAATGTGTCTGTGTATCGTATAGTAGATCGTTTTCACCAATCCACCATCAGTATACTATACAGGGAGTAGCACATTCGTTAACCATGCACGTTTGATATCGAACTTTTACAAACTACTCGGTTTTATAATGAAAATATCATGAGAATTTAACAGTACCGATATCCTTCGAAACTTATATAATTATCTAATAAGAACCAAATTAGAATATGCATCTACAGTTTGGGCTCCTCGTCAGCTCAAATATAAAAACAATATAGAACAAATACAAAAAAAATCCTCAGATATCTATGGTACAGAACAAAGGGTGATTACCCAAAATATGTTCACCATATCGAACTTCTCACGGTGTGTAACTATAGAAGCCTCGATATTCCTACTAAAGGTTTTTCGAGGTTGCTTTAACTGTCCCGCGATTTTAGAAGCACTAAGTTTATATGTACCTAATAAATATAGCCACGCGAGGAATCACCCTCTGTTCTACATACTGACTTACAGACGAATATCATGGCTAAACTCTCAGTCACGCGTCGTATAGAGATATTGAACCAACTGAATGACACTGTGGATATAGTCTCGATACCGCCTAGCAGTATGAGAAGAATCCCGGCTGATATTCTTCCTAATGAATAAGCTAACTCCTAGAAGCAGACCCTCTTTGTGTAACAGGAGAAATCCGTGCGGCCATGCACCACTTAAACAGCACTTTTTGGAATGTAGGAACTTGTCCAGACATTTTTTTAATTTTTTTTCTTTCGTTTGGTACTCTTCAACCTATAAGAATTGGTAATTGGATACATTTAAAAAAAATGTATATTATTGATAAAATATCTGCCAGATTAATAGTCCAGTTGATAAAAGCGTTCACTTCTGACCGATATTTTTCCAAAAGGTTGTGACCTAAGGCCAGTTGCCAAGCTATTTCTACAAAATATAAAATAAAATTTCATAATAAAAAAAGAGATCCTGTCTGTCAGCCTTTGTTCGCTTATAATAAAAATACTCCATATATACCATCACACTGTTTCCCTGTCGGTGTTGGCCGAGACGAGCGAGTGTCAGACTTTTCTATCATGATACACATCTTTACCCTCTTCTACATCATACACTTTCTTATACAATCTATATGATTTCTCTAACATTTTACATTTCCTTCTTTCAAAATATCATTCACTTGGTTCGACCATACTTTCCTTAATCTTTATCTACCATGTCTTCCACTTACATTTGCACTGCAAATTTGTTTTATTTTCTCTTCATTCATTTGTTATACATGCCCAAACCATCTCCAAATGTTCTTCTTCACCTTTCTTAAAATATCAGCCTTAGCTTCACATTCATATTTAATTACTTCATTCCAAATTGTCATACATTGTCACCCCATATATTATTTTCTGTGCACGGCATTTTTTTGACTAAAATCAGTCTTTCCCACATTCACGTTTCACTCCCATACATTAAAGTTGGAACAAAAATACTGTTGTTAAGAATAACAGTGTTTTAGAGATGGATGTTATACGTGCAATTTAGAAAGGACTCTTGCGGTATGATAGTACCAAACTTGATGTATGGAAACGAAGCCTGTCATTGAAAGGACATGATAAAAGCAGTACCAAACTTGATGTATGGAAACGAAGCTTGTCATTGAAAGAACATGATAAAAGCAGAATAAATTATTTGACTTTGTTTCTAGCAATTATTTTAAGATATCTATCTATAAATATGTTTAATTTTCAATGTGCTTTTTCTTATTGGAGTGGATTGTGATTATTTTTTTTCTTTCTTTTTGTATTTTAGAGCCTTTGATTGCCTGAGCCTTGAACTGTCTCAAGTTAGTATATTATGTGTGGTATGCATGTGTGTAATACATCTTGATATTTCTTTGTATATGATTCATGTAAATGTTAATAATTTTTGTGACAAGTTGTATTTAAAGTCGGGCGCACTCAAAATTCTAATTTGAGTATTATTCTTGTAAGTTTTTTTGAATGGTCTACAATATTTTATACAAAAAAAATTGCATACAATATTTGATACTCGTACAAAAAAAAATATTGAATAATGAATAAAAGTTTGTTCAAAATGGTTGTTATAAATAGAATAAAGGAATCTTGAGATGGTTTGACCACATTGAGAGATTGAGTTGTGAATGAATTACGAAACAAATATATAAATGTCTGGAATTAATGGAGAGAGAGAAAAAGAAGAAGATCTAGACTGAAATGATAATGGAAGAAGGTAAATGGAGAAATTATAGCTCAGGGAAAGGCATTAAGTATAAGAAACAGAAGAGCATGTATAACTAGATGTATGGATGTGGAAGAAACAACAGCTGTATGCATGAATGGGAGATGAAGGGGAGAAGATATTATATCCTCTGCTAGAGGGGGCATGGCGTGATAGTTTGTATATATGTATTTGCAGATTGTTTTTTTAAATAATCCATGTTTCTTTAGTTCCAATCGAATAATTAATAAAAAATCAAAGTTTATAAATATCTGCGACAATTTATAAAGTAAACATTCGAAATAATTATAAAGACGATACATCGAACAAACATGGGCACATTTTCGGGAAATTCGTTATTTGATAATCAATTGAATAATAATTTAAAAAAATAAATAAAACAAATTCTTACAAGAAAAGCGAATTGAATTTCTATCAAATCCACAAATATTTTGTTTACATAAAAGAAAAAAAAACGAGTTTTAATATATAAAAAAGAAAACAAAAATAATACGACACAATTTAATTGGTATATAAACTTACTTTGTGTTGGGTGTGACATTATTATTCGGCTTAAAATAGCTTGGAAACAATTAACAAATAATTTGAAAACCTCTTCGAGAGTTCATTCAACACTGAATCGAATTTTAAAGACAAAACTGTATAGAAACAAATCTAATCGGACCAGCAATTTAGAAGTGTCGGTCGCAACAAAACTGATAATAAGGTGGTACTAAACAGTTTAAAAAACTAGAATACTACGAATCTCTTTATGAGGTTTTTTGTTTTTTTTTGTGTGTGTATGTGTTCCAAACGCAAAGAAACGTTTTTTTAAATCAAGTTCCCTTCGACCAACTGCTGACAAAATTTAAACTGTGGATGAAATTAATTATTTGACTTGACATACACTTAGAAAATGTATGCAAAATATTCTGTCGTATAGGCTTACTATGATAAATCCATAATCAACTCAAAGTAAGTCCATTCGTTAGTTACAGTGCGAATCCAGTCTAAGTCTAAGAAAAGTCATAAATTAAGAAAGTCGGAGCAAATGTCATTTACATCGAAATGTCACTGAAAATATATTAGGTGTTAACATAAGTTGTGTCCGTTTTTTTACAAAATTAAAAAATGAGAACCAAAAGTAAAACAAAATTGTAAATGTTATACGTCATTCGAAAGAAAGCTTTCTGCTCTACAAGATATTGTGTTTGCTTTTACGTTACATATATTATTTTATTTTATTACAAGCCTTCAAAATGGAACGTCAAGTAGACGAAAGGGAGCATTTTCGATACCTCCTTTTGTTCGCGTTCAATCGAGGATATAAAGCTGCTCACGATATTTGCGAAGTGTACGGTGAAGATGCTATGAATGAAAGAATAGCTCGTCAATGGTTTTTGAGTTTCAAAAACGGCAATTTCGACCTGAAAGACATGGAGCGTTCCGGACGACCAGCGGACTTCGATGAGGACCGCTTAAACCATATTATTCATGAAAATCCCCTTCAAACCACCGTAGAATTGGCTGAACAGATGAATTGTAGTCACATGACTGTACTCGTAAACCACCATCTTAAATCAATGGGAGTCCAGAAGTTCGGCGCTCCACATGTTCGGCGCTTGGGTTCCACAACAAAAATCAACGTTCGACCATTTCTGCTGGTTTTCTCACGCGTCATCGAGTTACGCATGGTCACAAGCAAAAGTTCCTTTACTGCATCATTACTGGTGATGAAAAATTGTGCCTTTATGTGAATATGAAAAAACGGAAAGAATTTGTGAGTTATGGTCAACAAGCAACGCCCAGAGCGAAACAAGGTTAGCATCCGCGCAAGACGATGATTTACATCTGGTAGGATTGACAAGGCGTCATCCACTACGAGATACTTAAACGCAACCAGACAGTCAACGCGGCTCAACACTGCAATTCAACAAAAAAGGCTGGATCGGCAATATGGCGTTATTCTGCAACACGATAACGCCCGCCCTCATATCGCCAACATTACGAAAAATGCCATTCAAACGCTTGGTTGGGAAGTCCTGACGCACCCTCCATATTCTCCAGACCTCGCGCCGTTGATTTCCACATTTTCCGGTCGCTTTCAAACCATTTGCGCGGCGTTTCCTTCAATAATGACGTCGAATTGCGGACATGGTTGGACGAATTCCTCGAATCAAGACCGGATGGTTTTTGTCGCATAGGCATTGACAAACTAGTAGAACGTAGGCAAGATGTTGTAAATAATAAAGGAGAATACATTATTGACTAATTTGTTGTAATTTTTTTTGTTGTCCTCTTCTCTTCATTTGAAAAAAAACGGATACAACTTATGTTAACACCCGTTAAAAAATTTATTAAAAATAAAATCATTGGTTTTTATAAAAAAAATAACTCATTGACTTATGTTACCCAATTAACTCTATGGCAAATATTTTCATGATTACAATAAAAAAAATCTTTATGTATAAAACAAGAATTTTAAATTGTGAACTAATAGGCCCATCCCTACTCTCAAAAGAAACATGCGCAACAGGTTGGCGCATTTAAACCACGCGGAGCCTAGAAAAACAATATAACTTTTCGACTTGATGAAATTTCGTATAAATTAAAACCACTTAGTAAAAAACTAGTATATTCTAAGATGGTTTCACGATGTCTTTATAATGTCTCCAATAAGATATTTAATGGTAATTCATTAACTGCTTCGAAATTATCCCTTCAATGTCAAATGAAGGATTCAAAGTCCAATTTTTCAAGAATAACATAATACAGTTTCATGAGACAAGAAAGGAGATTGTTAAAATTTGAAAAAGAGTAATAAAGATTTTTACTTATGAGGATATTTTATCAGTATAGTATTTATGTGGAATATAACAGGGTTGTCGAGTTGACAAATAAATTTCAGCTCCAGAAATTTTAAAGGTTTGACTCCGACTCTCGAGTCCAATTATACTACATATATTGCTAACCATATGTTATATTTAATTAAGTGGCAAAACTACTTAAATTAAGCTTTTTTAATATTGTCGACAGGGATTCCTCATCATATTACACGCTATATTAAATTGTACACAATTCTTAATGTAATGTATATAGCTAATAAGTTTTTAAAATGTGAAAGTCGGGGTCGAATTTAAATCCGACTCCTCATATATAGGAGCTCACGTCCATTATTCAAGAAGAAGACTACGACTCCACGACCCCTGACTCCACAAACCTGAAATAAAGTTACATTGATATTTCTTCCTGCCAAATAAATTATTATTAAATTTTAATGTATGTTTTAAGGCTTCGTTTTGGGGTGTTTTACCGCGTGGTTTGGCTTATGATGTCAATGTTTCGAAAATGTTGCAGTTTTCATCTTCAGGACTTGTTCGTGGTCAACTTTGTGGATGTGTGCCGGATACCGCTATCCTACAGCAAAGTGTCAACCGCTACGTAAGCTCATGGGTCCGTCCCGGTTCGTGACCGTAACGTGAGCGCATGGTTCCTTTACACTACGGGAGAACGACTTTCACAAATGTTGAAGTTGTTAATTTTCATTTAATTATCGCTTCAATTTGACTATGAGGTACCATGCTAATTTGAGGTGAAATCCGTCATCTCTGTTAATATTATTTGAATGTTTATATATTTCCATTGCCTCTTACGAGTATTAATCGGATATGAAAACTGGTTTGCCGATGAAAACTGCAACGTTTTCGAAACATTGACATCATAAGTCAAATAAATATAAATGTATTTTTCGCAATTCTTTTGATGCTTCAATGCCTTAGTTAAGTTTTTTAACAAATGGTTGATGATTATGAAGTTAGCGCGGTATGGCCGCAAATATACGGGAATCTGGCAGTATCTTCGTAATTTAATGTTTTACAAATCCCCATCCATCTGATTCCATTTTAATAAAAACAACTTATAACAATGCATCGTTTTTTTTAAATACGAATCTAAATTCAAATTTAGAAAACTAAAATATTGTTACGGAATTTTGTGAAAATCTAGTTGACAACCTTGTCATCACAACGTTGCAATGTATGTACGTTCCGGTAGTTGACTCTTTCATTTTGGACCAATCAGCGATTTGATTTGTATCATACGATTTCACGATTGGATAAATATTCTGAACGGCGGCAAAGTTTTGAGGCTCCGAGAATTTGCAAAATTATCAAGTTTATCAACCACGTGGACAACGTGGTTGATAGTTAATATATCAAGTATTTTTTTACACAATGATGTTAGCAACGAAATGCGAAAAGCGCCATATATGTCAATCGGGCACAGGTTTTAAAATAAACTTTTTTTAAGCTTATTTTAACAACGAAAAAATATTTTTATTATTTCTATGTATTATCTCTTCAATATACAATATATGAGATTGACGGGAAAATTAAAATTGTTAAATGTTTGAATTTGACTCGAAAAAATAAAAGTTTATTTTATTATTATAAATATAATAAAGTAATCTTCAAGTATTAGAATAAATTATAATCGATTTTATAATATTTTGTTCTCTAAAGAATGAAGAATGCAGAGTTGAAAGCTAGCCCTAGGAATAGTTATTTCCTATGGTTTGACGTAGTTTTACACACCACAGAGATAACAGAGCTACAAGCTTTCATATCACGACGTACTTCCTTTATATATCTTCTAATGCAGTTTCTGGTTTCTCTTACTGCTTACCTTAAATGGTTTTAAAATTGGTCCAAATATGTTTTTCTCGGTCGTCTTCCACTACGACTCCCTCTCATTTCTTATCTTCGCCTTATTTAATGTATCTGCCTTAAGCTTACATTAATCCCTAATCAATTCATTCCGCATTCTTTCATATATTGTCACTCCGTTTATTCTTCCCAGTGAATGCATTTCTATTACATTTATGGGCTCCTTTCAGTATTTTTTCGCGTCTACATTTCACTTACATATATAAAAATTGTACGCAAGTACAAAACAGAGTACAGTAGAATAAAATTGATTATATCTTAACATATTTGAAATAATAAAAGTATCAAATTTGGTGTAGCTCTTGAGAAACATAACAGGATTTTCGATTTTTTTTAAATCAATCCATTTAGGAGGAAATGAGGTATTGAACAAATTTTGACAGTTGTGGTCCTCTGAAACAGGATGTAAAAATATTTCTTCTTCTTGACTAGTACCAACATATGGCGTATTAATTATTTTAATTTTAAAATGGTAACGTTTTTGAATGCACTGTAGTGCATTAATTTTCATTATATTTCCATTATTATTGATATACAAATAGATTTATGTAAGAGATTACATATATTAACACACGCTGAACACTATTCAAGTGATGGCTCGATTAATAAGATAGTTTTGATAAACTTTAACGTAAACATTGCTGGCATTTAGTGTTATGTCGAGCTGTTCAGTTGTCGTTAATAAGTTTTCCTTGTAATTATTTAAAGCAATCACGTTTTTCAAGTTTGTGTTTATACACTTGTGTTTCGTTAGAATCGGATGAATCGATTTCAGTAAGTTTTTTAAATTTTTATTACAATGAAACTTAGTTTGAAGTTTCGCAAGTACGTTTGACAATTTATCACGTGTATTATAATAACCCATGTTTTTACAATTCATAGTTCAATTTAAATGTAATTCGATATTATTTTTTATGCCAATTCTCAGTTTTTATAAATTACCCAAGTTATATTTTACCAGTCATGAACTAATAAAATTGTAACTATTGTTTTTACAAAATTAGAGAACTAGATAATTTATTGTTCAGTTATTTCTTTTCACGATTTAAAAAAAAATGTTTTGGTATAAAACTTTTTTAAAATACATTTATGAATTCGACTTGAATAATTTTGTTGTATTATTGTATCACAATTTTGTTGTATACAGTGTAGTAACCTTGCGGATTTATTGCTATGTGACGATTTCTTCCAACCCACCAGAAAGATGTTTTAAAAGGTCTTATATAAACACCAGATTAGAATCATTTTTAATTGAATTTGGTACCGACGGGAATCAAACCCGTAACCCTCGGGTCTGAAGATAGGCGTCTTATGTTGTATTATTATTTTTTCTTACAAATACACATGTTTGTAATGAAAACACAATAAAATAGAACTAGAAAACTGATACCCTCTGTGCCTAGTAAGTAGAAAGCTTAGCTTCCAATCAAGGTTTGAAGTTCAATATCCTATCGTAAAAAATATTGCAATTTAGTATTCTTTAATTCATGATAATTTCCTACCAAAAAAACACAAGTCTTATTTGATTTGACTTTACCATTAGTATAGAAGGTATGATGTGGTTACTACATGGAGCCGAGTGTTGGCCTCTAAAAAAAGAGGAACAATTGCTTCATGTCACGTAGATGCGTATGGTACAGTGGTCACAAGATTGGATAAGGTCCGAAATGAACGAATTCGTAGAACAATTAAAGTAGCGCGAATAGTAGATAAATTCTGAGAAGCACAACTATAGTACCCGGTGGTAAGTAATACACATCGGGCTTAAGAAAGAGACTGTCGGCCATAATCGGCTTTATAGAGCATCGTCTATGTCATTCATACACGTGTTCCGTCGCGATATGTCAGTCGTCAAGCGTTCTAGGATGACGATCTACAAAGCCGAAGTTAGCCGATTATGACCGACAGTCTTTCTTAAGCCCGATGTGTATTACTTATCGCCGGGTACTGTACACTTGTATGAGCACGTGCAACTGCGGGATGAAGGATCTATGGCATAGATCCTTCATTCCGCATAGATTCTATGCTAAAGACAGCCGTGAATTGAGAAGTCCTAAATAGACAAAGAGGGAAACCTAAGAAGAGCCTATATAAGAAAGTGGAGGAGGACATTACGTGCCTCGAACTATCTTCGAGTGATTGGCGAGATCGAGAGAGATGGAGGAAAAAGGTCCAAGCAGCCAACTCCAAATGGATGGGATAAGGCAAAAGAAAAGAAGACGATTAGTATCGAAGGTATGAGAGGTTAGGAAAGACCAAGAAAACCGTGGCATGACCACCAAATTCTTATAATAATAAAAAAAGAAATCATATAGTGCCGTTTAGAGAGCAGACTCTCCTCAAGGGCGTTCTATCTCAGGGTTCGAACCCATTATTATTGACATTAAAAATATTACAAAATAAATGTATATAAGTTGTCTGTAAGTGTAAGGAAAGGAAGGTGGTGGCTGCAGTAATTAGATAATATTTTACCACATCTGTATTTGTTTAGATAAAATCTATTTGGCAACAAAACCTCAGAAAACTTATCAAAGAAAGATGAACTATGCAAGAAACCTTTGTAGATCTTCCGATATGTGATAGTAACACATTCGGCTTTAAGTTTCATGTAGTGTTCATATATAATCATAAATTTTGATAAAATCGTCCAAAAAGAGTTGTCTTCGAGTGCTTCCTAAAGCTGCATAACATAAATCATTTGAATCGTAGTTAAACAGGTGGTTCTCGACTTTCATACAATTCGCTATTTCGTACTGTATTAAAAATTTAGATTTTTATCAATATGTATCGCAAAAACACGCGTACTTCCATGTAATTAATGACTCTCCCCTCCTCATCGACAATTGGTCATTAGTCCCTCCCCTCCTCTTCGACATTAGTCAAGTCCGTTTCCGGCATCACAGGTTCAGTCTTGAGTTAGGACGTGTGTTGTCAGTTTATGTACATATCTATTTTGCTGAAAAATTTCAAAAAAAGATGAATGAAATACAAAATTAAGGAGAAGAACCTGATAACGAACTCATTGTAAAGACTTTGACAATCATGAATATAAACTAATTCGTGCATCTTGACAAATTTTTGACCATCATGGAAGAATGTGATCCTAATGGAGAGCGTATATCTCATGTACGAAGGGCAATAGAAAGACACAGAGTGTTACAGAACTGTTTATCAAGAAAAGAAAAAGAAGAGTACAATTCAACTATCTCTTGATAAATTTATAAAGAAAATTCCAGATACTAATCAATAAAGTGTTGTGTATTTATATACTAACATATCGATCAATAAGTCCCGGGACAAACTACTAAAACAAAATTTGTTTGCCGAAATTGTTCTTTATTCATCAACATAGTCTCCTTCAAGAGCGATACATTCATTCCAACGCTTTCCTATTTTTTCTATGCCAGCCGTGTAGAACGATTTATCTTTGGTTTCAAAATAGGCATTAGTTTCAGCAATCACTTCTTCTTTGGAGCCAAATCTCTCCCTGAAGCATCTTTTTTAGTCGCTGGGTGCCAAATCTGGAGAATACGGAGAGTGCGGAAGCAATTCGAAGTTCAACTCGTGCAATTTGTCCATCGTTACCATCGACTTGTGACACGGTGCATTGTCCTGATGAAAGAGAACTTTTTTCTTCTTCATATGGGGCCGTTTTTTGCAATTTCTGCCTTCAAATGCTCCAATAACGCTATGTAATATTCGCTATTGATGGTTTTTCCCTTTTCAAGGTGATCGATGAATATTATACCACACGCATCCCAAAATACGGAGGCCATAACCTTCCCGGCCGACTGTTGAGTTTTTGGTTGCTTCGGACGATTTTCACCGGCTGCTCTCCACTCAGCTGACTGCCGATTTGATTCCTGAATATAGTGGTGGATCCAAATTTCATCCATTGTAAACACTATCAAATGATATCTTCAGGATGTCAACTATTTCACGCAACTTTACTTTGCGATTTTCCATCACTGCGCTACGAGTCATTTTCCTTCTCCCGTTATATCAAATCATAAGTCCGTTGTCACCACTATTCTTTTCACACTCAGGTGTGTCACCACCGGAGAAGGAGTCTCTTTGGGCAATTCCATCTTCCTCACTACCACTACGTGACGTCATGCTCATAAAAATAAAACAGGGAAGATTTGGATCTTCTAGTGTAGATCGCGCTGGATGGGGATGTATTTTGTCCCCATAACAGCGTGGGTGGTGATGGGATCGAATTAAACTGATGAGCAGCATACAAGCTACAAAAAAAAAAGAATTTTTTATGGAATAATAGTCTAAGAGTTTGGTTTGGATTTGAATCCGCTATCTTAGCTTAGCATCAGACCACAGCTGCTAATGAACGGTACCGTGAGGGGTGGAGAGCCGTATGCTCTCGGGCTGATGGCGTCTCAGCAACTAGACGTGTGAGAAATAGTCAGAGCACTGCGAACATGCGTCAGCATGGCCAGGTGGCTCAGCAGGGTCCAAATGTCTTTGACATCTGCGGGAGGGAGTGCGCATGTAGGATCGAGCTGTTTTCTCACAGAATATCAGATGATTAACGTGGAAGAGCAGTTTAAGATTGACGCTGGAGTGGTGAGGTGATCCTCGACTATGAGGCCCGGCAACGACGATGACGAGGCATAGAGGACAGACCGCTCGACTTTCCTATCAAGACATCTTTTTCTCCTCTACATCCATACATATATAACTCCTTCAAATTCGAGTCTTAAATATCCTTCTTTCAAAATATCATTCACTTGATCCAACTCACTACTTCAATCATTTGTGCTACATGCCCAAACCATTTCCTCTTTTTGATATTACTTAATACATCAGCCATAAGTTCATATCCATTCCTAATAATTTCATTCTGTATTCTGTCATACTTGTTATCTTCTATTCTTTTCATTGTATGCATTTCTGCAGCATTTCTTTGACTAGTCACGTTCATGTCTCACTCCCATGCATCAAATTTAGCATTAAAATACTTTCGTGGATTATCTCTTTAAAAATATCTGGGTTCCAACAGATATCGAACCCGCAATCCCCGTGCTGGAAACAGGTATCTTATCAAGAAGACAATGGAAGTTGTCATTAATGGAACAGAAGGCAAAACTATTTCCCTGCATTGCTCTTCAATGTATCCACTTCATCAATGTGAATGTACATATATAGATGAGAACTATATGAAGAATGACAATATTTAGGTTGTGTGAGGTGAGGTGTATGGATGTAGAGAAAGTGAAAGATATGTCTTGATAGGAAAGTCTAGTGGTCTGTCCTCTAGGCCTACCCCGACAAGAAAACGACATGTATGTATATCTATGCCATCCCTTCTTCAGCCGTTCTGGATCCATCCCTGGATATAGGCCTCTCCTTCGTTCTTCCACAACTCCCTATCTCGGGCACACTGCATCCACTTCACCCCTGCGGCCCGTCTTATATCGTCCGACCATCTAACCTGTGGTCTCCCCACACCTCTCCTGCCCGTTCTAGGCTGCCATTCCAGGACCTATTTCGTCCATCGAGAGTCAGAGCATCTGGCAATATGTCCTGCGCAGCTCCATTTTAAGGCAGCTGCTCTCTCAACTACGTCCGTGACTTTGGTTCTCTCTCTTATCCATTTGTTGGTCTTTCTATCTCGTAGTGAAACTCCCAGCATCCTCCTCTCCATGGCTCTCTGTGTCACTAATAGTTTTTGCGTTATTCACTTTGTTAGGACAGAGGTTTTGATTCCATATGTGAGGATCTGTAAGATGCATGAATCAAAGACTCTCTTTTTCAAATGATTGGGGTATTTTGGAGATTTCAGGATGTAAAAGAGTTTACCAAACGCCCCCCAGGCAAGACCACGTCTACGCTCTATCTCGGCCTCTTGATTCTCCTTTCCCAGCTTTACAGTGTCCCAGGTACACATCACTTGTAACTCTCTATTATTTCTTCCACCTTCTTCACCTATGCCATCCCACTGTCACATAATTCTGACCTATAGGTATATCTTTTTCAATGGCATGTGTTTGTCGCTCATTTTCTGTATTTCTTATGGCTGTATATGTTATTCTTATCACCCATTCAGAGCAGTTGTTGGGATTTTTTTTGCGTATTACCCAAAATCTATTTGTGTTAAATAATATTATCTCTCAGACTTCAAAGTAAATAAAAACTCAATTTCTTTGCATACGGTACAACCTGGCAGCAATCTCTCTTAACCAATTAGAAATATACTAATGAATCTTCAAGTGAAAATCAGACTGGAATCAATTTTAGAAATTCTGGATTCCTACGGGAATCGAAACCGCAACCCTTGGGTAAGTATCTTACCAACTAGGCCACGAAGGCAGTTCTACATAATAAATAATGAGACTTTTGGCAATGGCAATACTGCTGTAGAGGACATATTTCTATGTTATTATGATGGTGTTTGATTCATTAATAGGATAATCATGTATTGGTAAGTTCGTACAATCATATCGATGGTTGCATCAGCAAATAGAGAATAACATAACCCATTTAACGTCAGGATATTTTAAATAAACAGCACGTCAACATGCATATATTATTGAACCATGATAACCCTTGGGCTTATAAGTTCACTGAATATTTTTTATTCGAGTCCATGCTAGATACAGTCAGAGATATCGTATCGACCTCTGCTTTTTTCTAGGAATATTCTTTTTCCATATTTTGAGGTCATTGTGTTTCTTTGAATTATTGATGCGGTGTTTGTTTGCATTAACACAAATTAAAAGTTGTGTTTTTGACAATATTTATAAAAAAGTACGAATTTCCTACAAATAAATAGGATTTGTCTTCTTAAATTTATAGTCATTTCTCGTTACTGATAGGGATGGTCGTACATGTTGCGACGACATGTTTGCATGGTAGTGTACTACAGACTTCTTCCAGTTAATTCCTTCACCTGATCGCTCCATCTTACTGGCAGTTGAGATGTTCATATGCTGCTGAATATAAATAATTTCTCAAGAGTGTTCGCCAATGTTAGGGTGTCTGTCGGACATGGAACACGAGGAAAAATCTTTATATATTTATATCATCGCATCAGGAACATCAGTCTTTTCTATCTCGACACACATCCTTCGCCTCTTCCACTTTCTTATACACCTTCTCAGATTTATCTGACTTTCTTTGTTTCCTTCTTTCAGATAAAACCCCATTGTCATACTCTCTTATGTTGCCAAACTACTTGATACCCTTGTGGATCGTGTGTTGAGATCACACGTAGATTCCTAGATTGTTGATGAGGATCATGGCTTTCTACGTAACAAATCAACTGAGTCCAACTTAATGATATTGGGAGTACAAATTAGTTCGGTCCGTTTCCAAAAGATGGCTCTAGCTGTTATGAATGGTTCATAGTGACAGCTGATTTTGGCGGTTTCAGAGAGGTTAGACATCTGCCAATAATATTCAGTTTATATCACTTTTAGTTTCATGCAAAAACCCTTGTTTTGTACAGTGTTGAAAATGTCGAATTTTGTGTTAACCAAGCAGCATTTGCGGGAGGTTTTAATTTTTTGCTTTAATTGGAAGAAAAGTGCAGCTGAAGCCCATCGAATGCTTGTCGAAGTTTATGTTCTGTTTGCTGCTCCAACTGATAAATCATTAGGGAATGGTTTCGACGTTTCAAGGATGGAGATTTCAGCGTCGAAGACAAACCTCGCTCTGGACAGCCAAAAAAATTGGAGGACAAAGAATTAGAGGCATTACTCGAAGAAGATCAGAGTCAAACGCAAGAGGAGCTTGCAGAATCATAGGGAGTGACTCAACAAGCCGTTTTCGTACGATTGAGAGCCATGGGAATGATTCAAAAACAAGGAAATTGGGTGCCTTATGAACTGAAACCGAGAGACGTTGAAAGGCGATTTTCCACTTGCGAGCAGCTGATTCAAAGGCAACAGAGAAAAGGTTTTTTGCATCGGATTGTAACTGGAGATGAGAAGTGGATATTCTACGACAACCCCAAGAACTAAAAATACTTCGCTAAGCCTGGTCAATCGTTGCCATCGACCTCAACATCAACACCAAAACCGAACATACATGGTTCGAAGATCATGCTCTGTATATGTTGGGACCAAAGGGGTGTTGTTTCCTATGAGGTGCTGAAACCTGGCTATTCCATTACGGGCGATCGGTATCGGCTACAATTAATTAGTTTGAGCCGTGTATTGCGAGAAAAACGGCCGGAATACGAGCAAAGACATGATAAAGTTATTCTTCTTCATGACAACGCTCGGCCTCATGTCGCAAAAGTCGTAAAAAAATATTTGGAAACGCTCAAATGGGATGTTTTACCGCACCCGCCGTATTCCCCGGACATTGCTCCTTCTGATTACTGGTTATTCCGAAGGATGCAGCACGATTTGGCAGGTCACCGGTTCACTTCTTTCGTAGAAACCGAAAATTGGCTCCAAACTTGGATCGCCTCAAAAGACGAGTCATTTTTTCGAGATGGAATTCGAAAATTGCCTGAGAGATGGGAAAAAGTAGTAGCTAGCGATGGACAATACTTTAATTGATCTGTTCATTCATTTTGTTTAGAAATAAATGCATTTTTGAACACACAAAAAACGGACAGAACTAATTTGTACACCCAATACATATTTATCGACTTTTTTTCTAGCACACTAGATGCTGATTTTCAGGTTGATTGCTTATATCACGACTTTGCAAAAGTATTTGATAGAGTAAATCATCAAATTCTACTAACGTAAATATACATTCGGTTATCATATTGAGAGTATGTGTTTATCTGCCAGGTATACATGCCAGTATACAATATACATTCGGTTATCATATTGAGAATAAAGTTTTGGGATTCGTGATAAGAGTCTCGAAGGCATTTATTTGATGGTGGCGTTGTTATGAGATCTCTTTATAATTTACTAGTCCACAGTAGATTAGAGTGTGACTCAATCATTTGAAACCTGAGAGGAATGTTATGTCGGAAGTCGGAGTCGATGGTCATGATGGAAAATACCTACTTTCTTCAACAATTTATTAAGGTGACGATTACATTTCAGTTTATCATGAAGATATATTTACGGGACGGAACGTCTTAGGCTAAGGCCACACCGAAGTGCTTCACTTAGTGCTAAGCTTAGGTGCTGCGTGACTAACATACTAGGTGACTATAAAAGTCTCGTAGTATGGTGCGAAGCGTGCAGTATGGCCATTGCGATAGTATGGGGTGTGTTGGTTCACTAGGATATGTCACCTAGCTCTAAGCACCAAGCAAGACTCTCCTCTACCTGTGTGGCCGAGGCTTTAGTGACATCATCCATCCCTAGTGCATAATGTACTTAACTAATTTGGGCCTTATGGGGGTCCATAAAGGGTTTAATATACTAATTTTCGTGAAAGAAATATCTTCATATCTTTTCAATTGTGAGTAGGAGCAAAGGGTGAATGTGGTCAGATAACATATGTTTCATTTTAGATAAATACACTGAAACTGCTTCTTTGGCGCTTCCCTTATCTACAGGGGATGGGAAGCTATCCAAGAACACATTGAGACAACGATAAAATATTTAGTTGAAAGAATCTCTAATGAGGGACATAGATTCTTGTGAAAAGACAGGTGATCTCGGGTTCACTTTATGGACTAAAAAATAGAATAAGCACCCCTCATGTAACGCAATAGTGTGTCAGTGGCCACATTGACGTATGAAAGTGATGCTTGAAATTGGCAAAAGTAGAATAAAAATACGATAAACCTCTAAAGGAGTATGGCCGTAGGGTGTACGGTGAGCGAATTTTTACCTCAAGAGAGTATGAACGTACACGGTACGTCCGATGTTTTTTCCCGAATACATGCATTTATCCATAAAACAGACATGACTCAAATGTTTTTATCTATTCAATTATTTTGTGTATGGCGGCCGCAATTACGTTTTTTATATCATTTACAAAATCAATTTTTTATTTTACTTACAAAATCTCACTCGCTTAGAGGGGTTAATGCTCCGGAGATGCTTACACTAAGAAAAATCTGTAGTGTTAATGTTTGACAGAAGGTGAAATAAAGACATCAGAAATGAATGCATGGATGTTTTAAATAAGATGAAGAAAGGAGTTTAAAGATTGTTTGAATATGATTGAGAGTAGTGATGTACCAGGTACTAAAGATTGTTTGAATATGATTGAGAGTAGTGATGTACCAGGTACTAAAGATTGTTTGAATATGATTGAGAGTAGTGATGTACCAGGTACTAAAGATTGTTTGAATATGATTGAGGGTAGTGATGTACCAGGTACTAAAGATTGTTTGAATATGATTGAGAGTAGTGATGTACCAGGTACTAAAGATTGTTTGAATATGATTGAGAGTAGTGATGTACCAGGTTCTAAAGATTGTTTGAATATGATTGAGAGTAGTGATGTACCAGGTACTAAAGATTGTTTGAATATGATTGAGAGTAGTGATGTACCAGGTTCTAAAGATTGTTTGAATATGATTGAGAGTAGTGATGTACCAGGTACTAAAGATTGTTTGAATATGATTGAGAGTAGTGATGTACCAGGTACTAAAGATTGTTTGAATATGATTGAGAGTAGTGATGTACCAGGTTCTAAAGATTGTTTGAATATGATTGAGAGTAGTGATGTACCAGGTACTAAAGATTGTTTGAATATGATTGAGAGTAGTGATGTACCAGGTACTAAAGATTGTTTGAATATGATTGAGAGTAGTGATGTACCAGGTACTAAAGATTGTTTGAATATGATTGAGAGTAGTGATGTACCAGGTACTAAAAATTGTTTGAATATGATTGAGAGTAGTGATGTACCAGGTACTAAAAATTGTTTGAATATGATTGAGAGTAGTGATGTACCAGGTACTAAAGATTGTTTGAATATGATTGAGAGTAGTGATGTACCAGGTACTAAAGATTGTTTGAATATGATTGAGAGTAGTGATGTACCAGGTACTAAAAATGCCGGGTATCGAGTATCCGGAAAACAATAAAAACTTGTATTATTTATAAGTAAGGCATTAACATTGTGGAGGTTTAAAGACATTGTAATTTGTTTTATCAAACACTGTTGATCGAAAATAAAAACTTACCCAGTTACCTGGTAGTTTGATCAAACAATACAGATATATATCCAAAACTATCAAAATTGGCTAGACAATATGTATCATCACCTCCTAGCAGAATACCCAGTGAAAGGATGTTATATGCAGCGAGGCGGGTATTATCTACGAAGAGAGAAGGAATAAACTACTGCAGAGAAACGCAGACAAATTATTGTTTCTGCATTATAATCTACCATTATTGAGATTTAACCTTCCGTCGGGCGCATTGGATCTGACAGGCACAGCCCGAACATTTTATCACCTCACCCCGCCGCTAGATGGGGTTGGCATCTGGCGCACTTAGTAGCTGCATCTTTTGACCTGCTCTATGCGACCTTCCCACTTAGTTTGTCCTTAACCTTCACCACGGGAAGTTGTTCAAGTTTTGTTCAGAGAAGCTCATTGGGCCCGAACTCATCACATTTTGAAGGTTTTGAACGTCTTCCTTCCCAGGAAGAAGAAAAAAGTCTTCCCTCACCCCCTAAAAGAATACGATGCTCAACATGCACCAGCGAAACCGGTTTGAGAAGGCTGACAAATCACAAATGCGAGACTCATATCTGCTTATCCCATGCAAATATGGTATGCGATCGGATCGGTGCTTTACTGGAGAAGGTACGAGTACAGATACCCTCACCGAAGAAGACTGAATAGATAATAATACTGTGAACGTTTTTAAACTATTTTCTAACTTTACGATTTTCTAACTTTACTTTACTTGCGGTATTTGATAGTAGGTCATAAATTTCATTAAAATTTTGAATGTGTGCCCATCAAGCACATTCCGCCCGAACTCAGCGGTCGACATATTGCGCCCAAACTCAGCGGTCAACATATTGTGCCCGAACTCGGCGGTCAACATATTGCGCCCGAACTCAGCGGTCAACATATTGCGCCCGAACTCAGCGGTCAACATATTGCGCCCGAACTCAGCGGTCAACATATTGCGCCCGAACTCAGCGGTCAACATATTGCGCCCGAACTCAGCGGTCAACATATTGTGCCCGAACTCTGCGGTCAACATATTGCGCCCGACGGCAGGTTAATTATTAAATAAACAAAATATGTAGTTATTTTTTTCTCAAAAAAAAATTTGATATTAAAATAAATTGTGTGTAATTTATTTTAATTCACTTATTATCTTCTTTTTAGTTTTCATGGGACCGAATACTCGGCACCGGATCTCAGCAATATTTGCCGGGTCCGGGTAATTTGCTGGTACTGAAGTTCAAAGTATCCGGTGATAAGATCGAAGTATCCGGTACATCACTAGTTGAGAGAATAAATGACCCAATGAGTGTACAAATCAGAAGTGCAAGATGTGGGGGAAAGAGGTAAAGATGTGCGTGAAAGAGGTAGACTGAAGAAAACATGGCTAGAATAAGTGTACTAGATTTTGGACGAAAATAAAATGAGAAGTACGTATAATAGAAAATTGTGCATTATGACATGTATAAGTGGTGACGAAACAAAAGTTGTGCACTTGGATAGAAGAGTTCGGAGATCTGCTCTCTATGCCTACTCCGCAAGGGATAGAGCGTGATGATATATAAGGGGCTGTTCAAATTGAGTGGTTTTTTTTTAATTAAATTTTTGAATTAAACACAATTTGCTTTGATTTCAAAAAACTTTTTATTAGTCATTGAAGTATATTAGTCATTGAATGTATGACATATAAACAAAAAACAATATCCGCCAAATGTCCACCTCTTGCAGCTCCACATATGTCCACTCTTTTGTCAAAATTTTCTATGACATTTTGGTATAATTGCGGTTCTAACTCACCAATAACGCGAATAATTTTGCCCTTCAGCTCAGAAATTGATTGGGAGTCATTTTTATAGACCTGGCTTTTCACGTAACCCCAGAGAAAATAGTCAACGGTGTCATCACATGATCTTGGTGGCCAATTAACATCACCATTTCCGGAGATTATAATACATAAAATAATTCAACAATTTGAACGCGTTGTTGTATTATATGCGACTCCATTTTTATAAATGTCATACATTACAATGCTCAAATGTCACAAGACCCAGGCAAGTTCGCGACGCCATCTGTGTTTTATCAAAGAATTTAAAAAACCGCTCAATTTGAAACACCTTTATATGTATTATGGTATATGTATGTTTAGTCACAAAAGTAGATTATAAAAGATGGAATCATTCTAGTACTTGTTTTTCATGTGAAGTCTTGTTAAAAATTCCTTATAAACTAATGACCAAATTACAGTTAATTATAATAGAATTGACATCATAAAACTGGTGTTGAATTACATGTATTTTTCTCATATAAAAAAAAATAACTTCAAACAATAAAAATTCCTCTGTATAGAAAGATAAACAGCCACATAAAAACTCCTAATATGATCACAGAAAATGGAGTCTCTTCTGATTAGGGTTACCAAATGTAAAAATTAAAAATGAGGATAACCTATTTTTTTAAAATAAGACTGATTCTATGTTTTTTTATTACGAAAGAACTATGTTGATAACATCGCAGTGTTAGCGGAGAATGAAAATGGATTACAGCCTATGATACTAGAGGAGGTTAATAAATTCGTGGAATGAATGGGAAGAAAAAAAGGGGAAAAAAACATTTTTTTTATTTTTCCTTTTCAATATATTCACCATTAACTCTTTAAACATTTTTCAGATCTTTCAATAAGCTTATTTATACCCATGAAAAAAAAAATTTGCTTTTGCCCTCAAAATAAACGTAAATTCTTCATTCTTCATATTTGGAAACAAATAATAGTCAGACGAAGCCAGGTCTGGACTGTAGGGAGGGTGATTTAATGTTTGGAACACACATTAAATCACAGTTGTAAAGAGCAGCCAATGCAGAATTGCTTTTGTGCACGGGTGCATTGTCATGCAAAAACATCTCCCCTTTTGTCCATTTTCTTATCCTTTTCTCCTTCACGGCTTCTTTGAACTGCACCAGTAAACCAGAGTAGTACTCTCCAATTATTGTGATGCCCTTATCTTTGTAATCTATCAGCAGTATGCCTTCCGCATCTCAAAAAATGTTTGATGGAAGAAGTGACCTCAACAAGCCGTCCTGGTCAGAGATCATCTTAAATCGATTCTCTCCCTTGCTTAAAGGCTATGCCACTTGTAAACCATCATTTTACCATGGCAACAGTCCCTTTAAACCGCTAACATCTCATCCAAAATGATTTGAGGTGTTTTCCTTTGTTTTGTGAGAAACTTAATGACAGCGCGATACTAAATTTTTTCCATACTCGGGATGTTATTGACTATAAAGAAGAGAGCCTCGTGATAGGAGTTAGTAATACGTATCGCGGGGATTAATGTTATTAGTTTAATAACAAAGTATTTTTTCATGAAATATTATAATATGGAGTTTCACAAAGTTACTTATGAGAAAGTTGTTTCACTTTCGTGGAAACAACTTTATCTTAAATTCTACTTTGCAGCAAATGCAATATCGATTCCTAGATGTTCATTATTTCCAGTACTGAGTTTTTTTCTTGCTCAACAGATGTCAGGTTTGATTGAAATACAAACATCAAAGATTGCGTGAACCATAAATAGGGTGGGGCACGAATGTTGCTACAAAAACAAATGTGAATATTTCTGTTATTTAAATTTTTTTTTATTTCTTTATTGTTTTAAATCAAGAATTCTATTAAATTTTTAACATAGGAATTAGTTTTTAAAAATAATTTGTTTTAGATGTCCTCCACCTTCGTTAATGCAAACCCTGCATCTGACCAAAACGTTGTTCATTGCCGCTGTTAATGTTGCTCGGGGTATTGCTTCAAAGCCCTTATGGATTCTTTTAACTTGTTTTTATTGTGTGACTTAGTTTTATACACCTCTTGCTTATAATATCCCCATAAAAAAATCTCAAACAGTAAGGTCAGGCGACCTTGGGGGCCAACGATGTTCAGTGTTTCGTGAGATTATTTTTTCACCAAATTTTTCATGCAGGGCTGCCATTACTGGTCTTGTTACGTGATAACTGGCTTCATCTTGTTGAAACCATACATTTCGGAAAGGTATTCGTCTTCGGGGCATTTCTGGGAAAAAAAATTGTTCCAGCATGTTTAGATAGCGCTCTCCATTCACTGTAACATTGGCATCGTTTTCTTCAAAAAAGTAAGGGCCGACAATACAGTTGGTAGATACTGCACACCACACAGTCACACGTTCTGCATGCAACTGGTTGGATGTTTTGAGGATTTTCATTGACCCATATACGACAATTTTGTTTGTTTACATTTCCATTTAAATCAAAGTGCGCCTCATCAGACGTAAATAAGAAATTTATGAAGTTTACATCGCTCTCAACAAAACGAAACCACTTTTGGCAGAACTCGAGTCGAATTGGTGGATCTTCTGAATTCAAGCAGCTTGTTATTTGAATTTTATATGGAAACAAATTCAAATCTTCGTGCAAAATATGCAAAACACTCCGACTGACAGCTGTATTCAACGCTAACTGCCTTGTTACGCAAAACACTCCTTCGACTGACAGCTGTATTCAACGCTAATTGTCTTGTTGAAATGCTAGGATTGTTATCAATAGCTGCGGCCACTGCGGCGGTGATGTTTGATGTTCGAACTGTTGGATTTCGGCGTCCTCTGGACAGTGCCATGTGTATTGAATTTTTCTACAATTCGCATAATGGTCCACCGACTGGGCACATCCCGATTTGTTTGAGTCATAAATGCTCTCTGTACCAAAATTGGAGACTTTAGTTCATATAGTTCACTTATAGTTAATACAATTGAACCACTCATATTCTATCTGCGTCTTCAATCCGGTTCATTTAAAAAAAATTATATACCGCCTTTTATTCTAAAAAAAAGAAATATGTTTTTTTAAAATAACAGAAATATTCACATTTGTTTTTGTAGCAACATTCGTGCCCCACCCTGTACCTCTGAATATAATATCAGGTTTCTTGTTCCTTAAAAGCTACTGCTAATTTATCTCCTTACTTTTTTGTCACCCTGATGTTTCATATTTTCAGTCCATTAGCCACTGTCAATCGAGTTTGAGTACTTGAGCTTACAGAAAGGATAAGTTGTAGAAAAAATTTGCTTGAATTCTTAAATGTGCTGTTTTTTTTATGATCGTATATGGAACATTGTGAGTTGGACTTTTGATTTATCTGAAAAAAAATACACAAAGGTTTTACTGACGTGGTACATATAATTATATTTAACAACTTATCAAGTTGGTGATAGTTTATGACAGAGATGTTAAATAATTTATCAAAAATCGGTAAAAAAACGTCAACATATTATTCCATGTTTACAAGTCCTCGGTAAGATACAGGTAAAAACCTAGTTTTCTGGGGACATGCCAAATTATAGGCAAGAAACCCAGATCCGTAGAAATAGAGTGTACTTTAAATTATCTGTTTTTATTTTGTTTGTCTTGTTTTTCATAAATTATGTACAGTACCCGGCGGTAAGTAATACACATCGGGCTTAAGAAAGATGACTGTCGGCCATAATTGGCTAACTTCGACTTTATAGAGCGTCGTCTCTGTCTCTAGAACGACTGACAAATCGCGACGGAACACGTGTATGAATGACAGAGACGATCCTCGACAAACCCGAAGTTAGCCGATTGTGGCCGACAGTCTCTTTCTTAAGTCCGATGTGTATTACTTACGCCGGGTTCTGTACAATTACTTGTCAAGTTAAAAATAAATTGATTTGTTTTATTAAACTGCTTAAATACAATAGTAAAAAATCTTCTGCCATGACTGGAACTTGGAGCACTGCCTGTCTTCATCCTTCCCGCTTTTGAGACATGTTGGATGCGGCGTTTAAAGAAGATCCTGTTAACTCTATAATTTGGTCCATCTTATAGAACACCTTACTTTTGCTTAGCATTCCCTCAACTGTCCCTCCCAATGATAACCAGCTTCTCCAGACTTCAATTACTCTTTCTGGCAACACGTCCATAGCTTGTTAGGATTCTTTTCCTGCATGTTGTCGAAAGTCTTTTGATAAGCTCTAATTCTTGGATGATTGAAATGCTGGTGTGCTTTGCGGTCCATGGGATATGAAGTATCCGCCTCCCAACACCATATCTTGAAGGCATCTATCATGTTTCTTTCCTTCTTTCTCATCGTCCATGTTTCCACTCCATAACAGTCCTATGAAGATTAAAAGAGATTTAACTGGACGGATTATGATTCTTCTGCAATTTTTTTTATAAACAGGTAATAAATAAACATTTAACAAGATTATAAGCAGTAGAATTTTGACTATAGACTTCTTTAAGGTTCCTCTTTTCAGAAGTTAGGGATTATCATGATTATCTTTGAGACAACAGTTCTGAACAACAATAAAAATAACTTCTTCATAAATTCTTCAATCAGGAGATTCTTGGAGTTTCCCTTGCTATATCAGTTGATGGATATCATATTATTGTCCATATTAATAATGGACCTCCGTGGTCTACTAAGTAAGACGCTTGTTAACCAACTTCCGGGTTGGTTAACAAGCGTCTTACTCTGCCTACCACTCTGCCTACAGCGTGATGATATGTTAGAGGTACCCTTGTCTTTCCTTCTTTTAACTGACATCCTCACCAGTAGAACTTGTAGACTGAATATTATCCGTGAGAAGAACAGTGTTACCAGACTGTAGATAATTTATTTTTGTCTGACTTATGGCAAGAGAAATTTAAAATTGTAACCCTACTAACTGTAACGTTTTATTTATTTTAGTAACAAACTGACATGAGTGATTGTAAGAGCTTACCTGAAGACACTGGAGGAGGGAAGGTTAGGATATATAAAAGGAATAGAGGGAATGATGTGAGCTCAGGTAAACTTTATTATTCTACAATATTTTATCATAAATCCGTTAACATTTGTGTGCATCTTTGTATATTGATTTGTGATTTCTTCTTTAGACACGAAGCCTAATATTTTAATTTTAAATGCAATGTTTGGATGGGAAATGAAAGATTAGAACGTGTTCAAGAATTCTGCTATTTGGAAAGTACGAGGGGAGGTCAATAAATTCACGAATGAATGAAGGGGGAAAAAACAATTTTTCCTTTTCAATATATCCACCATTAACTCGAATACATTTTTTAAATCCTTCAATAAGCTTATTTTTACCCACGAAAAAATAAGATTTGCTTTTGCCCTCAAAATAAGCTGAAGTTGCACTTTTAACTTCTTCATCGTCCGTAAATTTCTTCCCTCGAAGTTCATTTTTCATATTTGAAAACAAACAATAGTCAAATGGAGACAGGTCTGGGCTGCAGGGAGGATAATTTAATGTTTGGAAGCTTCAGTTGTAAAGAGCAACCAATGCAGAATTGCTTTTGTGCACGGGTTCATTGTCATGCAAAAGCAGCACTCTTTTTGTCCATTTTCCTCTCCTTTTCTCCTTCACAGCTTCTTTTAACTGCACCAGCAGACCAGAGTAGTGTACTCTTCAGTTATTGTGATGCCCTTACCTTTGTTATAGTTTTAGTCTAATTTTGACAGTATTGTTTAAGATATCGTCAGGAGAGTAATGTTAATAATATGCCAAGTATGGGAAAAAATTATGTATCGGGCTCTCATTAAATTTCTCACAAAACAAGGAAAAACACCTCAAATTATTTTTGAAGAGATGTAAGCGGTTTACGGGGACTATTGCCTTGGAAAAACGATGGTTTACAAGTGTCATAATCTTTGTAAGCAAGGGAAAGAATCGATTGAAGACGACCTCTGACCAGGGCGGCCTGTTGAGGCCAGTTCTTCAAACATCAAATTTTTTTGGGATGCGGAAGGCATACTGTTGATAGATTACAAAGATAAGGACATCACAATAACTGAAGACTACTACTCTGGTCTGTTGATGCAGTTAAAAGAAGCTGTGAAGGAAAAATGAGAGGAAAATGGACAAAAAGAGTGCTGTTTTTGCATGACAATGCACCCATGCACAAAAGCAATTCTGCATTGGCTGCTCTTCGCAACTGTGATTTAATGTGTGTTCCAAACATTGAATCACCCTCCCTACAGCCCAGACCTAACTTTATCTGACAAATATTTGTTCCCAAATATAAAAAAAGAACTTCGAGGGAAAAAACTTACGGACGAAATGTTATAAAGTTAAAAGCGCAATTTCGGCTTATTTTGAGGGCAAAAGCAAATCTTTTTTTTCATGGGTATAAATAAGCTTATTGAAAGATCTGAAAAATGTATTAAGGTATTACGAGTTCATGGTGAATATATTGAAAGGAAAAAAAAAAGTTTTATTCCCCTTTTTCTCCTTCATTCCACGAATTTATTGACCTCTCCTCGTATATATAGGCTGTATCAAAACAATGTATACACACTTTCATGCCGTACCGTTTACCTGAACTTGATGCAGAAATTTGTCATACTGCGCATTCGTGAAGAGTTTAGAGATGAGGAGGACTCTTATTTCCAGTAAGATGATGTACCTCCCCACTACCGTTGTGATGTGAGAGTCTATCTTGATTGAAAGAAAATGCAGCCAAATTACAAAAGTAATGGTTCGTGAAGTTTGTGATTCCATGTTATCAGCAGTACATTCCAGAAAAGCCATAATTGAAGTTTTAATACTAAATATAGCTTAGTAAATACTGAATTTCCAATCATTTGAAATGTTTGTATATTTTTTTGAGACACCTTGTATATGTATACATTTATTCACGTAATTGACAAACTTAGTGTAAATTTATTCTCATGTCTTATTTGCAGGTCTGACTCACGAATGTGGAGTATTTGGTGCTATTGCAGGCGAAGAATGGCCTACACAGCTGGACATATCACAGGTTATATGCCTGGGTCTGGTAGCTCTGCAGCACCGTGGACAGGAGTCTGCGGGGATAGTCACGTCCGAAGGCAAAGGCAAAAATTTCCACATGCACAAGGGCATGGGGCTTATCAGCAATATATTCAGTGACGAATCCATGAGGAAACTCAAAGGAAACTTGGGCATAGGACACACCAGGTAACACAAGAATCTTAACCCTCCGATCGGTGACAGTCCCGGCGGCGTTAACCTTTCCTTCCCTGTGTTGGGTATCTTCTACACGTTGCTTCTAATAACCATCAATATCTCTATAAATATAATAAATACAAGGTTAAGATTTTAGGTATTCCTCCAGAATATATTTACGCATTGATTTAAAAAATAATATTAATAATAATCAGAGTTTATCGACTATATCGTGGGTATTTTGTGAAGATATCGGAAACAAATTCGCATTTAAACGCTGTGAGTGCCTCGACCTTGTGTCTTGACGATAGGTGAAGAGTATTCGAGAAGCGCGACACTATTGTATATTCGCATCTCACTCTTGCATACTCCACTGAATTGCGAGGAGCTCAATTGTCTCAATCGTCGCAAGCGTAAGCCACTACTGCTCCGCGCCGCAGTTGCTTCTGGGCTCGCTAATAGATTAGACGTACGCCCGTTCCGTGAGCGTTGCCAGATGGTTTTTTAATGTTTTCAGCAAATAAATCTCAATTATTATAATTTTTAACTTCAATTATAATTAATTAAGGGGATTATCTATGAATGTTCTTATTTTTCTGATTTAAAATCGCTAATTTTTGATCGCGTACTCACTACCCAACACCGGAGCGCGCGTTTCAATTTTAGCACCGTAAGGGAAAGGTTAAAAAAGTGACAAGGTCCCTAGGGACCGTCAAAAAATGGTATGGTATTATCATCATGCAGGTGTGTCTTGATGGTTTTGTATGTTAGCTTATGGTTGTATAAAGTGCCTAAATGTATATAGAAGGATAAAATATAAGTATAAAGGCAAAAAAAGAAGTTTTTTTTGGTAATTCAGGTTTTATTTGACAGGTAAACAATAAAAGTTGTAATAAATGTATTATTGTGCTGCTTATTCATGGTCAGCTAACGCAAGAATGCAGGTATCACACCGATACAATAATGCTGAATGCTTAGCACAAACCGCTTGATTGCAGGTATAGCAATATGATCTGGTTTTGCGCTGGCGTCCGTTCTGCGCACGATATAATTGGCATGATGGCCGATTCATACGGGTACAAATGAAGGAGCTCCTGGTGTTGGTCTTGCTACTACCGGAAAATATAAAAAAAATAAAAGATGTTATTTCTATTTTTGTGCGTTTCAATATTTAATTTCAGCTTTACCTTTACATCAAATGCTTCCATAGCAATTCGAATTTTGGGATAGCACATTATGCGTGTATTGTTTCTCTAAGTCAACCCATACATCGCACACACTTTACCACACCTCTTTCTACTATATTACCATAACCTTTGCTATATTTATTTTCAACCTTTTTGCTAGACATCTCTCGTATAGCTCATTTATCATATCCCTTAAAACATCTTCATTTCCAGCAAGCATAACCATCATCATCATCAAGCATCATCTGCATACAGAAATCCACATACATTTATTCCCCTCATTCTTACTCCTCTCCCATCATCTTTTTAACTGCGCACACATGAATCTACATAGTAATTCAACAACCGAAGTAACATCACGTATCTTCGCTTTATGTTCTGCTCTTCCATATCTTTTCCTGCTTTTGCCATTCCAGTTCTTCTTTTAATCTCAACCTCACATCTTCCATCCTTGCTAATATTGGAGTCTTAGTAAATAAAGTCAGTTACCACTTATAGACCTAATTGTAGCTAATAAATAAATACATAACATAAATATCTTTAATTTAAAATACACGATTGTAATTTTCCAGGTACTCAACATCAGCTGCTTCTGAGGAAGTGAACTGTCAACCGTTTGTGGTGCATACGGCCTACGGACAGCTGGCCTTGGGACACAACGGGGAACTGCTCAACTGCCATTCACTCAGGAAAATGGTTCGTACACTTATTTTTCTTCTTTTTTTTGCTTCAAGTGTTTGAGAATAGAATATTGACAGAATCTTTTAAGGAGTGTGTCTGAAAGATGTGAATTAAGGGGGTATAGAACTCTAGAAATTTGAAAAAATCGTTTTTTCTTTTTTAGTATATTCTTAAGTTTAGACCTTTAACTTCTAAAGGAGTATGGGCGTAAGGCGAGCAAATTTTTACTACAAGAGAGTATGGACGTACACAGTACGTCCGATGTTTTTATTCCCGAATACATGAATTTATCCATAAAACGGACATGGCTCAAATGTTTTTATTCCCGAATACATGAATTTATCCATAAAATGGACATGGCTCAAATGTTTTTATTCCCGAGTACATGAATTTATCCATAAAACGGACATGGCACAAATGTTTTTATCTTTTAAATTATTTTGTATATTACGTTTTTTATTTGTGAAAAATATTTGTTAGTAGAAAACTAACAATTTGGTAAAAAAAAATAACAATTTCAGATAATTTTAAAATGTAAAAAAAACTCACTCCTTCATACATATTTTACTTATGAAATCTCACTCGCTTAGAGGTTAAGAATATGTTCTCAACAGAAAATTTAAAAATTCTCAATATTGACGAAGTTATAACTATAAATGAGGCAGCAATTACGCCGCACCGGTATGACTCGGACAATAATCTTAAAACTTTAAATGCGTTTTTCTCGAAAATACTTTTTTCGACCTGGTCGACATAGAATCTCAAGTTCTATCCAACCGATTGCCTTCAAATTTAGTATGAAACTTCAATAAATGTTTTTATATCATTCCTACCTTGGAAAACTCTTAATTATTTTTTTACTATTTTTTTTTAAATTTAAAAAGAAGGGTAAAAAAATTAAATTTTTTTTGAGCAAATGTACATATGACTTAATTAAATGTGTGTATTCTTATTCCTAACAAGGTTTCCTCAAATGTTGTTCAATAAAACATCGGTTTTCGAGCATCTCACATCTCGAACATATTGTTTTAATTCGGTTTTCGAATGTACATTTTCAATGACAATACCATGTCTCACTTCAATTTTTTTTTAAATACAGACAAAAACAAACCTCATCGACAGATTTTTAGTGAGACAAAAGGGAATGAACCCCAGAAGGACAGTTACCTGATGTTTTTATGCAAGGTGACTCCCTTTCCAAACAATAATCTCTCCTCTCCACCTTCTACTTACACCGTCAACTCTTCTCAGTACAGGTAAAGTACAGTTAAATTTTCGTTCATTCAATCTATTTATTGTGTTGCCGTGCTGAGTATTTATGGAGGTCTGCAATAGATTAATCCAAGCTACATTATTTCTTATGGGAAAAATTGATTCCGTTTTCGAACAACCTTCTGAAACAGCAAACTTTCAAATAGCCTTCAGATTAAATTTGAAAACGAAGGTTCCACTATTGCTTAGGAATTAATGATAAGCAGCAAATAAGCAAAAGCAAATCTGCCAGATATCAAACCTGGGGCGTGTCTGATTGCATAGCTTCAATGCTAAACTAAAACCCATGGCCGCCGTGTATTGTACCAATACAGAAATGTCAACTAAATATTTGTTATGTATGTATAAGGTGTTGGCGCGAGGAGTGGGCCTGAGCACGCAGTCAGACTCGGAGCTGATTACTCAGGCACTGTGCGTGGCAGGCGAGGGCGAGGTGGGTGCACCAGACTGGGCAGCACGAATCAGCGCACTCATGACCCTAGCACCTCTCTCCTACTCACTTGTTATCATGACTGAGGACTGCATCTATGCTGCGAGAGACCCGTTTGGCAACAGACCATTGTGTATTGGGAAGATATTGCCACTTAGTCCAGGTACTGTTTTATATATAAAAAATAAAGTGTGTATACTCCCTATTTCAGAATAAATTACTTTTGGTAGAATTTCTTTTCTCTTTTAGTTTTGATATTGAGTGGAAAATATTCACTTTACAATCTGTATCTGTCACGAATCTGATATTTCTTATTTAACATGAAAAATTTACTCACAAAATAGATACAGAACAGTACTTCATACAAAAAAGTGAAAAAATACGAATGTACATACATAATTCCAGGATCGCCAAAAAATTAACTTAACAACTTATATTACCCGCAAATTTTGTTTGGTTCAATTTTGACAGTTCATATTTAACAGGCAAACAGTGTAGACATGACATATTTGTTATGATTGAACTGTTCAAGTGGCATAGTCTTTTTAAGAAAGGGAGAAAATCGATTGAAGACGACAGCAGATTGTTGAATCTTTGTTACAATTTCTGATGGTACTAAATCAACTGTTACTGAATAAATGTTTGTTAAAATTTCTGATGGTACTAAATGAACTGTAACTGAATAAATGTTTGTTAGAATTTCTGATGGTACTAAATGAACTGTAACTGAATAAATGTTTGTTAAAATTTCTGATGGTACTAAATGAACTGTTAACTGAATAAATGTTTGTTAGAATTTCTGATGGTACTAAATGAACTGTAACTGAATAAATGTTTGTTAACATTTCTGATGGTACTAAATGAACTGTAACTGAATAAATGTTTGTTAAAATTTCTGATGTTACTAAATCAACTGTAACTGAATAAATGTTTGTTAAAATTTCTGATGGTACTAAATCGACTGTAATTGAATAAATAAATCTGAAGCAAACTTGACCCAGATCTGTCCACGGTTTTGATACACAGATGAGGACAGTTTCTAAAAAGAGATAATCAAAATGCCGTCTTGTATAAAAATTTATCTAGTGTTAATTGTTTACTTATTTTTGTTTTTTTCATCTAATAATTACGTATATGGATTAATTACATTTAATAGAGATTGTGTTACCACAGTGCTTTTCTTAAAATCTGGGTCATTTATCTGGGCCAATCTGGGTCAATTAAAACATTTGTTAATTGATTGAAACAGTTTTTTAAGATCTTCCTCATGTCCTATTCTTCCCCTCCTCCTATTATACTCGTCACAGGTAATGGACATTTATTCATTCAACAAGGAGTAGACTTCAGCTATGATTGTTTGGAAACATTCACTGTTTTGCCCACTAACATAACTTCACTTTTCATGGCCACCTGAAATAGCAAAGTTTGACTATATTCGTATTCTGTTACAGAGGGTAATGACAGTGGCTGGGTGGTATCGTCAGAATCCTGCGGGTTCCTGTCCATCGGCGCTCGTTACGAGCGTGAAGTTCTACCCGGGGAAATTGTGCGGCTGTCCAGAGACGGGCCCCACACGGTGGCCCGTGTTCCCCTGCCACATGACAAGCAGCAAGCTTTCTGCATTTTTGAGTATGTCTACTTTGCAAGGAGTGACAGCATTTTTGAAGGTCAGCTACTTATAATTTACTATGCATACATATATACCATCACACTGTTTACCTCTTGGGATAGGCAGAAACGAAAGAGTGTCAAGTCTTTCCTATTGCAACACATATCTTTATCCTCCTTTACTTCTATACATACACTTCATATGACTCCTCTGACTTTTTACATTTCCTTCATTAGAAATACCATTCACTTGATCTATGAATTCTTATTTGAACCAAATATTTGTTCATTAATTTTACATGCCTAAATCATCTCGAGAGTGTTATTCTTTATGGATTATTTATAATTAAGACATTAACATTTGGAATTTAAAAAAACATTGTAATTTGTTTAACCGTTACATTGCTGAACATTTTTTTCTTAATACGAGTATATGCCAAAAATGTTGATATAAAGTTGTCCTTTATTTTTTTTGCGGATGGTTTTACAAAAATATGGATAAGTTACCCAAATATTGTCAGATTTAAGTAATTTTTTCTGATATTTTTGTAAGACACTTCACATTATATTATACTTTATAATTATAAATAAAAAAAAATGTTTTTTTTTAAATTCACAAATGTGTTTCTCAACACAAACCCCGTGAAGCCCCTTTTTACATTGCTTACAAATCAGCGAAGACAGCCTTATTTAGAATTTTATCTTACGTCACTTTCGCAAGAGTTTTTAAACAAACTCACTACCAGTATCACCCGATGTATCATCCAAAATAATAAATGACATCGTAAGGCCGGTTCCTTACACAGAAAGAAGTTAGTTTTAACTTTTTTTAAAATTGATATTCACGATTTCATTAAAGAAACCAAGCACGGGCCAACGATACCCTCTGCGGTTGAGCGCCAAACCCATACTGATGTTGATGTCGGTATATCGAATCTTCGTAAATAGTGAGGGAGTGAATACATTGATTCTCCGCATTTTAACATTTAATAAAACACTATTTTTTCAACTTAAGATAATAGTATAGCCCTACTGATTCCCGAATAGAGCTACGTAATTATTATATTAATCTATCAATCATCAAATAACCTCCGTGGCCTAGTTGGTAAGACGCCTGTTTCCCAACCCGGAAGTTGAGGGTTCAAATCTCGCTAGAAATCAGATTTAAAAAAAAAGAAAAGATTCTGGCAGATTTTCACATAAGGCCTCTTTAACATCATCTTTCTGGTTGGTTGGAAGAGATTGCCACATAGCAATAAGCCTGCCAGGTTATACTGTATACAATACAATCAGTGATCAGTAAATTATTACAGCGTATGCATCATTTTATTTACAAAAGTGAAAATAACGTAACATCTGTTATTACAAATCAGAACTATCTAAATTTATATAGACAATAATTTGCTATTTGAATGACATCAATTGTTGAATTTTTCTATTTTTTTTTCACTTGGAACGAACTTCAGAAAGTTCTGAATAGATCTGCGTAATTATTATTATAATAATCTATCAATCATCAGTGCTACAAGCCACAGGATGGGTTTTGTCTGCCTGCGCCATCTATTCTCAAGTTTACTTCCTGACTCTTAGTCTTCCATACAATAGAGATACGCCAGTCAGCATAATCTAATATTGATCACCTTGGTCACCTCAAATTTTTCCAAGTTTTCACCACCATCAGAGGAGTACAAACAAGAATGAATAATATTCGAGCTGAAACCAGTTTATATTCAGATTAAAGCTGAGGAGTCCCATTTGCTTTAATATTGTTAAAGGCACCACTGGCAGTATCTTTCTTTATCTTATCAGTTGAATTAATAAGTAGAAATTTGGCTATTGACTCTGTAGTGTTGTATGTCTTCGACAGGACAGATGGTGTACTCGGTGCGGCTGCAGTGTGGCCGGGAGCTGGCTCGCGAAGCTTCCATAGATGCAGACATCGTCAGCTCTGTGCCAGAGTCAGGGACGGCTGCTGCGCACGGGTACGCTAGGCAGGTTAGTTCACCCACCCATTTACCAGGTCTGTAAATATGAAACCGGAATTTGCTCATGAATGGCTCTAGTTGTCAATGTAGTGACTGTCAAACCGCGTCATTGGCGCCTTTTTCTTCTGTTTACATTTGTCAAAGACTTTTAACTCACAACAATACAAGTTTAATAAAACTACATATGTTTTCATAGCGTCTGAAAATAAACATGTCTGTTTTTGTGCCTGAAAACTACGATTTGCGGACAGCATAGATTTTCTGCTACCATTTGAAGAAAACTGCTGCAGAATCGCATCGAATGCTTGTCGAAGCTTACGGTGAGCATGCTCTTGGTAAATCACAGTGCTTTGAGTGGTTTAAAAATTCAAAAGTGGCAATTTTGACGTGAAGAACGTGGAAGAACACCGAGAAAGTTTGAAGATGCGGAATTGCAAGCATTGTTGGATGAGGATGACGCTCAAACGCAACAACAACTCGCGGATCAATTAAATGTGACACGAGAAGCCGTTTCCATACGTTTGAAAGCCATGGGAAAGATCCAGAAGGTGGGAAAATGGGTTCCACATGAACTGAATGAAAGACAGCAGGAAAACCGAAAAACCACTTGCGAAATGCTGCTCGCCAGGTACAAAAAAAAATCATTTCTCCATCGAATTGTGACTGGTGATGAAAAATGGATATATTTCGAGAATCCTAAATGGATATATCTCTGTGTTTGGTGGGATAAGAAGGGTGTTATCTACTATGAGCTGCTAAAACCTGGCGAAAGCGTTAATACTGAAGCTACCGACAACAATGATGGATTTGAACCAAGCATTGTGTGAAAAACGACAAGGATATCAAAAGAGGCAACACACAGTGATTTTGCTTCATGATAATGCACCATCACACACAGCAAAACCGGTCAAGGAAACGATTGAAGCGTTTAGTTGGCAAATACTTTCACATGCGGCTTACTCACCAGACTTGGCTCCATCCGATTACTACTTATTTGCATCGATGGGACACGCACTTGCTGAGCAGGGCTTCACTTCTTACGAAAATGGCTTGATGATTGGTTTGCCTCAAAAGAGCAACAGTTTTTTTGGCATGGCATCCACAAATTGCCAGAGAGATGTAGCCAAATGTGTAGCTAGCGATGGGCAATACTTTGAATAAAATATTTTTTACCATTTTCATACAATAAATGTGTATTTTCTATAAAAAAATTGTTTCATATTTACAGATCTGATACACCGAAAAGATTTTAACTTAAAAAAATCGAAAATCGAAATAGTTAGGATAGCTGATAATTGTATACAACTGCGAGGGATATGGCAAGTATACAAGTAACTAGTAAAATAAAAATACATAAAGGATATTAGAAAAGTAATAGTGAACAAAGGTAACATTTCACAGTTAATATTAGAAGACTAATAGTACTTTATTTCCTCAGTCTGGTATTCCATTCGCGGAAGTGCTGTGTAAGAACCGTTATGTGGGCCGTACCTTCATCCAGCCATCCACCCGTCTCCGGCAGCTGGGTGTAGCTAAAAAGTTCGGTGCACTCTCGGAGAACGTGCGTGGCAAGAGACTGGTACTCATCGATGACTCCATCGTCAGGGGCAACACCATCGGACCTATCATCAAACTGTTGAGAGATGCTGGAGCTAAAGAGGTAACGAGTATACATTTCGTTCTATCTCCTCTATTGTCTGAAATCAAAAGTAATAAAAGAACAATTTATATAGTGCTGTTTTGAGAGCCAACTCTCCACAATGACGTTCCATTATTATAGACACTTGATATATCAAACCCAAAGGTTCGATAACAAGGAGGTCAAACTTTCAATTAGTTGTTTAATCAGCTGCAGTTAGGCAGAGTGCAAAGAGATACTGCAGACCAGCGGCGGCTGGTCCCGAGGTGCGCTGAGCACCAACGCACCTCGAAACGCTGAGTGAATATGAAATATCGATGTCTCACAGTTTACTGTATGTCTGTCTGCCTTATATGAATTTGCATTTCCGTCTGGTGCGTATTGGAGATCGCTCCGGTAGTATTGGCAAACTTGACCGGTCAATTTGAAAGGAATATTTTTTTTAATTTTACTTTAAATATTTTCAAATTTTCACTTAAATTAAAAATCCTCGTACTATTTGTTAGTATTCTTATACACATTTAATCTATACAAATATTTAACATTTTTGGAAGTCATGTTTGCAAATATATAATTTAATTATTGCGAATTATTTATCCGGTTCAGCGCACCAACGCACCTCCAGACCAGCCGCCATTGCTGCAGACAGGTATGAGAGGGGGCAGATCCCAAAAAGAGACTACATCCATTTTGAGTTGAATAGCTTAACACGTTCGCTGCTAAAGACGCCCCTGGGGCGTCAACACATTCTTTGTAGAGACGCTGATGACGCCCGTTGCGCGTCATTCGATTCTCTTTGTTTGTATGGTACCGAATATTTTAAGGTTTCCGTAAGATTTTAAGGTTTCGAAAATATTATTTTTTTCAGTACCTCTACACTATTCTATAAATACATATCGCAGTGAATGTGTTAAGATTGATTGGTCAATTTTCTTTCTTTAATAATCGATTTTGATTTAACTAAAATTTAAGTAAATGAAAAAAGTAATGCAACAACTGTTCTGTTGACAGGTCCACGTGCGTATTGCCAGCCCGCCTTTGCAATATCCCTGCTATATGGGAATCAACATCCCCACACGGGAAGAACTCATTGCCAATAAGCTGTCACCACCACAGCTTGCCAAACATGTTGGTAAGTCCAATTCCTTCAATTGTATGATATGATAGATCAGCTGGGCAAATATTTTAGCTGATATGCCAAATTGAGAATTTAAATAAACGAACAACTACCCAAAAAATATATATTTTCTATCGACGATGCAATTTATTATCTTAACACGTTCGCTGCTAAAGACGCCCATGGGCGTCATCACATTTTTTGTAGAGACGCTGATGACGCCCGTTGCGCTTCATTCGATTATCTTTGTTTGTATGGTACCGAATATTTTAAGATTTTAAGGTTTCCGTAAGATTTTAAGGTTTCGAAAATACCTTAAGATTTTAAGGTTTCGAAAATATGATTTTTTTCAGTACCTCTACACTATTCTATAAATACATGCCGCAGTCAACGTGTTAAAAAAGACATTTATAATGCCAGTGTGTAATTTAAAAAAAATACGGGCCAGGTGTAAGAATAAGTGAAATCAATGTATGTGGACTTCTGTAGTGTTGAAGGAATGAGATCTTGAGAAAGACCCTCAACTATCAATGGAGTGACCTGATCAAGACTACGACGGGATCCTCAATATCGGATGACCAATAAACATGAACATTTAGAAAAACAACTTTTTTTTTAATTGATTTTAAAAAATGCAGTTCTTGTTGTGCCACCATATAGTTAGTGTTTTAATTTTTTGTATGAAAATTGTTAGTCTGTTTAACCTCTGAACGAGTATGGCCGTACGACGAGCGAATTTTTACCTCAAGAAAGTATGGACATACACGGTACGTCCAATGTTTTTATTCCCGAATACATGAATTTATCCATGAAACGGGCATGGCTTAAATGTTTTTATCTATTCAATTATTTTGTATATGGCGGCCGCAATTACGTTATTTATATTACTTACAAAATCTCTCTCGTTTAGAGGTTAAAGATAAAAAAAGCCATTGTCAAAAAAATTGGGAAATTATTTGATATGAAATCTAGTACCAAAATACTGTTAGGATTCTTTCAGGATCGAGTATATGTGTTTTAGTATTCAATTGACTTTCTTACCTATCTTGTATGTATTAATGTTTGACTACCAAAACCCTCGGAACATTACTTGATCATATAACAACGTGAATTGAAAAAAATTCATCACCGTTGAAACCATCAAGAGTAATGAAGTATTGAATATATTTTTAGGTGCGGACAGCCTGTGTTACCTGAGTGTGGAGGGGCTTGTGAGCGCCGTCCGTTTCCACATGCGGGTGCCAGGAGGAGGCCCTGGAGGCCACTGCACTGCCTGCCTCACAGGGCACTACCCCGGGGGACTTCCCGACCACCTACACTGGTAGTCCTACATCTAGCGCATAGTGCTACCAGACTTTACATTCCTGCAGTCAAATTAAATGAGAGAAGAAAAAAAAACAAGGCTTATTTTAGAATTGAACTGTAGTAGCATTCTTTTAAAAGTAACTCTACCTTAAAGCTGTAAGTATGAAAGTTGCATTTTTATAAAACGGAGTTATGAATAGTCATTATTGAATTAAGATCTATGAATGATAAAAAAAATCAAAAACAACTCAATAAATCAGACATGAACAATTCAACAAAAGTCCATATTTTTTTTGGATATATGTAATTACTTCATGCAGTAAAAGTGCCCAAGCCAGTGCAGTTGAGCAATTTTTATAACATGCTACGAGTATGCTAGCTTCACCATACAGGGTTAGAGTTCTTCGTTATACTTTTGTCTCCAGTGTCATTATCATAAACTGGACCATTTATTCTACAGAGAATCTTTCTCTCAAAGGTATCGAGAACTCTCATCTCACATTGTAAGTCTCCAGGTCATCGATGCGTAAGTCAGCACAGGTCTTAGAAGTATCTTATAAAGTTGACTTTTTATATATCCCAAGAGTAGGCGAGACGTAAATAAGGGGATAAGACAAAAATTGCATATATTTGCCGACAATGTTCACTTATTTATTACATCACTTGTGTTGTTGGTCGAGTTGACCCGTGACCCAACATACACAAAACGAGAGCTGGGATGTAGTTCTTAAACTTGACAAGCAAATTCTAGGCATATATTTCGTTTTGGCCTCATTCACTAATAGTCTCATTTTCCTTGCCGACGCATTTAATGCCAAAAATGCCTTTCTCACTGCTTGCTCAGATCTTGCAATCATGACTTATGTCATAAGAACATAAAAATCTTTAGATTTGATTGGAGCCAAATCTGTCATAAGTCCGAGAATCACCTGTATAATGATTATTGATACATTTTAAGATAGTTTTTTTTAGTTCGTTCTAAGAATGTCTTGTTTTTTTTTCTTCTATCTTTTATATAAATAATTGTTTATTAAAGTGCCTTTATGTTTGTTTGGAAATAAAAATTAACATTGAGGCTTGTAAGATCTGAAAGAGATGTTTTCAGTTATGTTATTACTTATTAAAGAGTATTTGTATATCAATTGTGTGATAGTTTGTAAGTGAAATTAAAGATCTAAAAATGTTACAACATTTAACGAGAGCTTTACAACTTAACAGATCTGAAAAATGTAAATTTACATTATTTTTTAAATACATGATCATAACTTGAAAAAAAACTGGTTAGGAGTTGATATTGCACAATACATAACATGTTCTATATCCTTATAAGCCTCATTTGTAATAAAATGCTGTGTACCATCAAAGTTCCCTAAACACTTCCAAGTTGTATTTCCCACCAGTTGTGTAATACAACACCCCTGTGATACTGATGGTACGCGCGTTATTGTATCTTCCGCTATTGTTATTGTTATTCTTAATACTGCCATTGTAAGCAAATAATTGGTTACTGCATATTTTAAATCATATTTGAATGAATTTTATGCTCAAATCCAGCATCCAAACAAAGTAATGTATTGGGTATTAACAGAAGTTGTGTCAATTCATCTGCTCAGCCAATTATACGGTGGTTTGAAGGGGATCTTCATGAATAATATGGTTTAAGCAGTCTTCATCGAAGTCCACTGATTGTCCGGAATGCTCCATGTCTTTCAGGTTGAAATTACCGTCTTTGAAACGCAAAAACCATTGACGAGCTGTCCTTTCATTCATAGCATCTTCACCGTACACTTCGCAAATATCGCGAGCAGCTTTGGCAGCTTGATTCCTTCGATTGAACGCGAACAGAAGGATGTGTCGAAAATGTTCACTTTTGTCTACTTGACTTTCCATTTTGAAGGCTTGTAATCAAATAAAATAATATATGTAACGTAAAAGCAAATACAATATCTTGTAGAGCAGAAAATTTTCTTTCGAATGACGTATAACTTTTGCCATTTTGTTTTACTTTTGGTGGTCATTTTTAAATTTGAAAAAAACAGACACAACTTATGTTAACACCTAATACAATATGTTAAATTTAAAAATTCATTTACTATTTTTATTTATTTTTTAACTTAACCTCTAAGCGAGTGAGATGATTTGTAAGTAAAATAAAAAATAGATTTAGTAAGTAATATAAATAACTTAATTGCGGCCGCCATATACAAAATAATTGAATAAATAGAAACATTTAAGCCATGTCCGTTTTATGGATAAATTCACGTATTCGGGAATAAAAACATTAGACGTACCGTGTACGTCCACTCTCTTGAGGTAAAAAATTTGCTCGCCGTATAGCCATACTCATTTAGAGGTTAATAAAATTAAAAAAAGGGTCCCAGTAACAAACTGTTATCCTTTATCCAATAATTTCTTACTCTATCAAATATTGTAATAAGAGATATTCTTTTCTGCTCTTACCATTCCCTTTCTTCATATGAATCTCACTTTATATTTTTTATGTAGTTTCTTATTTTTCGCTTACAATAGCAAAATAGTTTATACTAAGTGCAACTAGGAAAATTTCTATTTCTTATTTACAATTTTTTGAAAATGTTCAGTTATTTAAATGTTTTTTTTTTTTATAGTGAAAAATTGTTTTAAAATTTAATTATAACATTTTTAATTAAGAATAATGTGTTTTTGTTTAACCTAGTGAATCCAAAATGGTGACATTTGTTCTGCATATAATAAGTGAGAAGTTTTTTCTGCATGATGATCCGGGGGTTGTGGATTTTATTCCCATTGTTATCAGATTTTTTAAAAAGGATCGCAGTCTAGTTTTGATTTGAGACTTGTTCAAAACTTTTCTGGTTAATTGGAAGAGTTTGCCACATGGCAATAAACCCATCAGTGTAATACAATACAAGAAGCAACATAAGGATGTCAATGAAGTGAATTGATTCATTTAATTTTTGTAATTCATTAGAATTGCATATTGCAAATGGAGATTAAAGGTAAAGAAAGGCAATAAATCTAGTCACACACATCTACGGACAGTACCACATTTGTATTGACAGCTCCTCCTCTCACAGGCAAAACGTAATTAAAAAAAAATCTTATCCTCGACGTTTTGGATGATGGATGTATTTCGCGCCACACAACAAACCATTACAGTTTACGTCTTGCTTTCTTCTCCGCAAATGCATCTACTATGTCATTGTAGTCCATATTCACTGTTATACCTGACAAAAATATTTTGGCCTATGTATGGGTTCTAGATCATGGTTTGCAGAGATGGCCATTGCTGATTTCATTTACATAATTACACATGTATAAACCCATCTAGCAGTGGCAACACGGATTAAATTTTTTTCATTATATTTTTAAATATTTTGATATCTAGTTATGAATATTTGGGCACCCCCAGGCAAATGGCTAGGTTTGCCTGTTAGAAAACATGGCTCTATCTACTGAACATAATTGGAAAGAATGGGAACGTTTAATCCAATTCGCTGCAAACAATAATTAGTGACTTGAAACACTTTAAAAGATGAATGTATACCTGGACTTCACCTGGCTTAAGATATCGAAACTATTAGATATTAACCGTTAAAATGTGGAGAATTTACGTATCAACTCCTTCACTATTTACGAAGATTGCCGAGTCGATATACCGACATCAATGTTAGTATGGGTTTGGTGCTCAACCGCAGAGGGTAGCGTTGGCGTAAAATAAATTACAATGTCTTTAAACCTCCACAACGTTAATGCCTTAACTATAAAAAACATATTGCAACTGTCATGAAATGGGTAAACAACTTTTTATCGGTGAACTACCCACATCAAATGTACTCAACTTTTTTTTTTAAAGTCTCTATTCTACTTCAAATACAGATTTTATGTGATTTTTAAAAATTTTATATCATGTATTGTAATACAAATAGTTTTATAGACTTGATTATCTGGAGTCATATTAACTGGGACAGGAAGAAAAGTTTATATGTGATGGGATAAATTGCCTTGATGAGTTTTAAATTGATGAAGAGATTGTGCAATGTGTTACTACTGATGAACCTGTATTTGGAAAAAAAAGTAACAATAATTTATATAAAAGAAAAATAGGGATTAGGATAGGAATCACATGGGAGTTAATAAGGAAGAGAAATATTTTGATTGAATATTTCTTTAGTTTATTCTTAAATATCGATAAGGACAAGCACATATGATTGAGTCAGGAAGATCAATCCAAGGTTGAGTCGAGTGATCCGCTAAAGAACGAGTAGAACGATGTGTGGTTAGGTTAAAAGGATTAATATTGTATTCGTGTGCATTGTGAGATGTTTTTTATTTCATTTGTACAAAATGTCTCAACAAAACAAAAAAATAAAACCATTCCTTTGTTGAATTGAAATCTAGGATTCTAGTATAATGACGTATGGATAAAATGATGAAAAGTATAAAAAAAATTATATTTATTTATTTTATATGACAAGCATAAATACAGGGTGGCGGCGCATAGGAAACTCGTGTTTTTTGAATGACTAGTATTTTGCAAAGAGAGGAAACGCATGTTTTTCATTTAAGCGTAACATTGTTTATTTTCAAGATAATTTTTTGATTAATACAGGTAAATTAAGTAATAATATTGCACCTTTAAATTAATTGTGACAGGCAAGTGTTGCCCTTCTTCGCCCACTGAAAGTTTTTAATTGTCAAGAAATCGAAGGAATACCAGAAGAAATGTTTGTGAGAGAGATGCATAACTTTCAAGAGAGGCTGCAGATATGTGACCCCGAAGAAGGGCAACACTTGCCTGACATTATTTTTCACAATTTATTTAAAGGTGCAATATTATTACTTCATTTACCTGTATTAATCAAAAAATTATCTTGAAAATAAACAATATTACGCTTAAATGAAAAACATGCGTTTCCTCTCTTTGCAAAATACTAGCCATTCAAAAAACATGCGTTTCCTCTGCGCCACCCTGTATTATATAAGAAAAAGTAAGACAGATAAAAACCGGTAATTTCAAGTGGACACTCAAATTATATAGATCTGTTAGTTGCTTGACCCCAGTAAATTAGGCTTTTGCTTGTATCTTACTGAGGACATATGGAAATGCATGGACATAACATGGAAAAAAATAGATAAATAAGACAGTTGGTTGTTATTTAATTTCTTTGTCAAAAGTGAGACATAATTATGAGTATGTACCATGTGAGTCAACCCTTGGTGTTGCACTAATTCAAAAAAATTAACAGCCCATCTAATCTTTTCTACACATTTATCAAAAACATATTTAAGAAAATAATTTCTTTCTATACGAAATCTATAGACCTAGAAGATCCGATACCCATTTTAATGTATTCTTCGAAGTCTCCTTATCAAAGCAGAGTCGTAAAATCACAAGCTACATGAAAGACAAGCTAGTGAGAATGTGTTGAAAGAAATTGTCACTGGCGAGTCTTCCAATAAACAGGTGACAGTTGATGATGAAGCTGATGAACATCATTCGGCAATTCTTATCCAGCAATTACCTGAAAGCCTCAAGAAAAGATAAAATTCAACATAAGAATAAAAAGTTGGAGCGTTTGAAGGGAGAAATTGCAAAAAAACGGCCCCATATGAAGAAGAAAAAAGTTCTCTTTCATCAAGACAATGCACCGTATCACAAGTCGATGGTAATGATGGCCAAATTGCATGAGTTGAACTTCGAATTGCTTCCGCACCCACTGTATTCTCCAGATTTGGCCCCCAGCGACTATTGGTTGTTCGCAGACCTCAAAAAGATGCTCCAGCGAAAGAGATTTGGCTCCAATGAAGAAGTGATTGCCGAAACTAACGCCTATTTTGAAACCAAAGATAAATCGTTCTACACGGCTGGCATAGAAAAGTAAGGAAAGCGTTGGAATGAACGTATCACTCTTGAAGGAGACTATGTTGATGAATAAAGAAGAATTTTGGCAAACAAATGTTGTTTTAGTAGTTAGTCCCTCGACTTATTGATCGATGTTTAGTTAAGGTGTTACCACAGTGGAGGTTTAAAGATATTGTAATTTGTTTAGTAAAATTCTGTTTTTTTTAAGCATTGTTTGTGCTCTCCCGGTGATGAGGTAAAAACCATGAAACCAGTCGAGTTATCGTTATGTTGAGTGAAAAAAAGTGTTTTACTAAACAAATTACGTTTATAACTTCAATTTTGTTTGTTCGCCTTGTTATAATTTTTGCGGCCATTTGGAAAATCCGCATGTCACATTTCGTGGCACTGTGATAATAATCCGTATCAACAATTTCCGAGAGGATCTCCATTTAGCCTTACATTGGTACATCCTCAGACGTATTGGCTATTTACATCCATATCGTCACAACAGTGTCTCTTGCCGGGTAAGCAGAGAAAACAGATCTCCATACTTTTCTATTCAGTTATACAACTTTCGCCTCCTCCAAACTTATACATCTCATCTTACAGCATCTATTCATAGTCTGCATTTTATCTTCTTTCAAAATCTGGTCCATTTGTTTTAATCATGTTTTCCTTGATATCTACCTTGCATTTTTCACTTATTCATTCTCTCATGTCAAAACGATCTTAACATTTTTCTTTATATCACTTAAAACATCCATACATTCATTTCTGATCTCTTCATTCTACCTTTCATTCATGGACACTCCTCACTATAATCCATTTCCATTTTTGCTCCTTTTACATACAAACCAGTCGAGGTAAACAGCGTAGAAAAATTATCAGACTTTCCTATTACGACACACGTCTTTCGCCTCTTCTACATCCATACACCTGATACAACTTTTATGATTTTTTACTTTTTACATTTCCTTCTTTCAAACTATACATAAATACAGTACCCGGCAGTAAGTAATACACATAGTTTGCAGAGCATCGTCTCTGTCGCACGATGCGCTAACAGTCCGGTATCGTAGTCACGATGCGGTTAGCGCATCGTGCGACCGAAAGGACGCTCTACAAACGATATGTATTACTTACCGCCGGGTACTGTACATACCATGCCGCCATATCTCTGTCGGAGTAGGCAGAGAGGACAGAGTGACATACTTTCCTATCTCAACACACATCCTTAACCTCTTCTCCAGCCATACACCTTCAAGTACAACTTTTATGATTTCTCTGACTTTCTACATTTCCTTCTTTCTGAATATATTTCACTTGATCCAACTACACTTTTCTTGGTCTCCCTCCCACGCGCCTTCTACTCACATTTGCACTGTTTTGTTAGTCTTTCTTCATTCATTAGTTCTACATGTTCAAACCATCTCAGCTTGCTCTTCTTCATCTTACTTAACAAGTTAGTATTAAGTTCACATTTATCCTTCACTTCATTCCGTATTCTGTCATACATTGTCACCCCGTATATTCTTCTCAATGCACGCATTTCCACGGCATTTATCTGGCTCCTCTCAGTCTTTTAAAATATAATTTATTTAATTCAACCAAACACTCCATGTTCTCTCTCTACCACGCCTTCCACTCACATTATTTTATTAGTCTTTCTTCACTCATTCACTCCAAACCATGCCTTAACTTCACAGTCATCCTTAATAATTTCATTTTGTATTCTGTCATACATTGTCATTCCATGTATTCTTCTAATTTCTACAGACTATTCGTCTCCTTTCAGTATTTTTTCACGTTCATGTTTCACTTCCATACATTAAAATTGGTACTAGAATACTGTTGTGAGCTATCATTTTAGCGACTATATAGTGTATCGAGTTTTGTCCTGTTTGCTTAACCAAAAGATGGATATGTGCAATAATTCGTTTTAAAGTATGAAAAAGCGGTCATAAAAATCTTAAGTTTTTTAATTGTGTAAATCTCGAACCCACCTGATTGCGAAAAAAAAAATTATGTGACTAAAAAACTAGATAATTTAAACAAAATATTACTCATTTCCCACATAAACAATATAATTATAACGATGACACATGCCACAATAAAAATTGAAAAACAAATTAAAAAATACCTTACGCCTTGTGAATTTTCTTGTAACAAAATTTCGCCCATTTCGTACGAAGTATGGTGAAAAGGATTTAAACCAGATTTCAACAGTATATCTACAGCGTTTTAACTCGAGAATTTTTCGCAATATCGTGTGAAATGAAAAGAAATCTTAACTGAAGACGTCAGAGATAAATGCACAATTAAGTTCAAATCCAATGGGCGACATTTGACATTTTATCCCTTGCCAACTACCGTTTTTCTTCAATGGATCAATTTTACAAAGAGAATTTTATTGATATCTCATTATGATTTGAAATATATCAGTGCTCACTTATCTATATCTGATCGTTCGATTTAATAACGAAGTTCGCTACCAGAATACTTTTATGCCACTTGATCAGGTGGCGCTTAAGTAGCATATGAGCACACGATACCTAACATTTTGTTAAGGTAGCGGCTTCACCAGCGTTGCAGATAAGACGGACTATAAGCCCGGATTTCTAGCGAATTGCGAGTAATCTTTATTTTCCCTCCCACTGGATTACTTTGAAACCTTTTTCCCCATTATTATGTTTCTTAAATTCATATGGAATTTTGAGTTAAATCCATTAATCTTCTTCAAAGTTTCTGTCCTCGTATTCATCACCATGACATGATATATCACATTGAAACACAAAGATATGATATCACAATCATAACATTCCTGCTAGTAATTCAACTAGGAGATGCGTCTTCTTCTAACATATCTTTTGCATTGAATTTTTTCTGACAATATTAGTTGAGGGTTTTCATATTTTTTCCTCGCATTATATATCTAATGTACTTTAATTTTGTCCGTTTGATGGTGAATAATATTTTCAAATATTCATTAATTTCAAGATGTCATCATTACGAACTTTATCGATGAGACTCGTATTTCTCGATAGCTTTTTCATGTCAAAAAAATTCTAGTTTCTTTTTGGTGGTCTGAGTAATAAAATGTCCCGACTTCAATACCATAAAAAAAGTGTGGAGAATATGAAGCAACGCAAAATTCGCATACGTAATCCGAGACTGAAATATTTGTTCCAAACGAAACCCTGTATTATTAAAAAGTAGGTTTGTGCCATCTCTATTCTTAATTTGATTTCTTAATACTGGTATCATTAATCATTCAGTCAACATCTGAAATATGTATATTGTTGGAATTGCTCAACAATTTAACTATTCATATTAACATGCATCCTTTTCTATACTTTTTTTAACTGTCAATCATAAACTTTGTCGTTAATAAGCAAATTTTCAAGCATTATAAACTATGTTAATTCTCTCCAGTAACACTTGCTGAATATGTTAATTGTTCAGTAGAATAACAAATCCATTAATAATCATGGCAATGAGGCTGAACTTTTATAAGTACCATTTCTTACATATTTTAAGATTCTATCTCGAATTGATTACAAGCAGTAATATTTTATCATATTACTCTACTCATTTATATGATAATAATGCGATTAATATATTACGTTTAGGCATGTGACACATAGTTTAATATGTTTTAATATAAATCATACATCGATTCGATTGAAATTTGAAATGTTGTTTTGTAGTATGAAGCCAAAGTATAACTTAACGCAGACTTTGATCTTTTTTTGATGAAAACCTAACATCATTTTTCTAAAACTTAATAGATATTTGAAACTAAAAGAAAATATACATATATGCAAAAGCTAAGTGCTGCGATATATTCTTACAACTGTATTTTTCGTAATAATAGAACAGTCTCCTTTTTTGTAACCATAAACAAAAAATCTATTCTCCTACAGAAAATACAAAGTTGTTCGTTCATACTCGTACATACGTTTGAACAGCTACAAAAGTGTGATAAAAAAAGTATTTTCTTAAAATGTCAATGGCACAAAATGACAGTTCCAACTCAAGATAAAACTTTCGTGTGTAGCATGTCAGTGTGCGCGCTTTAAGTGTAGTGCTATTTCTAATAACGTGCTAAAATGTGTTTATAATCGGCAATTTATTCTCTCTTTTGTAAATAACAGGTTAGTTGAAACGAATCGTCAGTTTTACTTTACTTTGTTTTATTAATATAATAAGTTTTTAAACAGGTTTTGTGCAATCGGTTACAAAGCTGAACAATTAATCTTTGTCTTTAATTGTAATATTCTAACGAAATTTGAGTTATTTTAATTTGCTATGTGTTATTATATTGAAAAATGAGAATTTATATTAGAAGTTATAGATATAAATAAAAGGAAGCTGTAATGGGAAACAAAGGGGATCTATTCTCTACGCCTACTCCGTAAGGATATGACGTGATAGTGTGACATTTGCACCACCAAATGCCCTAAAGTCTAGGGCATGTGGTGGTAGTGTTATGTGATCTTTATATTTATATATTTCACAGGTTCGCTATACTTTAGAGTGCGACTCAATCATATGGAACTCGAGAGAAATCCAGAACTGTTTGATAGTTGAACGATTCCAAAAGCTATTCTGTAACCTTTATTACAGAGTATGAATTTTACTCAAAACTATTTCACTTTTTTTTTAAATGGGTATGCTTGGATATTATTCCTAGTATTAAAATAGATATACGCATACATATGAACATATACAAATTTCTAACAGGAAAAATAGAGAACCTCTTGTTGATTGACAAACTTTTATTTAATTTATCTGATAATTATATACGCTTTGTGAATTAAGATTGTTTTCGGAGCCGTATACTCTAACTGAGCCTTTAAGAGCCTCACCACTCACACATGGTAAGAATGTGAACATTCATTCTGTATTTCAATAAAAATCGAGTTCTTGTTCCTGTCTTTCAATGAGGATTTAGCGTCCTTTAATAATAAACTTTGTAGGCATAGTTGAGCAACTTGACAGAGAAACATTAGTATTGTTGTTCCTGTTATTATAAGACTGTTCATTTATTTTTTTTTCTTATTTTGCAAGTTATTTATTGTGTATCGGATGTATGCGTCACCTAAAACATATTTATTTGTTTTCTTGTTTGTGTAATATTGGTATGTTTACATGTATAAATTCTTGGTTATATTTTGATGTTATTTGGTATATTTTATGTAATAATTTTATGTTTGTTGGGATCTGTGCTGTGTCACGACGGTAACTGAAATGTTCCTAGTATGAATAATAGAAAATTATTTATGATGAGATATATAAATGTAGAGGAGACGAAAGTTGTAATTTTAGATAGAAAAGTTTGAAGATCTTTTCTCTCTGTCTACACAGCGTGATCATTTAAATGTGTGTAAAAGTAGCTTACTCTTTTGATTATAGTTTTAATTTGATGCAACATAATTGGATAAGTCTTCTAAGGCTCGAAAAACTGAAGGATCTAAATTTACACACTAGCCAAAATTGGTTCCTGTCATGGCAGCGAATCGGTCAGCACAATTAATTGGGTCCTGTCATGGCAGCGAATCGGTCAGCACAATTAATTGGGCCCTGTCATGGCAGCGAATCGTTCAGCACAATTAATTGGGTCCTGTCATGGCAGCGAATCGGTCAGTACAATTAATTGGTTCCTGTCATGGCAACGAATCGATCAGCACAATAAATAATTTTAAACTTATTTATACAAAATTAAATCAATATCAATCTTTATGAACCTTTATATAAAAAAAAGGTTTCTTTTTTGCATAAACCGTAACAAAACTTGAAAGCGTTCAAAGACGAGCAACAAAAATTCCAAGATGTCCGACTAATCTTACTTAAAAAGATAAACTGCGTTTATGAAAGTTGCCTAATCCGCAGCATCAATTAAATTGGGGAGACTGGATTTAGTGTTATAAGATCTTGAGCAGTCATTATGATTGCTCAGAACCCCGCCAAAATATTTCTTTCAACTAAAACACACATCAGTTGAACTTTCAAAAATGAAATGTTTTGCTAACCTTGTGACCCTCATAATTGAAAATAAAAATGACAAGTTTTATGTATGTGCAGTTGTAATCCACCCGGATTATATGTACTGTAGAACAGTGCTACTCAAATGGATAATGAAAAATTAATTTATTCTAGAGGAGGTAAAATATAATGTCTTGACTCCAATCCTGTTGCATCAGTATTAAAGACAAACTATTGTACACTTATTCCTACACAAAACACATTTAAAATGTCTACAAAAGCATTTGGTGAAAATATGTCAGCAGAACCATTTCCCCTTGAATTTCCAGTTATCTGATAAGTTTGAATTTCTATTCAATCTCATGTTAAAAAATATCTTTCACGTAGTAAAAGACCAGATATCGACTGTGTCCAGATGATTGCTTTTGAATTAACTAACTGTTAATACCCGTTTCGACATCCTCATTTGCTGATTTTTTTAACCTGCAGAGGAATTAATTTCGTACTCTTCGATATATGACATTATGCCACTACGTGTTACTTAACACATTCGTATAATGCGGTATTTTTAATTTATTTTGTCCAATCTAGAGAATCGAAAATACCGTTAATCATAGTTTGACTAAATATATACAATATTTTCAAATAATTCCCTACTCTGTATCGTTAATTTTGAGAGTCAAGGTTTAATAGCTGATGCAATTTGTGTTTGCCCTTTTGTCGTTTTCTAGAAATGACCGGATTTTATTTAATGCACATGATTCATGCCAATTTCTAGAAGCAGGATGGTGCTTTGTTTCAAATGATCAAGATATCATTGTGATTGTCGGATTGAACAAATATTGCATCTTTATTGGATTAAAACCATAGATTTATCATGCCTTAGTCACATTGACTCGCTATCGTTACCTCTTTGAGGACAATTAGCAAGGGGTATTTATAGCAAAATATTTGATCGTAGATATGTTCATTAAATAATTTTTTATCCTGTGTCATCATTGGCCTTAGCTGTTTCACCTTTCATTTTTAAGCTGTGCAAATTGTGGCGATTTTTTAATTTAAAGCATTTTTTTTGGCCGTATAACGAAACATTGTGGGCCGTAAATCGAAAAGGTGCCATAATTAAAAAAGGCCGTTATAGCGAAATGCCGAATAAAGAGCGGCCGTATAGCGAGGTATGGGTGTATATATATTATTTTATCTCTGAATCTAATATAGATATCTTTGTAATTATTTTTTAAATCAGTTCAGATAAAACATATTGATGTCATAGTAAGTCAAATCTGTGAAAAAATCTAAGTTTTTGTTTTATTTGTTATGACGTACCTGTATGGCAATACACTATTGGGAACAATTTCGGATGCATTCATTAAAAAAAACATTATACAGGCACTATCAAATTATTGTCTTATTTTTGATATTTTTCTACAGCACAATTTTCTCCCTAGGGTTACTTCTCCCGGGACCGCTCCCAAGTCACTAAAATATTCTTTCACAACAGTTATTATTCTGCACAAACTCAAAAATTTTACACTTAAAAAGTAAATAACACTAAATTTCAATTTTAATGTGAAGAGTGAATTTGTGATTAGGTGAATTTTCACTGCATTTGTTCGGCTCCTTTCATTAATTTTCCTCATCCATGTTTCACTCCCATATATCAATATTGCCATTAATACTCTGTTGTAAACCATCGTTTTAGTAAATTTCGATATTGCTTGATTTGAATATACAGGAAAACCTTGTTGAATACGATTAATTCAGTGTTTTAATTACCTCACACTAAGCGAAATCGCGTTAATCGAATACAATACAATAAACAATAGGATTAACTATTATGAATTCACCATGATATAGTTAGAATAAATGCACTATATATAAGTTATATTAGAGGATTAAACTATCAAAGAATAATAAAAAGTATGCATTTATTTTTATTTACTGATGAATACATAATTAAATGATAAACAAATTTTATGCGAATAGAACTTGACTTCATTTTATCATGTCATTTTCGATAGCTGACGATTACTTTTTCCGAATTTCCATATATGGATCTGCATCAAATAAAATTTCCTAAGGCGAGTTCTTTTGCAGTTAACTTCTTAACAATCTCTTCTTGTTCTTGCTCACGCTTCTTATCTTCTTCCTCATATGCACGCTGTTCTTCTAGTTGAAGAATTGTTTAGCTCTTCTGAATGAGAGTCCACGATAATCGCGTTAACTAATGAATCGGCTGCTTAAAGCAGGAAATAGTATCATTTTGCTTAAGCGTACTAATTGATTTTCGCGCAAATCAATTCACTTTAAGCGAGGTTTTCCTGTGTAACGTTTAGTGCCCAAATATTAGAATTCTTCATTCTTATATTTCATTATTAACACAAATATCGCATTTCTTCACCTTTTAATTTAATTACCATGATTTAGGATTTTGCAACATTCATTCTTGGGTCTTTTTCTTCACATTTCTCACACAATTAATTTATCATACACTGTAATTCAATTTTATTCTCCACTAACACACTACCATCTCATCAACATGTACGGTCCACGTACATTTTGATATCTTTGATACATGAATGCATCCATATATTGAATAACCAGGGAAACATTTCACGACCTTGCTTCACCCCTTTTGTAATATTAAACCACTCAATTAATCAATGCAGACTCTATTCTCAACATGAATATAAATACAATATTTTTTCTGTTTCAGAATAGTTAGGAACGGGGCCCGAGAACAAGATAAATTTTAAGTGTACAGTTAAGTAGAGAAATTATATAATAGAAAATGTCAGAACTGGACAAGTGGGTTGAGATAGTGAAGGAGTGCAAGTACCTGCCTGAGGATGACCTGCGCGAGCTGTGCACCATGGTCTGTGACCTGCTCATCGAGGAGTCCAACATACACCCCGTGCAGACGCCCGTCACTGTCTGCGGTGATATACATGGACAGGTGAGTTACTCTATTCTATTATTAATATATTGTTTATAGTTGAGGCATTTACATTGTGGAGGTTTCAATACATTGTAATTTGTTTGATCAAACACTGTTTATTCCACTGTTTGTAATGGTATAAACCTACCGGTTTAAAGGATTTCATTCAGGGTCTTGTTTGTGCTCCCTTGATGATGAGGTGAAAGCCTTAAAACCGGTAGGGTTATACCGTTACAAAAAGTGGAATAAACAGTGTTTGATCAAACAAATTACAATATATTATTAATCTCTTAACTTTCCTATTCTAAAACAGGATATACATTGATTCCAAAAATTTGTCAATCCGGCATTTTATATAAAATTTCCAGCCATTTGCAATATTACTTTCACATAATTTGTTTTGTGATGGTCAAACAGGTAAATATTTAAAAAATCACCGCGATTAGACTAAAATGGTGATTGTTGTCCACCATGACGACAAGAGTTGAAATGACTCATTGGAAATTGTGAGGTCGTGAACAGTTATATATCTTAGCTCTTTGGTGTCCAATAATGAAGTGGAAATAAAAAGGAAAATACAACCTGACTGGTACCCAATAATGAAGTGGAAATAAAAAGGAAAAATCATCTTGGCTCTTTGGTATCCAATAATAAAGTGGAAATGAAAAGGAAAATACAACCTGACTGGTATCCAATAATGAAGTGGAAATAAAAAGGTAAAATCATCTTGGCTCTTTGGTATCCAATAATAAAGTGGAAATAAAAAGGAAAATACAACCTGACTGGTATCCAATAATGAAGTGGAAATAAAAAGGTAAAATCATCTTGGCTCTTTGGTATCCAATAATAAAGTGGAAATAAAAAGGAAAATACAACCTGACTGGTATCCAATAATGAAGTGGAAATAAAAAGGTAAAATCATCTTGGCTCTTTGGTATCCAATAATAAAGTGGAAATAAAAAGGAAAATACAACCTGACTGGTATCCAACAATGAAGTGGAAATAAAAAGGAAAATACAACCTGACTGGTATCCAATAATGAAGTGGAAATAAAAAGGAAAAGCGCTGTCGCACAGTCTGGTGTAGATACAAAGTGGATACAAAAAAAAAACAAGAACCTAGGAAATTTATATTGCGTATACCATGTATTTTACAGCATGCAAAAAAAGTTCATTAACTCTATAAGAAATACAAATTTAACAGTGTTGATGAGTGCTTTCTAACGCGCTCAATCTTAGAAGAAAATTTACTTTTGCTAGAGATATGCTACAATGAAGAATTGATGACCCAATTGAAAAAAGAAGGGAATGTGATGGACCGACTTTGTAAGGAGTATAGTCAACAGCTCACTCCAGGAGTGTTGTAGAAATGCTACTGACTGCGAAAAACTGAGGTGTTTCATTCTTTTCACAGTGCAGGCAATTCGTTGGCAAGATCAAGTCCAAAGGCCACGATAATTCTATAAAGAGCATAATGAATAAGAAGAAGGTAAATGTTGGATCTCAAGATGTATGGCAGCTGTCACGCATCTTAAAATACTAGATTAACTTAACGGTGCGAAATACAGCAGAATCACGATTATCAGACCTAAATGGGATTTCAGAAGGGTCGGATAACTGAGAATGACAGATAATCCAGAATGGCTAGAAACAAGTTGTTAAACTGAAAATCTGTTATTTTATTACTTTACAATATGTCTACTAAACAAAAATATATTTATAAAAATCGAAAATAATAAGAAAGCTTAAAGAATGATGTAACGTTTAAATTTTTTTGTACATCACATATTGAAATAGATACAGAACAGTACTACATAGGTCTGTAAATATGAAACCGGATTTTTTTATAGAAAATACACATTTATTGTATGAAAATGGTAAAAAATATTTTTTTCAAAGTGTTGCCCATCGCTAGCTACACATTTTTCCTATCTCTGGCAATTTATGGATACCACACCAAAAAAACTGTTGCTCTTTTGAGGCAAACCAATCATCGAGCCATTTTCGTACATTTTCGTAAGAAGTGAAGCCCTGCTCAGCAAGTGCGTGTCCCATCGATGCAAATAAGTAGTAATCGAATGGAGCCAAGTCTGGTGAGTAAGCGGCATGCGAAAGTATTTGCCAACTAAACGCGTCAATCGTTTCCTTGACCGGTTTTGCTGTGTGCGATGGTGCATTATCATGAAGCAAAATCACTTTATGTTGCCTCTTTTGATATTCTGGTTGTTTATCACGCAATGCTTGGTTCAAATCCATCATTTGTTGTCGGTAGCGTTCAGTATTAACAGTTTCACCATGTTTTAGCACCTCATAGTAGATAACACCCTTCTTATCCCACCAAACACAGAGCATTGTCTTCCGTCCATAGCGATTTGGTATTGCAGTCGATGTCGCTGGTTTGCTTAGAGTTACCCATGATCTTTTACGCTTAGGATTCTCGAAATATATCCATTTTTCATCGCCAGTTACAATTCTTTTGAGAAATGATTTTCTTTTGTACCTGGTGAGCAGCATTTCACAAGTGGTTTTTCGGTTTTCCTGCTGTCTTTCATTCAGTTCATGTGGAACCCATTTTCCCACCTTCTGGATCTTTTCCATGGTTTTCAAACGTATGGAGATGGCTTCTCGTGTCACATTTAATTGATCCGCGAGTTTTTGTTGCGTTTGAGCGTCATCCTCATCCAACAATGCCTGCAATTCCGCGTCTTCAAACTTTCTCGGTGGTCTTCCACGTCCTTTATTTCTCACGTCAAAATCGCCACTTGAATTTTTTAAACCACTCAAAGCACTGTGATTTACCAAGAGCATGCTCACCATAAGCTTCAACAAGCATTCGATGCGATTCTGCAGCAGTTTTCTTCAAATGGTAACAGAAAATCAGTGCTGTCCGCAAATCGTAGTTTTCAGGCACAAAAACAGACATGTTCAACGCTATGAAAACATATGTAGTTGTATTAAACTTGTATTGTTGTGAGTTAAAAGTCTTGGACGAATGTAAACACAAGAAAAAGGCGCCAATGACGCAGTTTGACAGTCACTACATTGACAACTAGAGCCATCTATGAGCAAATTCTGGTTTCATATTTACAGACCTGGTATGTACAATATAGATAAATCATTAAAGTTAAATGACATATGTAATGTACAAGAAGTAATAATGTCTCAAAATACAAGTGATAATTGTATGAGCGAGACTTTGGAACTAGTTACAAACCAGTGTTATACTCACTCCATCTTTGGCATGCTTTAAGAAGCGATTGAAAAAGCTCTTATCATGGACTTGCGCTACGCTCAAGCAGTGATCTTTTGTTGGCTTTCCCAGTTCACCGCTCTTCTTTTTTTTTTATCCATGCAGTAAGACTTTGGAATCAGTTACAAACCAATGTTAGACTCGCTCTGTCATTGGCATGTTTTAAAATTAAAAAGGGACTGAAAATACTCTTGATTTCAAGTCAATAATATAACGTGTTTCATTCCTGATTTTTCTTTCTTCTCCACCATCCCTTCCTTTTCCTTTGATTGATCATATCTTGTACTTTTACTATGTATATTGTTCATACATTTTCTAAAAGGTGAATAATCATTAGAATATTTTGGTTGGTTGGAATAGATTGTAATAACCTCACCTGGTAATAAGCCTTCCAGATTGTTTTACAATGAAGTGTTAAATAAATAAAAATAAATATGATTCCAGTTTTACGATCTGGAGGAGCTGTTTAGGACAGGGGGGCAGGTGCCTGACACCAAGTACATCTTCATGGGAGACTTCGTGGACCGGGGCTATTACAGTCTGGAAACTCTCACTAGGCTCATGACTCTTAAAGCCAGGTATCCTGATAGGTGGGTCAAATTTTTATGGATTTGTATCATATTTTATTAATTTTTTCCAGTTGATTTTGATCATTAACAATATTAACAAAATATAATTAAAATTCAGTTTGAACAGAATTCAGTATTTTTACAAGGAAAAATAAGTAAATAAGAAACTTATTTTATATTTTTGTGTTCACCACAGATTTATTTTTGGGTTTACTACCGGTTTCAAAGACCACCGTCTTCATCGTCAGGTGAAGATAAACTAAATTGCAATAATATAAGAGGAATGAGGTAGAGGGAGAGAACTCTCCCCACTTCTCTATAAAATAATTTTTTTATTTACTTATTTTTCCTTGTACATAAAACATGGCACCACAAAATGAAACTATAATCTTTTCGAAGATTCAAGAAAGAATTCAGTCTTGTTTGTGCTTCCGTAATGATGAGGTGAAAGCCTTGAAATTAGTAGAGTTATACCGTTACAAAAAGTGGAATAAACAGTGTTTGATTGAACAAATAACAATGTCTTTAAACCTCCACAATGTTAATGCCTTAACTATAAATTAAAATTCACTCAAAGTTTTCCGAAGGAACATCCTTCAGACACAAATTGGAAAGACACAATAGAAATATTCCATTAAGGGGGACTTAAATAAAAAGAGACAAAGTTTGAAGTTAATCCGTTCGCGACACTTAAACCAGTGTAGACTTTTTACAAACGGACCAATATGGCAACATTTATAACTACCATATATATATTATATGCTTTACTTTCAGCATATAATGACGCAATACTAAGTGTTCATTTACATTCAAAACCATATTTATTCAACATTTTCCATAGCTCGTCCCTTATCACGCGGTCATATGCTTTTTCCAAGTCCACAAATGCACAACACACTTGCTTATTTTTTGCCATATATATTTGTACAACCATAGAAAAAAATATCATCACATTCTCTTCCACTTAAAAAGGCAAACTTAGCATTCCACATTTCTCTATTAAAAAATTCCATGCAATTTACTTACAACACTCGGTAAACTATTGGATATGTAATATCCATACTTCATTCTTGCACCCTTGCTTACCTTTCTATAACAGAACAATCACTGCACTCCTTCAGTCTGTGACTTTAACCTATAGCGGATTGCTTATCTTTATACGTCGTGATGATCTTGATTTGTATTCAAATAAATATAGACTCAGGAATGCGGATAAAAAGCGAAAGTGGACAGCGGGCAAATAAATAACAAATCTTGACAGTTGAATGAATGACAATAATAATATGTTTATTTCTCGGCGCGCGGGTAATTTATACAAATGAGTGAACCAGTTCGCGATACATATTCTGCCTTGCTCTAGCGCATGAATTGGCGAGTAGATTATTTATTTGTATTTGGAGATGGCTAGACAAGTCGCAGATACTATAAAATAGTAAACATTGTTGTTGTTCATAGCGTGTGACAATCTATGAATACTTCATCGGTCAATGACCCTGTATGTTTACTATTTTAACAATAATTAATTTAATTTAATTGTGTTTAACAATTCACTTATTTATTTTGACAATTATTTATTTATTTAGGTAGGTATCCTACAAACCCTTTAAGTGCCGGAAGTTATTAGTATGGCCGCACCCAGCAGGCCGGGATTTTTTCAACAAAAATAAAACCTAAAAATTTTATATTTTTTGTGTACAGATATAAAGGATATTATGAAAACTTACTAAATATATACACTGTGGGGCGTTTGAGCTGCCGTTCACTCAGAAAAACGCAGTTTAAATATTCACAAAATGTTAGGGTTGTCACAACTTGACACAGAAAACACGTTTACTTATAAATATAGTGGAATATAATATACTTTGTAAACTAAAATCAACAAATTATCTGTATGATGTATAATAAAGCACAAAAGGTAAATAAACTATAAAATAAAACCGTAAAAAGTCTATATAAACGTCGTATTATGCCGCAAAACTACCGCCAATAACCAAAGAATACATGAAAACACACTTTGTAAATAAATACTTTGAAAAATTAACAAAAATAACGCACAAAAGTTAAAAATCAACCACTGAACAAAACTACAAACGAAGTCATTATAAATTATCGCAATGACGTCGCAAAAAAATGTAGTCGGTAACCCTGTATCAGAGACACGTATTGACTGTCAGTGAAAGCTTTTAGAAAGATGACTGTAACTTTGATAATATCGGTAAATTGTAATATTTAAGTATTTTTTTACCATCCCAATAGATGTCACTATGTGCTATAATTTATAAATTATTACAATTGTATTTGATATTGGCTTGCGACAAGCTCAAAGGAGAGCGCGTTTACGCGTTCATTTTGTATGGCCGGCCTGGCGAGCACTGAATCGGAGAGCGCGTCAACACGCTCATGGCAGTGAACCGTTAATAGTAACTACTGTTAACTAATTAAACACATACTTTGATGAGAGCTATACAATTTATTTATACGAAGAAAAAATTACAAAACTTACAATTTGCTGTACGTATTAAAAATTACTATCGCTGAATGAATTTTTCATTTGTTCAACAATGTTCCACATTGCTTTCAATTGTTGATGTTGATGGCATAAAGAATCTATCTTGAATCTGGCCTGACTGTCCTTTTCCATTCCTCCAGAATACTTTTAAATGTTTAAAATTTCAAACAGTATAAAGTAAATTCATATAATTGGAAAGGACTGTATTTATTCTCTTGTATTAATGGAATTAACAAAGTTAATCTTATCATATTAGAAAAATGCCTTTTTCAATATAAGAACTCTAAATGTTGTAGAATAACACTGTTGCGAGGGAATCACGAAACGCGGCAGATCACGCAGGTGTACGGGTTCTACGATGAGTGTCTCACTAAGTACGGAAATGCTAACGCCTGGATGGACTGCTGTAAAGTGTTCGACCTGCTTACTATCGCCGCAGTGAGTAATTTTTTTATCCTACTTATCAATTAATCCAGAATCCCTTTTAAGCGAAGATTGTAAATACAGTAAAAGTCCGTTAATTCCAAATTCAACGAATCAAAATTCACAAAAAAAATCTAATTACAATTTACCCGTCCCTTTGTGGTTCCGCTGCCAGAGCAGCCTTCTACTTGGATCCATAACTAGTGTGAAAATTTTTGAATTATTAAAATTCATACATATTTTCAAAAAACATCACGAATTACGAAATATACGTTTTTTTTTTAAATTATGAGTAGAATTTATTATGGAAAGTAGATTTCACAATCTAGAAAATGGCAAAAAAGTTCGAATTACGAATTATCATTGTTTTGATTAACATACTTTTACTGTACATCCTACAAAGCAATTATTCCTGTATGTGTTGCTTTATTATTTGGCAGTAATTATAATAACTATAAAAATGCAATTTATACAGTGCATTTAGAGAGTACTCTCCTCTAGGCCACTCTAGTAGGGTAGTTTTGTAAAAAAGCAATTAAAATAAATAGTTTCGGAAAAAGACTTTTATTTTTCAATATTGTCTCCTTTTAGGGCTATACACTTGATACAATTTTTTCATCCTGCCTGAAAAATAGGTTTTATCAAACGGAGGTCTGCTTATATATTTCTAGACTTTAAATATCGATTTAATATAACTCTAAAGTAGGTTTTAGCAAAATAGTAATTAATTGCTGCGATAACATCCAGATTCGACTAAAATTTCTTCCCACAGTGCAATTTTTTAAATTTCATGAACAGGAAGAAGTTGCACAGGGCCAAATATTGGGAATATTGGGAATGAAGAACTAATTTGAAGACCAATGTATGCAATTTTGCCATTGCGACATTTCCCCGTTAGAGTTAATAAAAAAATATGAATAGAGCACTCATTGAAACTTTTTCAGTTGATAGACGAGCGTGTGCTGTGCGTGCATGGGGGACTCAGCCCTGACCTCACTACACTGGACGAGATCCGCTGCATCCGCCGCAATAGGGAGATTCCCCACAAGGGCGCCTTCTGCGACCTCGTCTGGTCCGACCCAGAGGAGGTGGAATGCTGGTCAGTACATCCAATATTCATTTTCAGACTTGTAAATTTAATTCTGCACTCCATAAATGAGTCTTTGGATAATAGTGTAGATTCTACTCTTATCCAATAGAAAAAAGTGAAACTGCAACATTCTACTGGAAATTCCATCTCGATTTCCAGTAGAATGTTGTAGTTTCACATTTTTCTTCTCGCCACCATCCGTTCCTTTTCCTTTGATTGATGGTATCTCACTTTTATTTTTACTATTTAACAATAATTTATTATTCATAAATTTTGCAAAAATGAATCATATGTTGAATAATTTTTGTGACCATGTTATTTCCTTTATTTTCTTATCTGGTTGGTTGGAAAACAATGAAGTGTTAAATAAAACTCAACTTGAAGGTTTAAAATAAGGTTGAGAAAAATTTACTTTTATTTATTGAATAACAGAAAATATATATTTAAATTAATTTACAAATATAATGTTCAAATAAAAAAAAAATGTATATGTAATTTAATTATATAGATAGGTGTCTACGTGTTAAAAAAGCATGTTTTCCTTAACTCTGCAAGTGGCCGAAAGCAGTGCAGATATCTAATGACTCCCTTCATTGCCATCTTGCATCAGGTATCGTCATAAGCAGCCATCTACATTAGAATTACTATTCCGATAAAGCAGGGGTACGAATGTTCCAAATAAGCAAAACAAATTCAACGTATATTTTCAGTTTGTTTTTGTTCTTTAATATTTGTCTCAAATAAATTGCTTTCCTGATTAACCAATATCCCAATTGACCAAAATAAACTGTAACTATCACAGACCTGATATTTTACTGTACGGTCCCATAAGAGAGATAAAACTGCGTTAATGGAGGGATAAAACAGTGAATAAGAAAGATTTTTTCTATTAAAGAAATAAATTATACATAAGAAACACATAAAATGGTAGGTTACTCTCCTTTTGTGGCAACTAGAAATGGCTTTGTTTCATATTCAAAATTCCACAAAACTGTTTGTAGTTTAAATGTGATAGATTTTATCTGATTTCGACCATTAAAATAATACAAAAATTTCGAATGTGCATGAATGAAAAGTATAAGATGTTACAAAAAGTGTAAACATTAACATGACTCATACTTAACTACAATATAATCATACATACACACATACTACATTTACAAGCATGTAACATGCCAAGGCTCAGTATGTTCAGGGCAGAATCCGGCGCATGGAACTATTCTCAAAAAGTAAAAACATGAAAATACTTTTTGAAAAAATAAAAACATTTAAGTTCCTTAACACATTCATTGCGAATAAAATTTTATGTCAATACATGCCGTGTGGAGAAATTAAGCAAAGATACAAACACATTATCAGCAAAACACGTCTATCGTGTCGTACGTTCTGGGTGTATCTTTGTGTGGACACGGTCCTCGACACATACATACATATCGCCTGTTGAGAATCATATTGGCGAAACTCCGAAAAATTGATTTTCAGGTTAAGACTACCAAATTACGTTAAAACATCACCTTTTTTACGTGCATAAGTGGTGAAAGTATATTTCAACTCCTTGCCGCTTCAAGGAGTTTCAAAGATATCATCACAAGATAAAACAGAATCTCCAAACTCTATCCATGCACACAACTTTTACCATCTCCACATTCATCCATCTCCTCATGTTCAATCTTCTATTATTCATACTTCTCACTATACCTTCTTTCAAAATCGAGTCCATTTGCTCCAGCCACATTTTCCTCAGTCTACCTCTTCCATGCACACCTTGCACTTCAGAGTTGTACGAGGCATATCCAGAAAGTAAGTGTACTGAATTTTTGTAGGTTACAATTTTTTTTATTTAAACAAAAAAATTACGTGGTTACCGTAGTACATATGTAAGCTATTTTTCGACATAGTCGCTATTCCTCTCAATGCAGGTGGTGAAGCGGGGTATCAACTTTTTGATGCCTTTCTCGAAGTAGTTTCCCGCCAACCCCTCCGTCCACTTCTCCACCTCTTCCTTTACCTCCTTGTCGGTTCAAAACCTTTTTCCACCCATGTGCAGCTTCAGGGAGATAAAGATATAGTAATCTGAAGGTGCTAGGTCAGGGAAATGCGCGGGATGGTTCAGGACAACGCATTTAAACGAGGCGAGCAGTTCCGTCTGGCATTGTCGTGCAACAGGCAGACACCCTTTGTCAGCAAGCCTCTCCTCTTGTTCTGAATCGCCCTCCGCAATTTTTTTAGGGTCTTACAGTATCTTGCAGAGTTGATGGTCTCCCCTTGAGGCATATATTCAATTTAAATTATGCCTTGACAGTCCCAAAACACGGATGCCATGATTTTCTTGGCTGAAATTGTGGTTTTGAACTTTTTGGCGGAGGGTGAAGAGGTGTGACGCCACTGTTGAGACTGCCTTTTGGTTTCAGGCGTGTAGTGTGCAACCCAAGTTTGATCTCCAGTAACGATGTAGCGGAGAAATTCATCTCCATGGAGTTTGCAGCGCCTCAAAAACTCTTGCCCGGCCTCCACTCGATTCAACTTGGCGGGAGATGGGATGGACATTTTTCACGAAACTTGTTGTCGCGTCGACACTTCTCAACGTACTGACCTCGAACCGGTCTCGTTGCGGAGGGGAAGGGTCAGGCTACGCGGAAGTGTAGCCAACATGTCGAAAATAAAATCCATCCGGTCGTGAGAGCCTCAGTACACTTCTGGATACGCCTCGTATATTCGTTTAGTCATTTATTATCTCCACATGCTTAAACCATCTTAAAGCTCCTTTCTTCATCTTACTTAAAACATCTATTTTATCCATGCATTCATTTCTGATGTCTTCATTCTGTCTTCTTAAAAACATTGACACTCCACAAATTTTCCTTAATGCACGCATCTACACAGCATTAATCTTACTCTTATACTTTTGCCAAGTTCAAGTTTCACTTTCATACATCAAGGTGGGCACCAACTCACTATTATATATTGTCATTTTTGCTACTGTTGATATTACGTGATTGTTGGCCGTTATATATAACATTAAGTGCTCCGTTTACCTTATTTCCTGTACCTCACCAACCTGCCTCATTTTTTCTGAGTTACGTATTACATCACACACTTCTTTTTATAACCATAACCTTTGATTTACCTACATTTATTTTCAAACCTTTTGCCGCTACATTCAATTTAAACCTTTTGCTGCTACATTCATTTTCAAACAAGTACATTTCTGAGCACTGTACGTGTTAATGAATTACTTATAAACATCACGTAAAAAATATAATTCTGTAAATTTATTTCGTCGTAGTAATGAGGCACAAGATGTTTACTCCTACTGGATAGATAAAGAATGTCTTATGATAGTTTTTAGCTTACCATTCTTCCAGTAATAAAATGTCCTCAAATAAAGTATATTTTAGAGATTTGATTGTATAATATTTCAGGACGGTAAGTCCGCGTGGAGCAGGCTACTTGTTTGGAGAGCAGATCACTAAGGAGTTCCTGGAGATCAATAACCTCAACCTTATCTGCAGAGCACACCAACTTGTAGACGAAGGTACGAGTTCATTTTGTTTATCACTACCCTCCGAGATCAAATAAGGAGCTCTCACATAGCAGTGCCTCCCTTAAAGCAGTGGATCTTTATTAAGATTACTTGCATCCTTAGCAGCGACGAACTAGGCAAGCAGATTATCGTAAATTTATAAAAAGTGCGAAGGGCTAAAATATTCAGTACAATTTCATATTAAAAAGATACTTATTGTAATTTGTTTAATCAAACACTGTTTATTCCACTTTATATGACAGTATAACCTTACCGGTTTAAAGATTATACCGTTATATAAAGTGGAATAAACAGTGTTTGATTAAATAAATTACAATATCTTTAAACCTCCACAGTGTTAATGCCTTAACTATAAATAATATATAAAATATAAAAGACACTTAATTTGCTCAGTCCTCCATGAGCAGAAAAAGACCATGTAGATGCTAGTGATATTTGTTTACGGAGCTTTTAGATTTTTCCTATGAACACATTTTTATAACTTATAAATATTTGTTAACCCTTTTGTCAAAACATGTATCCTGCAAGAGGTATTTTTACAAGTTAAAATATATTCTGAACTGATTTTGTAATTCCTTAACTCAATAGCATATTTCGAATAGTTCATGATGATCTCTAGATTAGTGTTGAATGGTCTTCCAGTCCACCGTGGACTCCCAGATGGTGCAAGAAGTTTCTTTGGGTGGGATATGTTTCTATAAAAAATGGCACTTTTTGCACACTTCAGCAGCATTCCACAATTATGTATATTTTGCAATATGAATACACATTTACTATCATGATGTTTCCCTGTCGAGGTTGGTAGAAAAAAGTATTCCAGTGTGACCCAGATTTTACTTTTAAAATGATTTCCTTTCATACAAAATTGTCACCAAATTTACATTTTTTTTACAGTTCTATAAAATCCTACATTTTGCGCAATCAGCAACTTGTATGATGTAAATAGTAAACCTTATATGCTTACATAAAACAGGAATAACCTTTGAAATACACTGTAATTGCTGGCCATCACATTACGAATATCTCCTACTCTTTTTTGTTGAACCTTCAATTGTATTCTCATGTACAGTACCCGGCGGTAAGTAATACACATCGGGCTTTAGAAAGAGACTGTTGGCCATATTCGGCTAACTTCAGCTTTGTAAAGTGTCGTCTCTGTCATATGATGCGCTGACAATGACTGACAAATCGCGACGGAACACTTGTATGAATGACAGAGATGACGCTCTACAAAGCCGAAGTTAGCCGATTATGGCCGATAGTTTCTTTCTAAAACCCGATGTGTATTACTTACCGCCGAGTACTGTACGATACACGTTAAACTATTTGGATATAAGAACTATTTTATGCCATAAGATATATTTTTACATACATTACAAAGTTTTCAATGCTTTCAGAAAATGATGAATTATTTTTTATTTTTATATACTGACAACATATATGTTTTTAATATCTATATAAAGTTTTACTGTCGCATGTTCATAAAGAAAAAGCACTTTAAAAAAACTAAAATGTTTTGTGTAAAGGAATTGGTCCAGACAGTTTTTAAACTGGTTCGATGTCACATCACTAATTGCTACACTATTAGGCAATTTATTACAAAATTCTGCAACTCGGTTACCAAAGTAATGTTTCCTTGGATTCATTTGGGGGTGATTTTTATGGACAAAAAAAATCATTATTTTCAACACAAAGTAGAGTATCCACTCGTGCCATCAAAATGAAACTGTTTGAAAAAAAAGCTAACAATGAGATAAGCATATTGGATGTATATTTATGGAGAAAAGGGTCTGTTTCCTTTTTTTTGTCATTTTATGACAGTTGTAATAAAAATTAAATGCAAGTGCGCATGTTAAAGCTGAGCCAGCAGACTGACTGCCTCTTGATTGTCCTTGCTGGGCCTCGTAGTCGAGGATCTCCTCGACATTCCAACGTCAATTCAGTTGGAAAGGGAAGCTGTGCGGTGGAGTTTCTTTCTTTTTCTCCTCTTTTTTTTAAGTGAGTAAGCTGTTGCACATCAGCAAACTCACCAATTACACCGCTGTGCTGGATCCGATGGCACACCTGAAGTGAGACGATCAGAGCACACCGGCATGTTTTTTCCTCTTTTTTAAGAATAGGTATGACCGAAGTCATAGGTATATTTATACCCTCGAATACTAGGCGGAAAAAATGCCTGTGTCATTCGAGGGGAGTAGCACAATGCAGGGTTTGAACTGACTACATTCCGCACGGAAGTCCATTGCGTTAGTGCGCGACCATGCACCTCTTAGACTGCCTCTATCAGCTATTTAGCATATCAATGGTGACCCGATAGATTGACTTGTTGGAGTTATAATAGTTAATATGTTGTTATTCTTATTAAATCTTGTATTGCAGGTTACAAATACATGTTTGGTGACCGGCTAGTGACCGTGTGGTCAGCGCCTAACTACTGCTACCGCTGTGGCAACGTGGCCTCCATCCTGGAGATCAGTTCGCCAGATCAGCGGGAGGCCAAGCTATTCCGCGCCGTGCCTGATGCAGAGAGAGTTATCCCCAACAAGTTCACCACTCCATACTTCCTCTAGCTCTTGTGCCGACTGTGATCTAATCTTACTTTGTAAGGAGACTATGTGTACTCATTTCTCTGGAGATATTTTTCATTCGTTTCTTAAGGTTTTTGTTTTACTGATACGTTTGGATTTGCACTTGTTCGCAGTCATACCGGCACAAAAATCAACTAATGTTGCAGGCATTCAACCTAACAATCTGACTTAGCATACTGGCAATGTGAGCACTATTATATGTAAGCTCTACCGTACTTTAAGTATGCTACAGTCGGTTCATAGTCGAGGTAACATGTGAGCAGCACGTGATATGACAGAGATTAAGTCATTCGTATCTTATACGTGAATATATCAAGTTCTATAATTTATGTTAAAAGGGCGAGCATTCATTTACTGGAACAAGAACACTGGCATGCATAGACAAGATGATAAATAATCTCTGGATAAGGATTTGTCTATTTGTGATGAAATTATTATAGGCCCTCCCTTATGGTCGAGTATGATTGTCAGCCATCTTACGAATCGAAGACACCTGTTAGTGTATTAGATTTATTATAGTCTTGACAGATTGAACCTGAGGTTAGCATGGTAAGGAGATGAAACTTCCAAGATGATCGGCAGGTTTAAAGTACTGCAGCTTTTGATTTAGCAGAGTTTTATATAGCGCTATTTGTGTGTTACATACTTAACATGTTCAGTGCTCAGGATACAAACATACGTCCCGGGCATACGATACGCCAGACATATTCTGCTGATAGTAATCTTTGCGAAATTTCTTAGAACGGCATGTACACCTGGGCCTCGTATAACACGGTCATATGGTTCTACAAAAATGTTGTGTAATACAAATCCGTGTTATACGAGGTTTGAAGTTCATACAAAAATAGTCTTTGCGTTCCAAAAAATATCGAAGTTTGTTAATATCCTTTATTTTTTTATTAAACAATCAACAAAATATACATTTACATATTTATTGAAAAAACTTTAATAACATACATATAATAGATCATTCATTCATCATTGCTATCACTAACAATTCTACTTGTTCGACTCTTTTTCGAGATCGGTTGTGAGTTTTCATCATCGAAGGATACAGGAGTATTTTTGAATTTAGCCTTTAAAAATTCTGTAATAAGCGATTGTGTCCCTTTAGCCTTTAACAATTCTGTAATAAGCGATTGTCTCCCTTTAGCATTTAACAATTCTGTAATAAGCGATTGTCTCCCTTTAGCGTATAAATCTTTACGTATTTCGTGATAAGGGGCCAAAATATTTTGTGATTCCCTCTTGAGTTTCACTTTCCATTATGGGATCATTTTCTATAAAAATATGGTCTAATTTATCAGCGAATCCCAAGCCGTCATTTATTGCTTTTAATGTGAAACATGCGGCTACTTCGCTGCAACTACTTTCTGAGTCATTAATTATGGTAGGTTCATCCAACATTTCGACTAATTCTTCTCCGTTCAATGCACGATCCTCCAATATTTCTTCGATATCTTGAATATCAAAATCATCAAATCCTTCTCCACCAATACCACGACAAATGTTAATTGTCTTTTGATATTCATCTTCTATGTATTGGTGGTACAAAATTTTCTCCAGGGACTACTTCTGGCCACAGCTTTTTCCAGCAAGCATTTAAAGTTAACGGATGCAGAAACCATATCGACAAAATTTCAAATAGATTTTTTTTTCCAAGCTTGTATAGCTGTTGAATTCTCATCTTGATCGATATCATCTAATATTTTTTCAAATTTTCGACGAATATAATACGCTTTAAATGTTGAAATGATTCCTTAGTCCAAGGGCTGTATTATAGACGTAGTGTTTGGTGGTAAAAATAATATTTCAACATTTGGATATTTTAAATCGAGCGGATGTCCTGGTGCATTGTCCAGTATCAATAATATTTTAAAATCAAAATTCTTTTTCCTCATATAAGTTTCTGCATCAGGTATAAAACATTTGTGAAACCAATCTTTAAAAATAATAACTGTGGTCCGAGCCTTTTTATTTGCTCTCCAATAAACAGACAAATTCCTTTTGTCATATCCTTTCAGTGCTCGGGGGTTTAAAGACCGATTAATAAGTAAAGACTTCATTATGAAATCTCCGGAAGAATTAGAACATAAGAGTAAAGATATTCTTTCTTTCGCCACCTTGAATCCCTTCGCACGTTTTTCGCTTTTTGATATGTAGGTTCGTTGGGGCATCTTTTTCCAGTACAATCCCAGTATGACTAATCATAGCGTCTCAGATCGCGCCATGACTAATCCTGGCGCAATCTATGGGTGTACCAAATCAAACATGTTAATTAATTTTTGATTTTTTTTTGAAACCGTGTTATATAAAGCGTGTTGTACAAAAATATGCCACAAGTCATCAACCGTGTTTTATCAAAACCGTATTGTATAAACCCGTGTTATACGAAGCCTAAGTGTATTTATGTAACATTTAATTCGCAGTGAATGTGTTAATACTAAGTATTTTATGAATTTATGATAATTTCTATTTTAACAAAAACCAGTCGTGTCCAGAGAGATTTTTATTGAGTTGTTTATGATGTTTGGTTTATTCTAATATACTAGATATGTATGAAATTACCTGATAATATTTTCAGTATATACAAATTATCCAGATCTGGCAAATATTGTTGGGATCAGGTGCCGGGTATTGGGTCCCGTGAAAACTAAAAAGAAAATAATGCGGGAATGAAAATAAATTATACAAAATTTATTTTAACATAATTTTTTATTTTTGAGAAAAAAAATGTGATACGAAAATTTTTATTTTATATTCAAATCTCAATAATGCAAAAATAAATTCTCTGCGTTTTGCGGAAGTAGTTTATTCCTTCTCTCTTCGTAGATAATACCCGCCTCGCTGAACATTATCTCACTGGGTATGCTGCTAGGAGGTGGGGATAAGTATTGTCTAACCAATTTTGATAGTATTGCATATTTTGACCAACCTCCTGAGTAAATATTTTTTATTTCGTGATACTCGATACCTGGTACCCGGTACATCACTATACTAGATGTATACATAGTTGGAAAAGGCGTTTTTACAAATAATTTACTCACTCTGTGTTGTGTATATATAGTATAAAGTTGATTGTTCAACACAGTCAGTCTTCGATCATTAGTTATGTGTTTGTGCTTAGTTGATGATGCAAATGTGAAACTCATAACTTCTGAAGACGGGCCATGATGTAAACTGAAATGTTGAGCAATCAACTTTTAATACAAATATACAGTTATTCAATATTTCTAAAGAGTCAATAATTTCATTTCCACTTAATTTGAAATCAGTAATATAATGTGTTTCATTCCCCATTTTCCTTTTCTCTTCATCGTTCCTTCCTTTTTCCTTTGATTGATGTATGATATCTCACTTTTTTGTTCTTGTTTGTACTGTTTATGAATTTTGTACGAATTATTCATAATTTGAATAATTTTTGTGACTACGTAACTTTCTTTATTAACTTCTGGTTGGTTAGAACAATCGACCAGTTTTTTATTTTATTAACTAAAGTGTTAAAATAAATAAATAGATCTTGGCTCACAGTTTGCACCTATAAAACAAACTCAAATTGTTTTTTTTTTTAAAGATTATTTTGTTAGTAGTTAATTTTTTATATGTTTTTGAAAAATACCACATAGCAAAAATCCGCATGTTATTGACTGATATTTCCTGAATGATATATGATATTCACTGATATTTTTCCTGAATGGTAATAACAAACAAACCATATATGTTATGCATAACTTTACTTATATTTCATAGTTCATGATCGCATCTGATCCCGAGATTAAACTGTGGGGTAAAGTATTAAGGATATTTTAGATTATATCAGTTTTTACGATTATATCAGTTATATCGAAAATGCCACCATGATTCCAGCATTACATGGATAAAAAGATATTTTAGCAACGAAACAATCAGGAGGGACAAGCAAATATAAGTATTACATATTACATACATACCATCACGCCATATTCCTGTTGGGGCAGGCAGAGAGAAGGGAATGCCAGACTCTTTTATTGCGACACATCTTCATCTCTTCTAAATCCGTACACCTCATACAATCCCTACGAATTCTCTGACTTTTTACATATCCTTCTTTCAAAGTATCTTTCACTTGATCCAACCATACTTTCCTTGATTTAATTGTATATTTGTTTTGTTAGTCTTTCTTCATTGATTCGTGCCCAAACCGTCTTAGAGTGTTATTATCAGCTTTAAGATAACACTCATTCCTAACATCATTCCGTATTCTGTCATACATTGTCACTCTATGGATTCTTCTAAGTGCACACATTTCTACAGCACTTATTTGACTCTTTCATTCCCATGCATCAATGTTGCTACTAAAATACTGTTGTGGACTATCATCGTGGCAGATTTTGATACTACCGGTTTGAGTATATATATATATATATATATATATATATATATATATATATATATATATATATATATATATATATATATATATATATATATATATATATATATATATATATATAAATATATATATATATATATATATATATATATATATATATATATATATATATATAATATATATATATATATATATATATATATATATATATATATATATATATATATATATATATATATATATATATATATATATATATACATATACATATACATATACATATACATATACATATACATATACATATACATATACATATACATATACATATACATATACATATACATATACATATACATATACATATACATATACATATACATATACATATACATATACATATACATATACATATACATATACATATACATATACATATACATATACATATACATATACATATACATATACATATACATATACATATACATATACATATACATATACATATACATATACATATACATATACATATACATATACATATACATATACATATACATATACATATACATATACATATACATATACATATACATATACATATACATATACATATACATATACATATACATATACATATACATATACATATACATATACATATACATATACATATACATATACATATACATATACATATACATATACATATACATATACATATACATATACATATACATATACATATACATATACATATACATATACATATACATATACATATACATATACATATACATATACATATACATATACATATATATATATATATATATATATATATATATATATATATATATATATATATATATATATATATATTTTAATATCCCATTGACTTTGTTCCTATCGAATCATGCGGATTTTTGCATTTTTTAAAAAACTAAAAAAACACTTGATAACTGTAAATCATGATTAAGAAAATCTAGAGAGGAAGTATGTGTTGAGTTGGACTATGTTCTATTGTTGGATGTGACGAGTTTAACAACCTTGCCAGATGTTTAACCTGGCAACATTATTTAAGATAATCTGCTCATGTTTCAATAGTCCGGAACTAGCTTGGCTTGTCAAGTTTCATGTTCCTTATATACCACACGGCCAAATGTTTTGTTCCATAGTGAAGTCGTTGCAACTATTATTTGTACAACTCTTGCATAACAAGATTGAACAAGCAATTTGGGCATTATATGGACTTTCACTAATTACAGGGGTAAAGGGAAGAAATGTCTGCCGGGATGAATTGATTAAATTGTATGGTTTTGCTTTGTTATCATTTTGAGTTCGTCTTATACTAAATTTTTTTCTATTGTATAACACTGCTTACATGTTAATGTTGAATTTTATTTGTTTTTTTTTTAATCTTTTATGTTATTTGACCTTCAACAAACGCTTTTTCCAACCATTTCACAAGATTCTTTCCAATTATGTCGCAAGATTTTTTCTAATTATGTCTAATATCAAATGTAAAAAACTCTAATTTATCAATACACTATTAACCACTTGACAGTTTTGCCCGAGCGTGACTCGGGCACGAAATTTGTTTTATACTGACGAGCCCGAGCCTTGTTAGGGCAAATCTTGTTTCGGCTTGGGAGTGTTTGTTCCAAGCGTCGTTTGGGCAAACGACGCTTGGGAGAAACATTCCCAAGTCGAAACAAGATTTGCCCGAACGAGGCTCGGGCTCGTCAGTATAAAAAAAAATTCGTGCCTGAGTCACGCTCGGGCAAAACTGTCAAGTGGTTAACATAAGACGTGTTTACTTGGAAATACATTTATATAAGTTATCAATTTATATATTTTTTTAGTTTTTTATGAAAAATATCTCCAGACGGTAATGAGGTTTGGTGATAATATCTGTTGGCTAGTATTGTATGAACTGGTTTTAGTTGGTGCCCATTACGATATCTCTCGACAACATTTCCCTGTGACCAGAATTTTACAACATCCGATTACTTAACTTTTGATTTCTTAAACTGCATATAGAAAAAACCAGCTTGAGATGTATCCCTAACTTTGTTTTTTTTTTGCATTCCTGAAAAAATTATATAAAATTTCAATTTTTTTTTTAATGAATAAATTATTTTACTATCATTATGTAGAAAAGACTGCATGGAGCCGAATAAATGCTTCAGAGACACGTGCATTGAGAATAATACATGGAGTGACAAAGTATTACAAAATATGGAATGAAGTGATAGATGAATGTGAACTTTAGGCTGACGTGTTAAGTAAGATGAAGAAGAGTATGTAGAGATGGTTTGGGCATGTGAAATGAATGAATGAAGAAAGACTGACAAAACAGATATGCAGTGCAGATGCGAGTGTAAGACATATGAGAGGAAGGCCAAGGAAAGTATGGTTGGATCAAGTGAATGATATTCTGAAACAAGGAAAAGTAGAAATTCAGAGAAATCGTAGAGGTTGTATGAGAAGGTGTATGGATGGGGAAGAGGCTAAGGATGTGTGTCAAGTTAGGAAAGTATGGTGCTTTGTCCTCTCTGTCTACCCCAACGGAAATGGTGTGATGGTATACATGCCATTACGGCATTTCCTTATCAGAGTAGGCAGAGAGGACAGAAAACCAAGCTTTCTTATCGTATACATATTTTGTTCCTTCAAAACCAATACACCTTATATAATTCTTACAATTTCTATGACTTTACATTTCCTTCTTTTAAAATTCGTTCACTTGATCCAACCAAACTTCCTTGGTTTTCCTCTACCATGCCTTCCACTCAAATGAATATTATGTCATTAATAATTTATTGTCACTTATCAGAGCATCATATTAGGTTGTGCAAACGAAACTTGAATGTGGCGAAAAAGTTATGAAACTCAGATAAATGCAGTATAAATGAGAGAAAATCAATGTATTATGGAATAAAGAATGAGGACATTAGGAAAGGAGGCAGATTGAAAGAAGGTGCAGTGCTAAAAGTGAAGTAAAGAGCATTGAGGTGGTTCGGTCACATAGAAAGACTGAATGATGAAAAATTTACAAAAATACATATCATCAACCCATTTCCCCGTCGAGGCAGAGAGGACAAACTGCCATACTTTCCTATCTCGACACACATCCTTAGCCTCTTCTACATTCATATAACTTATACGATTTCTCTGACTTTCTACTTTTCCTTCTTTCAGAATATTATTCATTTATCCAACCATACTTTTCTTTGGTCTATCTATACCGCGCCACGTTTCACTCCCATTTACAAAAATAATCTTTGAAAAACTTTGCCTCAACCAAATAAATTAAATTCTAAAATAGTGAAAATCCTTTATGTATGATAAGGTGTATGGATGAAGCAAAAATAAAAGACATGTGTCAGGATAGAGTGGAGATAGAGGGGTGTGTTATCTCTGCCTACCCCAATAGGAATATACCATGATGAAGATTTGACTGTTGATATAACTTCATAGCTTCCTAAGGAGCTGAAATCTAGGCGGTTCCATTATTGGATCTGAGATTAGGTGTTTATTCCCACATCAACCTCCTGCGCCTCTTTCTCATCTCCACCTGTCCAAAGAATCTAAATTGGACAAAATAAGTCTCCCACTATTCGCGGGAAATGAGATGAGCTAGAAAAGGCTCTATGATGTCTCGGTACAGAGGCTCAGTCCTGATATTCTTATTTTCCAGGCTCCACTATTCTCACAACTTTGCTCTACTGTAAACTGTCTAAGGTTTCCAGGTCCTTCTTTAGGCCATTCTGCCATTGAATTAAATCAATATACTTTTCGATTTATATACGGTGAAACTTCTATCTATCATTTTTTTTAGGGAATTATTTGGTTAAACGATAAACGTAGGAAAATAATACCTGCAGTAATATAAAAAACATACCCAAATGTTTAATATTCTTAATATAATATTTGCACATCAGTTATTGTACGTAAAAAGAAGATTTTTCAATTTCTAAGGCCCTGCATGCTTCCAAAACGATGGTACAGGCGGCTGATCTTCTTCATCATCTTCAACCTCTCTTCTGCTCTCATTTATCCTTGCATCACACCTCTGTGCATTTGGGGGTGGGTGGTGGAAGTGACAGTGGTGATTAACGCGTAATAACAAATATTCAAGTTAAAAACTTGCATGTCGAATGTTCCATTTACTATATACTATGCTAAAGAAAAAATATAGCATGATCCCTGTGTCGTTTTACAAATTTGTCCCAATACAACCGTGTAACGACGTTCAGTAATTTTAATTACTTTATCAACTTTAATATAAGCCTCGATTTTAATAAATAGCAAGTTATTTAGGTAAATACATTATATAAAACTAATAATAATGACAAATTAGGAAAAATATGTCGGTTTGTTAAAATCAAATAATATTTGGCAACGTTCGTCAAAAGTCACTACATTGGCTAGGGATGGGGTATACGATAATTGAATTTTCGATTTTTTTTATACATAATAAAATTCAATGTTCGTAATTAGTATTAATTCATAATGGATCTTGGCCTATTTAACCTCTAAGCGAGTGAGATTTTGTAAGTAAAATAAAAAATAGATTTTTTAAGTAATATGAATAACGTAATTGCGGCCGCTGTATACAAAATAATTGAATAGATAAAAACATTTGAGCCATGTCCTTTTTATGTATTCAGGAATAAAAACATTGGGCGCACTGTGTACGTCCATACTTTCTTGAGGTAAAAATTCGCTCGCCGTACGGCCATACTCATTTAGAGGTTAAAAATACATACAAATCATAAAATACATTAGAAAGTCAGTATAATGAAAGTTAGGAATTAAAACGTCAGTTTAGAGAAAAATAATTTTATTCAATCATAAAACATACATTTTAGTCGGAATCCGATAAAGGAGCACATTCCAAATTTTCATCGTCATTATCAGAATCAGAACTACAATTTTCACCGACATTTATTAGTTCTGTTCACATAAAGTGTCGAAGGGCACATTGCGATCCCAATCTGCAAAACATTCTCTTTTTGTTTTTTCCACCATTTTTCTCCAATCTTCTGTTTTGACAATCATTTGATTAATTGAACAAAATTCATATTAATATTCGATTCAATTCGAATAAGATTCGATTTATAAAAAAAATTTGACTTCTACCCCATCCCTTTGAGACATGACATTTCAAACGTCACAGGGATCATGCTACATTTTCTTGAGTATAGTGCTATTATTATTCTAGTTTATAATTTATATTTTGCTACCGAAAATAGTTTAAGAATCAAGAATAAAGATTGACCGAGTAAAATAGAATAAAAAGCTGTGATATTCTAAATAAATATTTCGGTAAAATGACACATAGAGAAATGGTATTTTTACGTGTTTTATATGGGATTAATTCAGAACTAGATAAATAAGCTACACATATGGGAAAATGATTATTCAAGGTTTCAATCAAGATTTCACTGTATTCATTTTGTGGTTTCTCTATAATCGGTAACAAACTATATAATTTGAACAAGCTGATTCATGTTTAACCTAAGAAAGTATGACCATATGTCCTAGTGGAACAGACTTCAGTGGCTTAAAATCAGATAGCAAGGTAACTTTCACATTCTGTCAACATTATTTAACACTCAATTTTCTTTCATATCTTCACGAAAAATCTAAAAGAGACTCCTTCGCATACTAGCGCAACATACAGTACCTGGCGGTAAGTAATACACATCGGACTTAAGAATGAGACTGTTGGCCATAATCGGCTAACTTCATCTCTGTCGCACGATGCGCTAACAATCTCGCGACGTAACACGTGTATGAATGACAAAGATGACGCTCTACAAAGCCGATTATGGCCGACAGTCTCTTTCTTAAGCCCGATGTGTATTACTTACCGCCGGGTACTGTACCTCATTTTCCGTTCACTCAGCAGGACTGTAGAATGAATATCCAAGAGCTATCTAATTTGCACTATCCTTATTTAGAATTAAGAAAGAATTGAAACATATTACATCACTCAGAATATCCTTTCATCCCAATATTCCGTTCTTTCCCTTCCTTATCCTCGAACAAATTCCTTTCCTCTACATCTATCATTATTGTTTAGAGATTGGTCATTTATTTTATTTTACAAGAATTTTTTTGTAAAATCTGTCTTCGATTAAAACAGTTCAATGTATCTTAGATGAGCTATATAGCAAGAAATTGCTATATAGCAATAAACTTGCCAGATGTACCATGCATAACCATGTACACAAAATAATGAAAATAAATATAAAAATATCGAATGGTCATCCTCGCCAGACTTTAAAATGAGTGACTACGCAAGTTAAGGAAGAATATTGTTTTCTACATAAAATAAATAATTACCTGATTTATACTCAAACTAGGAATAGGAGAATACATTGTGTTTCTTATAAACGTTTGCTTTAGATTCTGATTATGGAAGAGAAATGTTCAGAATTTGACGAGTCTAAACTGTACTTATTTTAAGAATACACTTTGTGCTCAGTATCGAGGCTGACCGATCGAACCTCATAAAACAGTTTAATGTATATTTTTTAATCATTAACTACGAGTAGGTTTGCTGCGAAATACAAATCTTAAGTATTTTCTTCTTCTTCCTCTTCTTTTAGGCCTGTTGGCCTGTTATGGTCCTGCATCATCGTTTCCCTCTTGTGACGTCGACTGCCAGCTGTCTTCCATCTTTTGGGAGGTTGTCCCGGAGGTCTGCTCGCTCGGGGGATACTGTCCCTGGCCATTCTTCGGCTCTCGGATCCGCCATTCTGGATACATGTTCGTTCTAGAACCTTCTTCTCTGTCGTCCCCATCTGACAATATCTTCAACTTCGCACATCCTTCGGATTTCTGTGTTTCGTACTCTATCACGAAGGGTTTTGCCAGCGATACTCGTACCTTCATTTCACTGGTTCGAAGGAGATTTTTGGTTCTGACAGTGCCGGCTCTGGACTTTATGCTGTATGTCATTATGGGGTGGACACAGGTCTTGTATATCCATATCTTGCTTTGGATGTTCATATACTTGTTTTTCCAGATGATATTCTTTAAACATCCGGAAAAGTATTTTGGTTTAATTAATCTTTTAACATGGTCCCTATCTTTATTTCATGTTAAGATATTTTCTGCATTAGTATTTAAGATTCTGTGGCAGTGACTCCTGTTTCTGTGGCAGTGACTCCCGTCATACAGCAAGCTTGCTTATGTCAACTTCTCAATAATTATCAATCTTGAAAAAAGTTGCTTTCAGGCAACCCTACAATGTTTTTTGATACGCTGTTAGAAAACTTTGTATGCATAACCTGGTCTATCAACCCAAAGGCAACTTGTGAGCAACATTTGTTGTGACCATAGTCAAGAGGCAATCTTAACATATTTTTTACTAATATTGTAAGATTTCTGTCTTTGTTGTTCAGAGAAAGAAAAACCTTGGTTTTTAGGTTTAATTAAATTTCATACATAAGACTACTTGTTACTTGTTTTATCCTCATGCTGCTCTCTCCTGTTCAATCTTCACAGGCTTACACTTACATATTTTAACCATTTTCACTCGAGGGTATCAAAGCGGCGCAATTTTGATTTTTGTCACGAAACTCGCAGGCGCCATAGTGGTGTCAGCTACAGTCAGTTTGGCATTAAATTCCGTTGCAGATGGCTAGGTGTCTTTGTATTTTTATTTGTGATCATAATTTTTCCAATTTATGCTGGCAGGTATTTTAATATTTACTTAAAATACAATTTTAGACTAGAAATACAAAAAAAAACTTTGAGTGAAAAATATTAATATACCATCTCTTTTATTATAAACCTTGGTCATCTTCTATACATAATGTTCTACCTATTTACCATGAGGATTGTCTAGACATAGTTAACATGGAGAATTAGGTATTAGAAGGTAGAATGATGTAATGATAATAAATTCCATCACACTACAAAAAAACTCGCATCTAATCCTCATTTCTGTCATCCCTCATTATTAAAGGGTGTGATCTATGGGATGCTGGTCGTATAGAATGTGACGACACATCTTCACTCTTGGTCACTTGTTGTTTACATGGCAGTGTACAGACTTCCCTCAATCAATTTCTGCACCTGATCATTTCATCTTGCTGGTGCTCTGCCTCTCCTTTCTGGTAAAAACTTATAACCATCAATTTCTTACATCTTAAAATGTGCACAAAAAACCACAGAATGCTTTAAAATCATATTGACGACAATCGTACTGTCACATTTACCGAGTACGGAGACGTATGTTCTTATGACGGTCAACAGAATTCTCAGCATTTGATGTCAATGCCACATCTCAAAAGAATTGATTCTTGCACTTTGTTGGACTTTTATTGTCCATGTTTTAGTACCAAGAATATATGTAGAAAAAAGTAGAGTTCGGACTAGCTTTGTGTCAGTACAATTGGAAATACCCAAGTCATGGCATTTTTGGCAATTTGTATTTGTCTATTTATTTCTTTTTTACAACCGCCCTCTGCACCAATCAAGGAATATAAAATCTTGCATCATTTCTAGTTCACTTAACCTATCCGACAGCTATTAAGACATTAACTCTATCTAGTTATCGTCAGCTTTGTTTTGGTTCGAATAAAAGTCTATTCTTAGAATAAATATAGTATGTAAACACTGTGATAGCGCCAAATATATAAGAATTTGTAACATACATCTCTCAGGAGTATGCTGGTTCTAGATATGCCTTAAATGCTTAAATATATTTTTATAACAATAAAGTTTGTTCAGGAAGGAACTGTTCCCATTTTAATGTTAAATAGTACAATGTATAAATTGACTGAAATAATCACTGTTTTTAAATTATTTTATTTTACTAAACAACCCTCCAATTTTTTGTTTTCTATTCAGACTGTAATATGTGATACATGTGTCCCAAATAAATAAATACACACTTTTATACCATGCCGTTTACTTGAACATGCTGCAGAAATTTGTCATATATGCATTCGCGAGGAATTAAGGGATAAGGAAGGACTTTTATTTTCAGCAAGATGATGCATCTCCCCACTACCATTGTGATCTTGATGAAAATTTTCCGAAAAGCTGAATTGGATGTAGAGGTAGCATTCTATATCTTGCGCGCTCCTGAGATTTTACGCCAATGGACTTTGAGGACTTATGAGGCAGAAAACTGGCAAAAGTTAATTAATTGAGAGCTGCCAATGAAAGAGAATGTGCCCAAATACCAAAACAAATTATTGTGATATTTGCGATTCCATGATATCAGCAGTGCATGGACCAAAACTACCATCAATTTTAGCACTTATGTGTATGACTAAATCTGTCTTCTTTAATTTGGATTTTTAATCTTAGATAAACCTTCTTAAATACTGAATTTAAAATCATTCTAAGTGTATATTCATTTCTTTGGGACACCTGTTGATTGTCCGGAATGCAATTTCGAATTTTCAGGTCAAATTTGTAGAAATTTACTTAACCAAGATTGACTGCTTGTGGACTTTGGTTTTCGATATTTTTTCAGCAATTTCTTGTGCAATAGAATGCTGGTTATTATTCTCTATCAAAATCATAACAGTCAGCTTTCCAGAGCGGACATTATCTTTGTGTCGTATCACGATTACAGGAGTTTTTTTTATCTAGAATACATTTGACACACAAAAATCACTTACTGCGTCATCATCATTCACTGTACTAGGTTAGTCAAAAAGTTTTGAAAGCGGAAATGAAAATACATTTTGTTTTGAGGGAAATCACTTTTATTGCTCAGTATAGTCTCCCATAAGATCAATACACTTGGTCCAACGATCTTCCAACTTTGTTGTCCCATCACGGAAGTGACTTTCTGGAAGGCCTGCAAAATACTCCTCTACGACGGCTATAACCTCTTCGTTTGATGAAAAATGCTTTCCACGAAGGAATTTTTTGAGGTGTGAGAACAGCCAGAAGTCAGAGGGAGCTAAATCTGGCGAATAGGGTGGATGCTGCAACAATTCGTACCCCAATTCACTGATTTTCGCGATGGTTTTTTGAGCTATGTGAGCAGGTGCATTGTCTTGATGAAAAATGATTTTTTTCTTCTGCAAACCGGGTCTTTTTTCACAAATTTTTTCATCCAACTGGTCCAAAAGGTCACAATAATAATCAGAGTTGATTGTCTTACCAGTTTGGAGATAATCTATCAATAAAATTCCTTTTGCATCCCAAAAAACTGACGCTAACACCTTCTTGGCCGATTTCTGGACACGAACTCGCTTCGGAGCCAAAGTGCCTGGTTCACACCACTCCTTAGCCTCTTGTTTTGATTCAGGATCATGGTGGTAGACCCAAGTCTCATCCATAGTGATGAATCGACGCAGAAAATCCTTTTTATCCTTTCGAAATTGCTCCAAATGTTGCTCAGAAAGTCGCATCGAACGTGTTTTTGTTGCATTGTTAGCAAATGCGGCACCCATTGTGCACACAGTTTTTTGAAACCCAAAACTTCAGCCAAAATATGCCATGTTGTTCCATGTGAGATGCCTATGGTGTCAGCTATCACATCCACAGTCGATCGATGATCTTCCAAAACCATATCCTGTATTTTCGCTATGATTTCTGGTGTTGATGCACTTTTTGGACGTCCTGAGCGTGGATCGTCTTCAACGCTTGTGCGGCCACGCTTAAACTCCAAAACCCATCGGTGAACGGTTGGAAATGAAGGAGAAGACTCCTTTAATACTTTCACCATCTTTGCATGGATCTCAGTAGCCGATAAACCTTCCAAAACAAAGAATTTAATCACTGCACGATATTCGGATTTTTCCATTGTTAAAAAATACACTGACACGTCAACTTCAAATGGCTTGCAAACAAAGAATGAATTGACAGATCGAAATTAAATTTAGAGTACGTTCTTATGAAAGATGAAATATTAAAATGGCGTGGAAATTTTGGTTTCTACTGCTCCATAGATGTCGCTTTCAAAACTTTTTGACTAACCCAGTACATATCTTTTTTTTGGTTTGTATTGCATTTTTTCATTTGCTGTTATAACATAAACCACTGAAAAAAACAATTTATTTATTTCATCTTCAAAATGACGTCAATAAAAAAATGTTCAAACAATAGCTGAAAAATATGCTAAACTATTACCTTTAATAATACATATTCAGCACGTTTGGGGTGAAGTTAGCAATTAAAGTTTTGTCAATGACATCTATCTGAGAAATACGAAATTACTTTCTGGAGAATCCAATACTTGCCTAAAGTGAGATAAGCCTGAATTCACATCTAAATTAAAGCTGAGAGAAGTGATGTTGATAAAATTCAATATCAAAGCAATTTACTGCAGTTTACTAAAAAAACATCTGAAAATCACAGTTGACGGTTAACATAAAATTAAATGGATAATTCATGATTGGTCCATCTCCATTTTGATTACATTTCAGTCAAACTTGTAAATTGCAGAAAAATTACTGCTTATTTTGAGATCGTTTCAGAGATCGGAAAGATGACAACATTCTGAGATCTTCGTCTCAGAGATAAAAAAAACGACTGCATATTCTGAAATGTTTGTGTAGATCAGAATAATTACTACATATCCTGAGATCATGTCAGAGATCAGAAAGAATACTACTTATAGTTCGGAAATTCTAGGATGAGTCCTGTGACAGCTCACAAATTTGCCCCAATACAACCTTATGTAATGTATTTACCTAAATAACTTGCTATTTATTAGAATTTAGGCTTATATTAAAGTTGATAAAATAATTAAAATTACTGAACATCGTTCCAAGGTTGTATTGGGGCAAATTTGTAAGCTGTCAAGGACTCGTCCTATAATTTCCGAACTATAGTTAGAAATTATGTCCAGAGATAAAAAAATACTACATATTCTGAGAATTTCATGTCCGATTATAAAAATAAGTATGTACGCTTTTTAAAGCTTTTGTTCCGTTATTTATTTTTCTAGCATCTTTTCACCACCAAAGATAAACTCCAAGGGTCCTTACACATCAATCTAACATCTCAAATTGTATGAACTTAAGAATCTTTTTGAATGTCTACACATATTAAGCGAATTGTATGAACTTAAGAATCTTTTTGAATGTCTACACATATTAAGCAAATTGTATGAACTTAAGAATCTTTTTGAATGTCTACACATATTAAGCAAATTGTATGAACTTAAGAATCTTTTTGAATGTCTACACATATTAAGCAAATTGTATGAACTTAAGAATCTTTTTGAATGTCTACACATATTAAGCAAATTGTATGAACTTAAGAATCTTTTTGAATGTCTACACATATTAAGCGAATTGTATGAACTTAAGAATCTTTTTGAATGTCTACACATATTAAGCGAATTGTATGAACTTAAGAATCTTTTTGAATTTCTACACATATTAAGCAAATTGTATGAACTTAAGAATCTTTTTGAATGTCTACACATATTAAGCGAATTGTATGAACTTAAGAATCTTTTTGAATGTCTACACATATTAAGCGAATTGTATGAACTTAAGAATCTTTTTGAATGTCTACACATATTAAGCAAATTGTATGAACTTAAGAATCTTTTTGAATGTCTACACATATTAAGCAAATTGTATGAACTTAAGAATCTTTTTGAATGTCTACACATATTAAGCAAATTAATACACGTAAGACTTTTATTGTGAGCTATTCGTATCAAAGATTAGAAAAATTAGAATATCAGGTCTGTAAATATGAAGCCGGAATTTGCTCATATATGGCTCTAGTTGTCAATGTAGTGACTGTCAAACCGCGTCATTGATGCCTTTTTCTTGTGTTTACATTTGTCAAAGACTTTTAACTCACAACAATACAAGTTTAATACAACTACATATGTTTTCATAGCGTTGAACATGTCTGTTTTTGTGCCTGAAAACTACGATTTGCGGACAGCATTAATTTTCTGTTACTATTTGAAGAAAACTGCTGCATAATCGCATCGAATGCTTGTCGAAGCTTACGGTGAGCATGCTCTTGGTAAATCACAGTGCTTTGAGTGGTTTAAAAAATTCTTAAGTGGCGATTTTGACATGAGAAACGAAGAACGTGGACGACCACCGAGAAAGTTTGAAGACGCCGAATTGCAAGCATTGTTGGATGAGGATGACGCTCAAACGCAAAAACAACTCGCGGATCAATTAAATGTGACAAGGGAAGCCGTCTCCATACGTTTGAAAGCCATGGGAAAGATCCAGAAGGTGGGAAAATGGGTTCCCCACGAATTGAATGAAAGACAGCAGGAATACCGAAAAACCATTTGCGAAATGCTGCTCGCCAGGTACAAAAGAAAATTATTTCTCCATCGAATTGTGACTGGCGATGAAAAAGGAAATATTTCGAGAATCCTAAGCGTAAAAGATCATGGCTAACTCCAAGCAAACCAGCGACATCGACTGCAAGGCCAAATTGCTATGGACGGAAGACAATTTTAAGTTTTTTTTCTGAGATCTTCATGTCAGAGATCTGAATTTTTAATACACAAGGCTTTTGTTCTAAGATTTATGTTTGAGAGTTAGAAAAATGGATGCATATTACACTGACACAAATCTATGTATTAGGTGTACAAATAAGTTTCCGCCGTTTTTTATCAAAAATTGGGCATTTATTGTGAAAGAACGGAACCTCATGTTTTATTCGAAGTATTGCCCATCGCTTGCCACTACCTTTTCCCATCTTTCTGGCAGCATACGGATACAGCGTCGGAAGAATGCTTCATCTTTTGAGGCTATCCACGAATCGACCCAATTTTTGGTATCTTCATATGATGTGAAGTGCTGCTCAGACAGGTCATGCGTCATCGATCGAAACAAGTGAAAATCAGAAGGAGCAATGTCTGGTGAATACAGCGGGTGGGGTAAAACTTCCCAATTGATTGTTTCCGAAAAGGTTTTGACCGGCGCCGCAACATGTGGACGAGCATTATCATGCAGGAGAATAATTTTGTCGTGTCTGGAGTAGCAGTGGGCGCGCTTTTCCTCGAGTGCTCGACTCAATCTCATCAATTGTGCTCGGTAGACAGCCCCAGCAATGGTTTCGTTCGGTTTGAGCAACTCATAATACACGACACCAAGCTGATCCCACCAAATACACAACAAGAGTTTTTTTCCATGAATATTTGGCTTAGCTGTAGGTGTTGAAGCATGGCCAGGGGTTCCCCATGATTTCTTCCTTTTTGGATTATCATAGTGGATCCATTTTTCATCACCAGTGACTATACGGTGCAGAAAACCCTTTCGTTTATGCCTGGCAAGCAGCATTTCACATGTGGAAAATCGGCGTTCAACGTTTCTCGGTGTCAGTTCATATGGAACCCAATTTCCTTGTTTTTGAATCATTCCCAATGATTTCAACCTATGTGAAATTGCTTGTTGAGTCACTCCTAATGTAAGTGCAAGTTCTTCTTGCGTTTGGCACGAATCTTGATCCAATAATACTTCCAATTCCGCGTCTTCGTACACTTTCGGCCTTCCGCTACGTTCTTTGTCTTCGATGTCAAATTCACCGTTCTTAAACTTTTGAAACCACTCACGACAACTTCTCTCACTTAAGGCAGCCTCACCATATGCTTCTACAAGCAATCGATGCGCCTCAGCTGCAGATTTCTTCAAATTGAAGAAGTAAATCAAAAGTTCCCGCAAATGACGCTTATTCGGCTCAAAACTTGACATTTTCGAACACAAAAAAATATGTTATACTGATAAAAATTCACTAATATTTCAAGGTCATGTTGTTGACAGATGTCCAACCTTACGATAATGACATTTTACATCTGACAATTTTAACCATAACTTACTGGTGGCGCCAACTTTTGTCAAACGGCGGTGACTTATTTGTACACCCAATATAATACCTTATATTCAGCGCCAGACTGACAATTGAAATAGGCCCAGGAAAGAAAGGGTTAACATTTATTTATATATAAGCAATAAAAATATGCTTATTTTATTCTTACTATTAGACTATTTTACAGCTGAATTTGGTTTTCTGTAGCTTATTTGCTGCTTCTTGTAGCACTTTTAAGCAACACAAAAAATAGCGCTATATAAAACTGTCTTAAACTAAACTAAATTATTATATCACACTCCTTACACTGGAAAATAATGTAATATGTCCATTTTTGGAAGAGGGTGTAATATGTACATTTTTGGAAGAGGGTGTAATATGTACATTTTTGGAAGAGGGTGTAATATGTACATTTTTGGAAGAGGGTGTAATATGTACATTTTTGGAAAAGGGTGTAATATGTCAATTTTTGGAAGAAGGAAAGACTGCACCAGGTTGAACCTGTTGACCAAATGTTTCATTTCCTTGCCATCGAAACTTTGGATTTAATATACGAGGCATATCCAGAAACTAAGTGTACTGAATTTTTGTAGGTTACAATTTTTTTTATTTAAACAAAAAAATTACGTGGTTACCGTAGTACATATGTAAGCTATTTTTCGACATAGTCGCCATTCCTCTCAATGCAGGTGGTGAAGCGGGGTATCAACTTTTTGATGCCTTCCTCGAAGTAGTTTCCCGCCAACCCCTCCGTCCACTTCTCCACCTCCTCCTTTACCTCCTCGTCGGTTGAAAACCTTTTTCCACCCATGTGCAGCTTCAGGGAGGTAAAGAGATAGTAATCTGAAGGTGCTAGGTCAGGGGAATGCGCGGGATGGTTCAGGACATCCCATTTAAACGAGGCGAGCAGTTCCGTCTGGCATTATCGTGCAGCAGGCAGACTCCCTTTGTCAGCATGCCTCTCCTCTTGTTCTGAATCGCCCTCCGCAATTTTTTTAGGGTCTCACAGTATCTTGCAGAGTTGATGGTCTCCCCTTGAGGCATATATTCAATTAAAATTATGCCTTGACAGTCCCAAAACACGGATGCCATGATTTTCTTGGCTGAAATTGTGGTTTTGAACTTTTTGGCGGAGGGTGAAGAGGTGTGACGCCACTGTTGAGACTGCCTTTTGGTTTCAGGCGTGTAGTGTGCAACCCAAGTTTCATCTCCAGTAACGATGGAGCGGAGAAATTCATCTCCATGGAGTTTGCAGCGCCTCAAAAACTCTTGCCTTTTTACAAAAAATTCGCACTTGGCGGGAGATTGGTTTAACATTTTTCACGAAACGTGTTGTCACGTCGACACTTCTCAACGTACTGACCTCAAACCGGTCTCGTTGCGGAGGGGAAGGGTCAGGCTACACGGAAGTGTAGCCAACATGTCGAAAATAAAATCCATCCGGTCGTGAGAGCCTCGGTACACTTACTTTCTGGATACGCCTCGTACATACATACCATCACACCATTTCCTTATCGAGGGAAGCAGAAAGGACAGGGCGCCATACATTCCTACCTCCATACATCCTTAACATCTATACATCTTCTACGATTTCTCTGATTTTCTACGTTTCCTTCTTTCATAATACCAATCACTTGATCCAACTATACTTTCCTTGATCTTCTTCTCACACGTCTTCCACTAACATTTGTACTATATATCTGTTTTGTTAGTCTTTCTTCATTCATTCGTTCCACATGTCCAAACCATCTCAACGTACTCTTTTTTTCATCTTACTTAACACATCAGCCGTAAGTTCACATTTGGATCTAATTTGTCAAGAATGGGTGCTTGTTGAAGTGCAACAGTATACAAACAATAAATCAGTATTGGCTTAGGTGTCTTCCATCCAAAGGAAGGCGAACAACCATAATTCTTTTATTAACTTGATGTATTGTTGCGTTGGGAGTCAAATGGGTATGACCCAGTTTTGTTAAATAAATCAAAATGTAAAATCTTTTCTTATCTTTAACTTTAATAAATACTCATTTGATTTTTGTTCGGATCATACTCTTCAGTCTCATCCGTTTCAGTGTCTTTAGTTCTTTCTCACTCTTCAGTCTCATCCGTTTCAGTGTCTTTAGTTCTTTCTCACTAAGATTTTTCTTATTCCTTTTTTATTCTGAATTAGTACAAAATTATGTATTTAAATAAATATTGATCAAAACAAGTAGTGTGATCTGTAACATGTTGTTTTAAGTAAGTTATTAATCAAAATTTATTAACCTATGAGCCGTGATCCAAAATGAAGCGGGTTTCCTTTGTGAATGGGTCGCGAAATATTTTCAACAATATTTTAATATTTTTCGCAAAAGAAAAGACGACAGGTTACAAATGTATAAAAATCATTTTAAAATGACATGTCGAAAGTAACAGTTTCCGTTCAACTGATTTTCATGGTGTGTTGAATTCTGCTTTATGTAGTTTTTTTCCGAAGACGGTTGCTTCTTCTTTGGACAAAGGTCATCTCTGAGTCCATTATTGCGGCAGCATAGGTTTTTGGTTTACCTTTTAGGGTGGCTGGATCCTTTATCTTATGGGTTGATGTTTCTCCATTTTTTATGGCTGTTTTGCGAGTTGAGGGTTTATCAGTTTCATTACAGGGAATTTTGTTGGCATATGGTAAATTTTTAAATAGATTGGTCCAGACGTCTGGGAGATTACGAGCTTCATTTCTGTGATTTAATTTTCATATGTTTTCCAGAATTTCTATAGATTCTTGCAGCTGCGCATCTCTGGCCCGGATTTTATGATGGCTATTGTTTTAGAATTTTGAATGTCGATAGTGTGTCTCCCAATCAGTTTGTGCAGGGCCAAAGTAGAATGAATGGTTTTATTTTTAATATCCTTCATGCTCATTAATTCTGACCTCTATTTGCATGTTCGTTTGGTCGATAAAGGTTTTGTCACACGCGGTACATGGTATTTCATATACCCCGTATGATTCATTCGGTATGGTGTCTTTGAACTGGCGTAATAGTGATGAAATCTTTTTAAAGGGTTTGAAGAAAAAGTTTTGATAATGGACTTTTTCAAAAGTTTCCCGATTCTGTCAGTTGTGCCTCTAATGTATGGTAATATGGCTATGGTTTCAAAGTTCTTTTTCTCTTTTGTTAGTTTGATTTGAAGAGAAGACAGAATGTGGTACCGCGTACTATAAGAGAAGACAGAATGTGGTACCGCATAGTTTCGCTTATGATCCTGTTACAAGCCAAACTATATGGTGCAACACTCCGAAAAACCTTATACAACTGATACAAAGAACTGTGAAAACCTCGAAACATATTGTCGACAGAAACTTGAATTTAAAAAGTTTCTCCTTAGATGCAAGTGATAGACCCGAATTCATAGTTCAGCTTAAATATTAAATTCTAACCTTCCCTTTCTAAAAACTTGGACCTCTTACGCTCCAAACTTTAAAGTGATAAAACTATTTGACTCCCTTCTTTAAGAATTATACGACAAATTTGTACAAAATTTATCTTAACATACTAATTTCTCCAGTAAAGAAAAGCTAAGCGTTAGTATTTAGTTTTATGAATGTCTGTCTATGAATTCAGGCCAAATTATGATGTATAAAAATACTTGCATCCGTTTAATTTATCAAAAAGGTTGATTGAAAAGTACAGTAGAGTGACAATTATCCTTGGTAATTGGGGACATTCGAGTCCTGATAATTGAAAAACATGATTAATCCAAATGAAGTTTTTATTGAAATAAACATTTTAAGAATCGAGATGCTAGATACATTTTGGAACGCAAGATAAGTACACGAACAAGCTTTCTCAATGTTTGATAGATACAAATTCTAAACGCTGGTATCATAATGCCGCAATTACGTGGGAAGCTCCAGATTCACATATTTTTGTGTCGGTGCGGATGTGGGCAAACACCGCCAACTTACTAGCATTAATCAATTGGTATAATGTTAATCATAGATTTTATAACATGTAGGTTGTAATTTTGTAATTTTCACGTGAATTTTTTTTTTTTTCGGGATTACTAAAAAAAATTGTAGTACAAAGGACCACGTTTAATCCAGCTCACAGCTTATTGAGTTGACTCTATTGTATCGTGCGAGTGTCTTAGCATTTGAATTAATTGTGATGTTTGATACATTTCTTACTAAATAGTTGAATACAATTGGCCACACCACAGTGCTGTGTTAGTTCATCAAGTTTACCTATAAAGAGATTAAATGAATGTATCACTGTATATATATGTATTATAAAATGTAATGTTTTTATATGAAAAAAAAAATATATCAAATTACTGTTATAATTTCACTATCCCAAACCTATTCTTTATAATAATAAAAGGACAACTTATATAGCGCCGTTTAGAGAGCAAACTCTCCTCAAAGACGCTCTAACTCAGGATTTGAAACCACTCATAAATTTTGATGACCTCCCAAAAAGGATTGCCTTTATGTGCTTCCTAAAGCTGCACACGCCACCCATATCTCTGACTCTAGAAAGCAGACCATTCCACGCCGCAGGACCATCATAATACCCGGCCCTATTGAATTGGATTGATTTGGAGCAAACAATTTCGAAGAAATCGACCTAAAAGTTGACAGATTAAAAAGTATTTTGTAGAATTCATATAAATAGACTTTGTAATTTGTTTCATCAAACACTCTTTATTCCACTTTATATAACGGTATAATCCTACCGGTTTCAAGGTTTTCACCTTATCAAACAAGACCTGTTTGTACTCCCTTGATGATAAGCAAACCTTGAAACCGGCAACGTTATACTGTTACATGAAGTGGAATAAACAGGGTTTGATAAAACAAATTACAATGTCTTTAAATCTCCAGTGTTAATGCCTTAACTATGAATATAAATGGACTTTTTTTAACAGTTTACTACTTTCGCTGTTTTTTTTTTTTATATGATAAAGCGCTGTTTCTCATCCATTATGATCACATCAAGATTGCTTCCTAACTAGACCCACCTATTAACTTACAGAAGATATATAGAGAATACGTGACTTTTAGCCGAGATCTATGCCAGTTTGGAGATTTGCCTCAGAAAGGATGGAAGTGTTCAATAGAAGAGACCCCGAGTTCTGTTAAAATATTTGGGTTTGCTTACTCGACTGGGAATTTGAAATGTCAAAGCGTTCGATCTTATCCTGAGATCTTCCATTTAGATGGGAACAATCCTGGAAATATCAAGGAATCTGATAACCTTCAAAAGATTAACTCCAATGTTATGTTGAATCCTCAACTCTATCTTCAACCATTCAAGTCTTCTTTCTTTTGATACACAAATAGCTATTGACACATTTAAGTTATCAGCAAAAATCTGAAAAAAAAAACCCACCTATTCGTCTCATGAATTGCCATAAAAAAAAAAAAAAAATTGCTCGCACTTGTTTTTTTTAAGTAACTAATAAGCCACAGAAACAAACTCAAATGAAACGTTCAAAATTGAACCCAAGACACTTGCTAGCTTAAGAAGAATACAATTAGATTACTCGATTAGTGGTGTTGAATATCGCCTGAATAGAGCTATATTTTTTAAATCTTAAAAGCAAATTATAGGCTTACTACATAAAGCCAGGTAGAAAATGAAGTTTTGAAGCAAGATATAAAATGAAATATATCAATAATAAATAAGTTTACTATCCATATGACATAGGATAATAGTTCGACGGGTGTTATTTATAAAAAAAACCCCAAGGGTATGTTATCTTAGTTCAATACATACCATCTCGTTTCCCTGTTGGGAAAGCAGAGAGAACCGAGTGCCCGACTTTCACATTTCAACTTTTGCCTCTTCTACATCCATACATCTTTTCACACAGCTCCTGCAATTTATCTTGTCTTTTACACTTCCTTCTTTCAAAATATCATTAATTTAATCCAACAAAACTTTTCTTGGTCTTCCTCTAACAAGACTTCCCCACTCACATTTGGACTATATAAATTGTTTTGTTAGTCTTTCTTTATTCATTCATTCCACATGCCCAAACTATCTCAGTGTGTTCTTTTTCGTCTTACTTAACACATCAGCCTTAAATCCACATTCATCCCTTATCACTTCATTCCGTATTCTCTTACGACACTGTCACTCAATATATTCTCAATGCACACATGTCTACAGCATTTATTCGGCTTCTATCAATATTTTTCCACATCCATGTTTCCCTCCCATATATCAACTTTGGCACCAAAATACTATTATAGACTATCTATCATCTTAACATATTTTGATACTGTCTGGTTCGAGTATATGTTTTAGTGTCCTATTGACTTTGTTTCCTTTTTTAAAGGCGTACAGAAAGACCAAGGAAAGTACGGTTGGATCAATTAAATATTTTGAAAGGTTTTGTGTGGATGTGGAAGAGGCGAAAAATGTATCTCAAGATAGGAAAATTTGGCACTCTGTCTACACCAACAGGATCTGCGTTATTTATTATATGCATTTTCTTTGGAAATGAATGGAATACACTGACAGTGAGATCAGCACTGGCTTAATAAAACTTTTTTTCAAATTAAATTAATACAAGCTCTAGTACATAGGTTCTCAACGTGGGCGATAACGCCCCCTTTTGGGCGTTTGAGACTTTCAGGGGGGCAGTAGAAGACCCAGAGAAAATTAGGGGGCGTTGAGATGGCACGGAGGGCTGTGGGCAGATTAAAAAAATATAGTCTAAAAAAGACAAAAAAAAACACGCTAATCACGTACTAACTAAAGTAAACTTTAATATTGGTTAATTTTTGTTATTGTATGTACGAGGCGTATCCAGAAAGTAAGTGTACTGAGGCTCTCACGACCGGATGGATTTTATTTTCGACATGTTGGCTACACTTCCGTGTAGCCTGACTCTTCTCCTCCGCAACGAGGCCAGTTCGAGGTCAGTACGTTGAGATGTGTCGACGCGACAACACGTTTTGTTTAAAATGTCAACCCAATCTCCCACCAAGTGCGAAATTTTGTAAAAAGGCAAGAGTTTTTGAGGCACTGCAAACTCCATGGAGATGAATTTCTCCGCTCCATCGTTACTGGAAATGAAACTTAGGTTGCACACTACACGCCTGAAACCAAAAGGCAGTCTCAACAGTGGCGTCACACCTCTTCACCCTCTGCCAAAAAGTTCAAAACCACAATTTCAGCCAAGAGAATCATGGCATCCGTGTTTTGGGACTGTCAAGGCATAATTTTAATTGAATATATGCCTCAAGGGGAGACCATCAACTCTGCAAGATACTGTGAGATCCTAAAAAAATTGCAGAGGGCGATTCAGAACAAGATGAGTGGCATGCTGACAAAGGGAGTCTGCCTGCTGCACGACAATGCCAGACCACACACGGCCAACGCCACGAAGGAACTGCTCGCCTCATGTAAATGGGATGTCCTGAACCATCCCGCACATTCCCCTGACCTAGCACCTTCAGATTACTATCTCTTTACCTCCCTGAAGCTGCACATGGGTGGAAAAAGGTTTTCAACCGACGAGGAGGTAAAGGAGGAGATGGAGAAGTGGACGGAGGAGTTGGCGGGAAACTACTTTGAGGAAGGCATCAAAAAGTTGATACCCCGCTTCACCACCTGTATTGAGAGGAATGACTGTCGAAAAATAGCTTACATATGTACTACGGTAACCACGTAATTTTTTTGTCGAAATAAAAAAAATTGTAACCTACAAAAATTCAGTACACTTAGTTTCTGGATATGCCTTGTATTTTAATAATTTTTATCACGTGTGCGAAATGTCACATATTTCTGTAGTTCAGGAAGTGGATGAAAATTGAACTTAAAGATTCCATTACATTCAGATCTACATTAAATTGGATGATATAAAAAAAATTAATTTTAGATTTGAATAAAAAAATTTCAAATCTTCCAATTTCATGTGAAATATCTCATATATAAATACAGGTAAAGTTAACAAAAGCTTGTTAATAAAAAATAGCAAAAAAATATACTTGTAGCAATTCATATTACACATTTAAATATAATCGTGGCAATAGCTGTTTCAGATTCGCAAGTAAAAAAAATTGGAGGGGCTTTAGAAAAAAAATATTCTCAAAGTGGGTGGTGGGCAAAATAAGGTTGAGAACCTATGCTCTAGTACATTAACTTAATATTGTTTAATCTCAAGGAAGGGGGTGTTATACGTAACATCACTAGTTGACATGGCAGCCATATTGTCTCCTGTCACTGGTCTTTGTCATAACCGTGTAGCCTGAAATAAATCATGTTAATCTAAACAATTCTTCATTATAAATAACACAACACTATATTATGAATAAGGAGGTAACATTTAAATAAGTAAACTGGTGAGAAATCAAAATATTTTATTACATATTAACAAAAAACCTAGATGAAACATGGCCAATCGTAATTTATATTGGGCTATAAATAAAAGTACTATGAAATGACATAAAATTGGATAATTTTTATCAGTAAGATGTTACTCTAGAGTAAGATCTAAAGGAATACGCTTATCCAAAAGTAAATCAGGTCGATGGGCAGGAACCAGCACTGCAGCCTCACTTCTTCTTGGGCTTAAGGTAGAAGTACAAAGAAATCAGGGCCACGCCCGCATATGTCGCCTTAGCCACCTGCAAAAAAAAAAACATTGGTATAAAAAGAATAATTTTTATTTGAGGCACGGAGGGCTGAGCTGTACCAGCTTGACAGCTCAAATGTCAACCCTGCCTGCGTGTAATGCAAACTGCGAGATATCCAATGAGGTGTTGCCATTCCATCCAAGGCTGGACTGCATAAAATAAACACGGGAAGAAGTCACATAAATGGAGAAGGAAATGACAAGGCTGCTCAAGCTCTCCGGATTAACAAGACTAAGTTTATCGGTATCAATAGATACGAACTGCAGAATTGCAGCCTAAGTTGGATCGAAAACAGTACATCTCCTGTACCTTTAATAGACTCGTCATGTAATAAGTATCATTAAGATATATTATTTATAGTTAAGCCATTAATATTGTGGAGGTTTAAAGACATTGTATTTTGTTTTATCAAACGCTGTTTATTCCACTTTTTGTAAAGCCTTGAAACCGGTAGGGTTATACCGTAACAAAAAGTGAAATAAACAGTGTTTGATAAAATAAATTACAATATCATTAAGATGTTATTCATGTGTCACATAAAGGAGCAGTGAGATGGTTCGGTAATGTAGAAATTATGAATGATGAAATATTAAAAAAAAATCTGTACTAATATAAGACCATAAATTTATCAACTTCAAATTGAAAAATGGGGAGTGTGAAATGCTTTAATAGAAGATTATACATGGATGTACAATAGAAGTAGAAGAGAACGTAATATGCCAGGACATAAGTAGTGGTCTGTTTTTCTCTTTACCGCAACAGGGACATGGCATGAGATTGTTGATGATTAAATAAGTCTTGTTTACACTGTAGAGTACATTTTATTTTGTATAAACGAGGGCTGTCGAGTCTGAGTCAGGGAATGCTTTTCTAAAATCAGCTCCAACTTCAAAGTTTTTACATTTTTAAAACTTACCGGCTACATAAATGACATTATGAAATTATGTGCCATCTAGTACAAATAGCGAGAACTATAATGATGAATCCTCGTAGACATTATTTCCAAAAAACTGTTGCACCAGTGTTATTACCAAAAAAAACGTTGCACCAGTGTTTGTGTGAGATCTTTTAAGCGTAAAAATTAGGTAATCAATATTCTTTTGATTATTTTGAAAAAAACTTGCTTACATAATGTACTTTTAACTAAAAACTTGCTTATATTGGGTGTACAAATTAGTTCGGTCCGTTTTTTTGTGTTCAAAAATGCATTTATTTCAAAATAAAATGAATGAACAGATCAATTTAAGTATTGTCCATCGCTGGCTACTACTTTTTCCCATCTCTCAAGCATTTTTCGAATTATATCTCGAAAAAATGACTCGTCTTTTGAGGCGATCCAAGTTTGGAGCCAATTTTCGGTTTCTACGAAAGAAGTGAACCGGTGACCTGCCAAATCGTGCTGCATCCTGTAATCTGTAATCAGAAGGTCGGAACAACCTGTAATCAGAAGGAGCAATGCCCGGGGAATACGGCGGGTGCGGTAAAACATCCCATTTGAGCGTTTCCAAATATTTTTTTACGACTTTTGCGACATGAGGCCGAGCGTTGTTATGAAGAAGAATAACTTTATCATGTCTTTGCTCATATTCCGGCCGTTTTTCTCGCAATGCACGGCTCGAACAAATTAATTGTAGCCGATACCGATCGGCAGTAATGGAATCGCCAGGTTTCAGCACCTCATAGTAAACAACACCCCTTTGGTCCCACCAGATACAGAGCATGATCTTCGAACCATGTATGTTCGGTTTTGGTGTTGATGTTGAGGTCGATGGCAACGATTGACCGGGCTTAGCGAGTATTTTTTCTTCTTGGGGTTGTCGTAGAATATCCACTTCTCATCTCCAGTTACAATCCGATGCAAAAACCTTTTCTTTGTTGCCTTTGAATCAGCTGCTCGCAAGTGAAAAATCGCCTTTCAAGGTCTCTTGGTTTCAGTTCATAAGGCACCCAATTTCCTTGTTTTTGAATCATTCCCATGGCTCTCAATCGTACGGAAACGGCTTGTTGAGTCACTCCCAATGATTCTGCAAGCTCCTCTTGCGTTTGACTCTGATCTTCTTCGAGTAATGCCTCTAATTCTTTGTCCTCGAATTTTTTCGACTGTCCAGAGCGAGGCTTGTGCTGAAAGCTCCATCCTTGAAACGTCGAAACCATTCCCTACATGATTGATCAGTTAGAGCAGCGTCACCATAAACTTCGACAAGCATTCGATGGGCTTCAGCTGCACTTTTCTTCAAATTAAAGCAGAAAATTAAAACCTCCCGCAAATGCTGCTTGGTTAACACAAAATTCGACATTTTCAACACTGTACAAAACAAGGTTTTTGCATGAAACTCAAAGCGATATAAACTGAATATTATTGGCAGATGTTTAACCTCTCTGAAACCGCCAAAATCGGCTGTCACTATGAACCATTCATAACAGCCAGAGCCATCTTTTGGAAAAAGACCGAACTAATTTGTACTCCCAATATAATGTACTTTTAACTAAATACTTGCTTATATAATGTACTTTTAACTAAAACTTATACAGTACGCTTTTTATTATTTTATTGTATTATTGGGTGTACAAATAAGTCACCGCCGTTTGACAAAAGTTTGCGCCACCAGTAAGTTATGGTTAAAATTGTCAGATGTAAAATGTCATTATCGTAAGGTTGGACATCTGTCAACAACATGACCTTGAAATATTTGTGAATTTTTATCAGTATAACATATTTTTTTGTGTTCGAAAATGTCAAGTTTTGAGCCGAATAAGCGTCATTTGCGGGAACTTTTGATTTACTTCTTCAATTTGAAGAAATCTGCAGCTGAGGCGCATCGATTGCTTGTAGAAGCATATGGTGAGGCTGCCTTAAGTGAGAGAAGTTGTCGTGAGTGGTTTCAAAAGTTTAAGAACGGTGAATTTGACATCGAAGACAAAGAACGTAGCGGAAGGCCGAAAGTGTACGAAGACGCGGAATTGGAAGTATTATTGGATCAAGATTCGTGCCAAACGCAAGAAGAACTTGCACTTACATTAGGAGTGACTCAACAAGCAATTTCACATGGGTTGAAATCATTGGGAATGATTCAAAAACAAAGAAATTGGGATTCATATGAACTGACACGGAGAAACTTTGAATGCCAATTTTCCACATGTGAAATGCTGCTTGCCAGGCATAAACGAAAGGGTTTTCTGCACCATATAGTCACTGGTGATGAAAAATGCATCCATTATGATAATCCAAAAAGGAAGAAATCATGGGGATCCCCTGGTCATGCTTCAACATCTACGGCTAAGCCAAATATTCATGGAAAAAAACTCTTGTTGTGTATTTGGTGGGATCAGCTTGGTGTCGTGTATTATGAGTTGCTCAAACCGAATGAAACCATTGCTGGGGCTGTCTACCGAACATAATTGATGAGATTGAGTCGAGCACTCGAGGAAAAGCGCGCCCACTACTACGCCAGACACGACAAAATTATTCTCCTGCATGATAATGCTAGTCCACATGTTGCGGCACCGGTCAAAACCTATTTGGAAACACTCAATTGAGAAGTTTTACCCCACCCGCTGTATTCACCAGACATTGCTCCTTCTGATTACCACTTGTTTTGATCGATGACGCATGGCCTGTCTGAGCAGCACTTCACATCATATGAAGATACCAAAAATTGAGTCGATTCGTGGATAGCCTCAAAAGATGATGATGATGACTGACGCGGTATTCGTATGCTGACAGAAAGATGGGGAAAAGTAGTGGCAAGCGATGGGTACTACTTCGAATAAAACATGAGGTTCCGTTCTTTCACAATAAATGCCCATTTTTTTATAAAAAACGGCGGAAACTTATTTGTACACCTAATATAATATTAATCGGTTTTCAAGTATTGTTTGAAAAGAAATGTCAAATTGGGCATTAGCTATTCCAGTATTGCCACGGATTCAAGAACGTTTGTTTTCCACCCTCAGAATGATTAGATCCAATGGTTACAGCAGTAATGAAGCAAGATCTAATACAAGCTATTTTATTTCTAAGAACACTCATCTTAGATTTTTGTGAATAAATAGTTTTGATATTTGTCAAAACTACTATTTTACCTACATTTAAGTAGTTACATCAAGTAATTAAGTATAACGTATGGTTAGCAATACATACATACCATCACGCCATTTCCCTATCGGGAAAGGCAGAGGACAGAGTGCCAGACTTTCCTATCTCGACACACAGCCTCTTCTAAATGCATACAACTTCTACAATTTCTCTGGCTTTCTACGTTTTCTTCTTTCAGAATATAATTCGCCTGAACCAACCATACTTTCCTTGGTCTTCCTCGCACACGTCTTCTACTCATATTTGCACTATATATGACTTTCTTCATTCATTCGTTCCACATGCACAAACCATCTCAGCGTGCTCTTTTTCATCTTACTTAACACATCAGCCTTAAGTTTACATTAATCCCTTATAAGTTCATTCCGTATTCTGTCATACATTGTCATTCCACGTATTCTTCTCAATGTATGCATGTCTACAGCATTTATTCGGCTCTTATCAATATTTTTCTACATCCACGATTCACTCCCATGCAACAAAGTTGGCACCAAAATACTATTGTGGACTATCATCTTAGCATATTTTGATACTGTCCAGTTAGAGTATAAATGTTTTAGTGCCCCATTGTTTTTGTTTCCAATTGAACATGCCATTCAATATCCTTAACTCTTCCATCATCTTATAAAATACTACCCAAATAGCAGAATCCCTCAACTTGCTCCCATCTCTCATGCTCCTATCTCACCCATGTCGCATTAACTTTTTTAGTTGATAAGACACAAAATATTATCTACTTACGAAAAACAACACTTAACATAAAAAAAATCTTATTAGATAATTCAGAGCAGAGTTTCCCAAACTTATTAGGCTCACCACCCCCTTTTCAAAGATCAATTTTTCAGCACCTCCCTCGGGAAAACTCTATCTCGAGATATAATAAAATATTTATGTAGTTGTGTATTTCTAAACACTAGTTTGGAGATAAAACAACTTTTCTTTGGAAAATAAAGCGACCCTTACATTATACGATCGTCGGTTCAACACGTACAAACACTTGATATGTATGATTCTTGTGAAGATGCTTGACTGTGTTAATATAGTCAAATGTACAAGTGTTCGCTTAAAAATGTTTCCGCAACCAATTTTTTTAGCATCATCTTATTGCCCACTTGCTCTTCAACACCCCCCTATTGACCTTGAGGCCAGCAATTCGAATTCTTAAAAAGTCAGTTGTCACAAGTTCTTCAGAACCAACCGCAACAGACAAAAACCTGGACATTATCATATAAGGCTGGGCTAAGTGGTTAAAAGAAAATGTTTTCGTAAATATACTGACAATATTTTGACTTCAGACAATTTGATAAATATGAATATTTGAAATAAAGACCAGTAAATAAATAAATTCACGTAATTTTTTTCTTTACAGATCGGGCAAGATGTTCGAAGATTACGTATTGAAATTTGAAGGTTATGTTAAATTTGCGCATTTCAATCCAACCACAATGAAAATATATCACAATTAATGCACGTAATTGTTATTGAGTAATATAGATAACGCCATTAGTTATGTTGCTGAAGAAAAATACAAAAATAAATGGGGAAAAAATAAAATTCTTTCTACTTACATTAGCCCGGCCTTTGATGGTCTGCGAATTGAAAATTTTGCCGATTCCCTTAAGGTTTGCGGCTTCAGCGCTTTCTGGCCCGGCCATTTTCTATTTGAATATAAAGAAATAATATGAAATACCAGTTAATAATCAATATTACGTATCATATAAAACTAAAAATATATTACAAAACTCACCTGCCAATTTTAGGGATCCAAAATGACCTGTTATATAATTCGATGTTCTGATTGGATGTTTTAATAGTATGAAAATAGTCACTCGTGTACAGCAAACCATAGCGGCAACTTGAGGATGAGCGGCGGGAAATTGAAAAATTTAATACACTGAACATTAAGTTGGACAAGGTTTTTTGAATAATTTACCATGTGGTTTGGCTTATGACGTTTCGAAAACGTTGCAGTTTTCCTATTCAGGACTTCTTCGTAGTCAACTTTGGTAAAACATTCCAAGTAACCTTATTCAACTGATACGAAGAACTGCGAAATCATCAAAACATATTGGACATAAATATTAAATTTTTATTTATTTTTTCTTGACAATGTCGACCGATGGGGCAGATGGTGCTAAGAATTTTTTGTATATGAAAAAAACGAAACAACAAAAATATACAGCTTTAGATACCTAAAATCAGAAAAGAAAAAAATATATTAAAAAATTTCGATTAATAAAAAGAATGGTTTTATAATAATTACGATTAATAAAAAGAATGGTTACATATGAGTTTCATCACGTTAAGTCCCTAACGTGGTAGGCAGAGAGAACAGATCTTCAACTTTTGCGCCCTCCACATTTATACATCTCATCACGGACAATCTTCTACAATTCATACTTCTCACCTTCTTGTAAAATTTGGTCCACTTGATCCAGTCTCTTTATTCCTTAATCTACCTCTTCCACGCACATCTTGCACTTCTGACTTGTATACTCTCGCTTAGTTATTCATTTTCTCCACATGTCTAAACCACTTAATACTTCTTTCTTCATCTTACTTAAATATCTCTCGAGGAGTCAATAATAACAAAAGGACAATTTATATAGCGCTTTCTAAACGGCACTATATGAATTATCCTTTTGTTATTATTACCCATTTATCCATGCATTGATTTCTGATGTCATAATTGGACCTTTTTTCATACATTGATAATTCACAATTTTTTCTTAATGCAAACATTAATCCTTCTGCTAAAGCCTAGCTACACTTCCGTACATTACCCTTTGCGGTCTTACGTGGAGTCTAACTCGATATCAATTTTATTCCTGTGGGTCTTATATCGAGTTACACTCGACATTAAGAATTTTGTATCAGTCAGTAAAATAAAAAAGATATGTCCAAATAGTGTTTTATTTAAAAAAAATTATCAAAATATGTTAAGTGAATCACAATTTTTCAGAGAATGGTGTAAATTTTTTATGGACCTGATCTGAGAATCGCAAAGGGTTAAGGTCGGCATCAAACACAATATTATGTAGTCATGTTTGCTACGAGTGCATTTGATAAAGTGGAGTTGTATATTACATTAAGTTATCTGTTTACGTTGTTCCTTACATTGTATAATTAACTCTCACGGAAAAGCGACAGCAACAAGTACAGTAGTGTGCAAATGAATGTAAACAAAGATAAAATATTTGAATAAAATGTTTTTTTTTTTAATAGGCGATCCACCCAAACTAGGATGATTTGTGCCACCAAATTAAAGTTATTATGCAATTATATGAGTCAATATATATTATCCCTACCGGTTTCAAGGTTTTCACCTTATCATCAGGGAAGCACAAACATGACTGAATTCTGTTCGAACTGGTAGGTAGCTCGCCGAAGTTGTCTTTTGCCTCCCTCCACCCACAATCCCCAACCTGAATTTTTATTTTTAGAAATGTGTATGTCGGTAACAGTTCGAACAGAATTCAGTTCACATATAATAAAACCATATTTAAAAATGACAATTCTAGACAATTTAAAGTTTCAACTGATTAAGCTTAAAAAATTTAACAGTCGATCTATAAGTGTAAAAGTTCTACGAAGAAAGAAGAAACGCAACATTCATTGGACGCGGTCAAAATATGGCTTTTAGTAAATTGAATCTGTCTCGCAAAGGACAACTGAAAAATACATGGTATATAGTTTCATCATCTAGACCAAGAGTTCCCAAACTTTTTTCGGCCGCAGACCCCTTTTTATCAAAAACGTTTAAAACCGTCGACCCCTAGTCATTTACTTTACTTACTCAAATTAGTAAGTTTGTACAGTACTCGATATTAAATATTTCACTAGATATCAAACTTTTCATTTTAATCACTTGTAATTAAGGATTGAAAAAGATAAAAGGACTACGGATTATGCATTGCATTATCTTGTGCAACATTTAATATCGAAATCTGCACTGACCAAAATTAAAGCAAAAATATAGACTTTTAATGACACATTTTACCTTTTCGTTCATAAGTTTGGTATGTAATGTGTTTTCATCAAGTGTTTTTTTTAATTATTCTTCTTCTTAATTAGGTACCTATTGGAATCATAGATATTTTGAAGTAACAAACAAATAGCAGTAGTAAGGAGGTCTATTTTCGCTGTCGTCGACCCCTAAATTTTCCAGGGGGTCGATATCGACCACTTTGGGAACTCTTGATCTAGACTAAACTCGCAGCCGGGATTTTCTACAATACCCATTATGTAAAGGTGACTAGCCACTATGCAGTGGCCCATCCACAAACGACACATGACAGATACTTTCATATTGTTCATTCTTATTGTATTCAACCGTGGTTTCAAAGGGATAGATTGTTGGAATGATTTATATCTAGAGCCCTTATTTATAACCAAATCCAACGCCCATCGGTACCAAAAATAATGCTTAATTTAATTTTATTTAAATATCAGTTACTGGCTGTGAAAAAACAAGTGTTTATTGACCATTAAAAAACCAAATATTTGTTTAATCGTTCAAATATTCCTTATTTTAATAAGGAATATGTCCACCTTTAGCTTTTCTGACTTCTTATAGTTACAAAAGCTAAAGGCGGCAATTTGCTTCTTCCGAAATCACATGTTAATTACTATTACAATCATCTTCTATTTCGTTGTATAGTCTTTTCCAGATCCTGGTTTCATCAATTTTCAATTGGATTTATATCAGGAGAGGGTAATATTGTTTTCTTGGAAATAGTTCAATCACAGAATCCATATATCTAATACTTAGAAACATATCATTCCACGCTATGGTACCAGAAAAATATGACTTATATAGGGCAAACTAGAAAGAGAGATTCTTAAAAAAATAATACTGGATGTTTTTAAACAAGTATTAAAAAAGATATGTGTAAGGCTGATATATTAAATAAGATTAAGAAAAGCACTCTGAAATGGTTTGGACACTTGGAACGAATAAATGAAAATATACTAACAAAACATGTATTATGAGACCAAGGAGAGTATTGTTGGATCAAGTGAATTATATTTTGAAAGAATGAAATGTAAAAAATCGAAATAGTAGAGATTGTATGAGAAGGTTGCGATAGAAAAGTCTGGCGTTCTCTTCCCTCTGCCTGCCCCGACAGGGATACACCGTGATGGTATTATTTAATATGACTTACATTTGCTCGTCCCCTGATTGTTTCATTGTTAAAATATCTTTTTATCCCTGTAAAATTGGGATTGTCGTATTTGTCCAAACTCATTATAATTCTTGTTTCTTTACTCTTGATCCTTTATTTACCACATTGCTTCTATAACAAATGAGTTAATTTTCAAATAAAAAAAAAAACAAAAGAAATGAAAATATTTATTAAAAAAATTACTAGTCTTTTGCAAGAACTAGAGAACTTATGAGATCACACATTCATACACATCATCATGCCATTTTCCATATAACTAATATAATCTAAAAAATTCTTTATACTTTACTCAGTTTTATCTTGGGATCATGAACTATGAAATATAAATCAAGACATGCATTTGGTTTGTTTGTTATTACCATCAGCGAATACCATATATCATTCAGGAAACAGTCAATAATATGCAGATTTTTGCTCTGTAGAGCACTTATTAGATCATATATATCATCATGGAGTTTTTCTGTCTATGCATAGGGCAGTGTCAGACTTGGCTATATTAATACACATCTTTCGCCTTTTATACATCCACCTTCTCATTCGACCCCTAAGATTTCTCTGATTTTTTACATTTCCTTGTATAAAAATATTATTTACTTGATCTAAACATACTTTCCTTGATATTTCTCTACCACTAATAAAATAATTTGAATCATTTTAGGGTATTTGCACTTGTATCTATAGATAGATTTGATAAAACTATGTTTTGTTTGTATTTATACATAGATTTGAATCTTAATTATACCTGTATCATACAGGCCTAGTTTACAGGGGTCATGATAGGCAAAAAACCTTGTGTCCATATAATTTCAGCGTTCAATTGAAATGATTTTTTTTAATAAATCATAAATATATTATACGTATACACTTATCATAAAAATAAATAAAAATCAATGCTAACTTGGTTGAAGTTGGAGTAAAATAAAAAATGTCTTTCTAAATCATTCTTGTGTATTGTGCTGCTGCCTGGTAATTGGTCCAAGATTACTGTTTAATCTTTCACTAAAGAATCGACAAATAAGACGTCCATCTTGCACAATCCTATGGTGTTATGATAAAGCCATTCACAGTTTAGGTCTAACATGCGAGGACATACAGTGCAAAACCAACTTGTTCGAGGTGTTCTGTGGTATTCCTGAGTATTGATTATGATACAATAGAAGATATATCTTTGTCAAAAAATATAATAGCTGTAAATTATATTTTATTTGGTGACAATAAAAGTGAATCAAAAGTAAATGATTGAGAATGAGAATGGTACCTAAGAAGAACATTTTTAGAAATTAATAAATAACGTTTCCATTCCTAGAAATTAATAAATTCTATTTTATTTTTAAATTCCCTTTTTTTCATAATTACTATTTATGGCATTGAAATATATTGCCAAGTTCATACCTTTCTCCAATTATAGAGAGAGCTTACATCTTTCTTTGAAATGACGGTGATCTAGGCATATGGTTTGTATTGAGTTTTGAAAATCCTTTTTTTATGTGTTGGATGGATGATTTTTGTTGTAAAAATATGAACTTTTTGTCCAAAAATATTTATGATTTATTATAAAAATTCTTAGCATGTTTAACATACGAGTATATTGATTAGTAATTTGTGGTAGGTTTCTATCTTGGAAATATATAATTCTTGTTAGAATAGTTTTTAAAATAATATGATAATTACACATTATCACTAGAGAACATAAATTGAGTTTATTTTTTGTTCCATATTTTCTAAAATTTATCAACAGGTTTGACGTGCCAATTTAATTCTATCAACCGGTTCACCCAAACCATTGCGAACTTATAGGAGGACATCACTGACTAAGAGTTCCTTAATAGCAAGAAAGAAAATAAATAATTTATTAATCCAAAAAATAAAACAAATAATTCATTTTGTAACTTTGCATTTATTACAATAATAATTCCCCATCAGTGCAACTTTACATACTCATTAGATATAAATAATATTTATTAAACTATTAAAAAAATCATTATTCCAATGCGACATAATTACATTATCACTTTTATGTAAAAGAAAAAAAATGCTAAATTATAAGTGTGCAACTAGAATTACTTTGAACAATAAAATGACAAGGAAAAGTTAAAGCTTATTACAAAGACTATATAAATAAATATGTAGACCGGAAACTTTACAAAACAATGTGGTAAGCCCATGTAAGTTTAAAGTATAGATGCTAATTCAAACACTACGTCATATATAGTAGTCCACGGCTATTATTCAAGAAAAAGATTATCTATGGACATCAACTTGACACTGGCATATATTCCTTCATATATAGGAGTTCACAGCTATTATTTAAAAAGAAGATTATCCATCGTTCATCATTTGACACTGGGCTTGACTCCTATATCTGTACCCTAAAGGATAAACCACGGAAGTCACTTTGCACCCTAGAAGATAAACGTCATACATGAATTGTATGATGCAACATCGTTTATACTCTGGGGTAAAATGTGACTCCCGTGGTTTATCCTCTAGGGTACAGATATATATTATATATATAGGAGATAACTGCCATTATTCCAAAATAATTATCTATGGTTCTAATACACATATATTTAAAGCAGTTATATTCAGTAAATATTTTTGATTTTATCATAATTCAATGAATATATAAAGAATAGTCATTATAATTAAAATATATATGTGAAAACTATACATAATAACACCTCAATTTAAATCAAAATGTTGATATAAAAAGTAATGTCATATACTTCAGTAGGCACGAATTATAATAAATAGTAAAATATTAAATCTTCACCATGTTTTACTGAAGAAATTAGTATTTAAAGTTAAATTTCGTACCAATTTGTCATGGTTTCATTACTTCACTATAAAGTTTGAAACGTATGAGGTCTGACTCTGAATACAAGTCACGAAATTTAAAGGTTTGAAATTAGTACTTAGTCCAGACTATAGCTCGGGCCATAATATTAAATTCTGACCATGAATTTCACAAATGATATTTTAAGGGCGAATTATTTAAGAATATTGGGACTCCGCACCATTAGCCCCCCTCTTTTCTTTTTCTTCTTGAATAATGTCCGTGAACTATGTATATATGAAGGAGTATACGCCAGTGTCAAGTGATGGAGAAGGATCTCTCCAAGCACTTCTATACAAAAAAAAAGTTTCCAGTCTTTATATTTTTATAGTCTATGCTTACTATACAAATGTAGAGATTCAAAGACTAGAAGATAAAGAGTTTATCATACAACAAAAATAAATAGTGATATTTTGGTTTCATTATTTTATTTTTGGTCCTTATTAAAAACATTTTAGGTAATTATAAATAGTGAAATCTTCATCACAGATTCTGCACAAACCATTTCTGTACAGAATATTAAAAAAAAAATTATTAAATCTAAAGTATGATATATATTTTGAAAATATGGATTGCGACAGCGAAACCCATTTGAGACATTTTTCAAAGGATGAGCCCGTTAAATATTCTTAAAAGATGGCAATTTTGAAGCGTTTCTTAATTTAGTATTTAAACTAAAAATGTTCATATCCTGACATTTCTTTTAAAAATTGAACAAAAACAATATATAAAGCAGCTCGATTCATATTTATTATCAATTTAGATTAAAATATGAGTATGGTTCATATTATGAACCATAAACTGGCATATATTAAGAATTTAATGCTAGAAGACTTCTATCTCTGTAGTTCAGTTTTTTTCCATCCGGGGGGGTTTCAGGTATGATTTCTGATGGTATAAAAAAAATTTAAACATCTTATTTTTTTCACTAGCAAGATTTTAACATCTTTATGGTATTGTATTGCATTATAATTTTGTTTATACAGTACAACTTGACGGGTTTATTACCATATGGCAATCTCAGATGGCAATCAGAAAGGTATCAAACAAGTCTTAAGAATCAGACGGTGAGAACCCTCTTTGAGAAAATCTGGGTTCCAAAGGGAGCTAAAACTACTAACACCGGGTTGATAGATAGGCATTTTACCAACTAGGCCACAGAGGTTATGGCGACAAAAAACTGGTCAAGTTGTGCTATATGCAACAAAATTTAGTTGTATATATTATAATCTTTCCGACCAACCAGAAAGGTGTTCAAGAGTCCTTAAGTGAAAAGCAGACTGGAATCCTTTTTTTAAAGAGTTCCAGTTGGATTTGAGCCCACAGCCTCTGGGTTAGGAGACAGGCATCTTACCAATTAGATCAAGGAGGTTGTCACTATGTTTACTATGCTGCATGTATAATGGCAATGAACTTATGAAATAATATTTAATTTTAAACTTATTAAATGGGAGGTTGATAAAACATATCAAATTGGAAATCAAATATATAATGTTTTTTGGAGTTGTCAGATCACGAAAAAAGTAACTTTTTGGAGTTGTCAGATCTTGAAAAAAGTAACTTTTTGAATGAGAATGTCTTTAGCGGGTTTCTTTTGATTAAAAATAATGTTGATAATCGAGTATAGTTTTGTTTAGAGATGACATTTAATTTTATAACATTCTTAATTTAACCGTGTGTATATAATAATAAAAATGCATTAAGATACATTACGACTTAAACGATTAACGTTCTGTTACAGCTTAAAAGTCACATTAGCTTAGATATTGCTCACAAATCAGTTATAGTTATGTTCAAGCAAAGGACTATCTTGAAATGTTACATACACAAAAATATAACATTACGACGTTTCACTGTCAGGCTAGACAGTGTCATACTTTCCTGTTTCAACACACATCTGTCGCCTCCTCTACATCCATACATCTTCTCATACAGCTTACACGATTTTCAAAATCCCAAAATGATCAAGGTTAGATAATGGTTCACGACTGAATGTGATACAACATTGACTAAGTAGTTTTAGATTAGAATCAATTGAATATTGAAACAGATAGCTTTAACTTCACTGATTGATTGTATTTAAAACTATTTTCATTTTAGTAACACATATAATTTTGAAACCATTTTTTATCTTGTCCTACCAACTTAAAGTTGTACAAAACACACAATTTGTTTTGATTTCAAAAAACTTTTTATTGGTAATTGAAGTATAATGTATGACATTTAAACACAAAAAACAATATTCGCCAAATGTCTACCTCTTGCAGCTCTACATATATCCACTCTTTTGATAAAATTTTCGATGACATTTTGGCATAATGGCGGTTCTAACTCACCAATAACGCGAATAATTTCATCCTTCAACTCAGGAATTGATTGGGGGGTCATTCTTATAGACCTGGCTTTTCACATAACCCCAGAGAAAATAGTCCAACGGTGTCGGATCACATGATCTCGGTGGCCAATTAACATAACCATTTCCGGAGATTACAATACATAAAATAATTCAACAATTTGAATGCGTTATATTGTATACGACTCCATTTTTATAAATGTCATACATTACACTTCTCAAATGTCACAAGACCCAGACAAGTTCGCGATGCCATCTGTGTTTTATCCAACAATTAAAAAAATCGCTCAATTTGAAAGACCCTTTATTTCCCCGTTGGGGGTAGGCATAGAGAGATCACTATAAATTCTTATCTGAAACACCTCGTTTGCTTCTTCATTATCTAAACTATACTCTTTTGGTCTTCCTTTATTATGTTATCCACTGTGTAGTTAGTCTTTCTTCTTAATCCATTCGTTCTACATGCCCAAATCATCTCAGAGTGCTCTTTCTCATCCTATTATACATCAGTCTTAAGTTCACATTTATCGCAAATCAATTTATCAATTTAATGAAAATATTTGATAAAGGAATCAAATAATAATCAACAATATATTATATAAAACGTGTTAACCTATATTTTCATATTTATATATCCTTAGTAAGATAAAAGCAAATGCCTAGTTTACTGGGTTTGTAACAAATGACATGCAACAAACCCGGATCCATATAATCTGAGTGTTCACTTTAAATTACTTATTTTTGTCTGTTTAACTTTTAATACTATCTTAACATATATAATAGATGATTTAAAAAAAATATATTCTGTATTCTATCATACATGGTCACCCCGTGTATTCTTCTCGGTGCATGCATTTAAAGCATTTATTTGGCTGCATTTAAATTTTTTATTAAAATATTTAAGGTCTAAAATAGATTGAAAAAACAAACACGAATAATATAAACTTTAGCAAGTTTTTTTTTGAATAACTGGAATTTAGCAAAAAATATTAAAAAATACACAAATCTGTGAGCATACACCGAGTATATTTAACGTAGATTTTAAAGGATTAGTAAACATTAGTTAGGAGTCAGCACATCGTAAGACATTGTGGCTGACCTCCCATCGAGGTAATAATGTTTGTAGTCATATCTTTTATTTACTTTCAATGATGTGCAGACTCCGACACTGATGTGTGCATTGTAAACCTGTGGTATTCAGAGGACGAATATACAATTCAGAATTGTATGGTGTCTCTAGAAGAGATAGACCAAGAAATATGTGACTAGTTCAAATGGACCAGATTTTGAAAGAATGTAAATAAAAAAACATCTTCAATAAGGATTCTTAACTATAATAAAATGTGCAGATTTTGCACTGTTACATATACTGTATTTCTCTATGGTGTTGATGCGTGGTCACTGGACTCCTACCACCATAGAGAAACTAGAAGCTTTTAAAATGTGATGTTATTTTAAAATGTGAATGTTGCCAGTTTCATGTATTGAAAAAATAGTCCATAATGATGACATCTTGAAATGAATGAATAAAGATAGAGAAGTATTATCTACCATCAAAAGCAGAAAGTTAGAATATTTTGGAAATATGCGAGGGAAAAAATATGAGATCCTTCAACTTATATTGCAGGAAAAATTCAAAGCAGAAGTGTGGAAAGAAGTCACATTTCTTGGTAGAAAAACTTAATTGGAATTGTTTGATTGTGATACTATATCGTTGTTTAGAGCTGCTGCCTTAAGGGTCAAGATCGCCAACCTCCGAAGAGAAGACAACGAAAAAGTGAAGCGAGAAGCACAATTAATAGAGGGCAAATAAATGCTCGATGAGATATACGACTATGGAGGAAACGAAAGTTGTATTTAGATAGAAAAATGGTGAACACTCAGGAATCCTTGATAAAGAAAGAAGTCATCTTTAAACAAAACATTAAATTAAATACATTGTTGTAAAAACTAACATTTAATAAATAATTTAATGGTTAATCCAGGCCTGGGCAAATATTTTCGCTAATGGGCCATGTTGACAATTTAAATATAAGCAAAGTGGCCTTTGAATAAAATATGATTTTTTGTATACGTAATTTATTATTATAAAGAAATTTATATAGCCAAAATAATTATGAATGCGGTAGTTACAGCGATAGTGTATCGGTGAGTATGGCTTATGTTTATACAAATTCATGGCAATATAGATAGTTGTGCATTACACACAGCTACACAATGCGATAGTTGTGCATTACACACAGTGCCTTATTCACAATTTATATTGAATTGTATCGTATTCAACTTTCCTGAATACATTATGATCTGGCAGGGTTATTGTCATCTGGCAATCCCTTTTAACCAACCAGAAAGGTTTTTATGAAGTCTTAACTGAAAACCACATTTAAATCGAATTTAACCCAGAGCCAGATTTATCAACTAGGACATCAGTAGACACAGATACAAAAAAATATATAATTATTTAAACAGCCAAAAAAATTGTTAGTTACAGCTTGCGGGGTGGGTCATATATAGTATTGCCCGCATGCTGTATTTTGCCTAGGACTGGATTAATCCAATGATATTTTTATTTCAAGTGTGCTTTTTAATAAAAGTTTTTTTTACTAATATTAGTTCTATAGTATGTGTTTATAAACCCTGTTCTCACAATGATAGCATTTTGTGAAATAGAGACAACAGCTCCACTTTGTATGTTTTTTTAATTTTTATGGTTTACTTGATATATGATTTTTAAGACTCTACAACCGTGTCACTGACTAAAAACTTAATTTGATGCCGTATGCCTTTAAAATATGTGAACGGGAGGCATAATATGGCAGCAATTGGCAACGTACAGATGATGCGATACTGGAAGACTCTTAATGAGAACTATGTTCAGTAATGAACGAACAAAGGCTATATGTTCAGTAATGAACGAAAAAATGCTATTAATAGAATGGAAAAGATATATGAACGAATTGGTAAAAATTAAAAGTCTGCGCCAGGTTTCTCAAACTTATGACATTCTCGTGTACCCCTTTAAAGACTTACAGACGTATCCTACTTTTGACAAAAATAATTAGAGATATGGGTAGCCATTACACAAAATGGTGTACCTTTAGTCTTGACTAAATTTTTTGTTAAAAACAATAGGTGATAAGTTCACTTAAACAAATTTTATATTTTCAAAAATTGTACTGTATTACACTTTTGTGTAGTATACAGTAAAACTTGGTGGGCTTATTCTGCCGTCATAAGCAAAAACGTAGGTAACGGGAAAAAATCTGAAATTTAACTAAGTATGAGGCAATCAATATTCCATATCAAATTCTGAACCACAATCCATAAAAAAATATACAGAAAACCATTTATTTCAACTTACATACTTAATGTCTTTTTAATTTTACAAAATACTAGATTTTTCTAAGCAAAAAAAAACAATAAAATGTGATTCATAAGCAAAAAGACAGCAAGTGCCTATGCGTTTGCTGCGTTTTTGCTTATGAATCATATTTTACTGCTTTTTTGTTTATGAATCACGACATTTTTAAGCAGCAATGAAAAACATAAAAGTGCAGTTTTCTCAAAGCCATTAGCTGCGTTTTTGCTTATGAGGGCAGTATTGTCATGTGATAATCTCATCCAACCAACCAGAAAGATGTTAAAAAGATATTTTAAGTGAAAAATGATAGCAGCCGTATTTTAACAATTAGTATTTACGCTAAGCAAGCGGGCATCCCAGGTTCGATTCCTGTGGATTCACTTTCACACTGATATTACTCTTAGACAATTTTTCATTCGAATTTATATGTTTTTATAACGTATATGCTGGTTATCATAAATGAGTACAGCTCTATAAAGAATAGTGCTGTATAAAAGTCACTATTCTTGGGTTGCTTTATAGAACTAATACATGTAGAGGTGTCATCCATCCACATGACAATTGGCTGACAATTATAATTGATAACAAGGAGTAGTCCATCAGTGAGTGAAAACTAGAATGAAACTTTAAAAAATCTGGGTTCCAACAGGAATCGAACCCGGAACCCACAGGTTGGAAGACAGGAGTCTTATCAAGTAAGTGATGGAGGTTGTATATATCATTGTGAAATTCAAACAATAAATCTCGCATAGCGAATGCAGTCATATGGGAATTCAGGTTTCAATATAAAAATGGCGCAATTTGAAGGGCTAACTTTTGGTTTAAACCCAAAAATAATAATTTAGAAATATAATGTAATATACACATATACTTAATATGATAATGATATATCATTATGTGAAAACAGGGTCGTTATATGATTAAAATCTAGGAATTTTTATGAATATCACTTTTGTGTAGTCCATTAAATATCACATCTATATGTAATAGCAACCGAGTTACCTGCCACTTTGTGAAATGTCATAGATATTTCCGGAAATTTTAAAGCTACTCACTGTAATATCCTACAACTGACAGCATATTTGTTACTACCCAGATGTTGTAATAGCTACTGACAGTAAATTTCTTACTACCTAGATACTGCAATAGCTACTGGCAGTAATTTTATTACTACCCAGATACTATAATAGCTATTTATTGACAGCATATCAATTACTACCCAGATTACTTTTAGCATATTTAATACTATCAAGATACTGCAATAGCTATTGACAGCATATTTCTTTCTAATATATCCAACTGCTAACAAAATAAAAATAATCATTATCATCACCTTCATGCCATATCCCTATTGGGTTGGGCACATAGAGCAAATATCTACTTCATTCTATCCTTGCACACATCTTTCGCTTCTGCCACATCCATAAATCTCATCAACAAACACTCCTATTATAAAGACTTCTTAATCTTCATTCTTTCAGAATTCTATTAATTTGGTTGTATCACTTTTTTTTAGGTCTTCACACACTTCTTGTATATTACTTTTATACATATTTTTTAAGTGAGGTGTATGGTCGCACGTAGTTGTATGGTACATGGCCGTGTGGTAACGTACTGGACTTCTGTGCTACTCCCCTCGAATGACATAGGCATTTTTTCCGCCTAGTATTCCGAGGTATAAGGATACCCTTGACTTTGGTCATATCTCTCTAAAAAACATGCTGGTGTGCTCCAATTATTTCATTTTGGATTTAGTACAGCGGTAGACTTTGCTGGTGTGCAACGGCTTACACACTTAAACAAAAAACTCCACGGCACAGCTTTGCTTTCCAACTGAATTGACGTCGGAATGGCGAGAGGATTACGAGGCCCAGCAACGACGATAGATTCTTTCCGTAAATTTTTCATCATTCATTCTTTCCACAATTTGTGGCCAAATCATCACAACACTGGATTATTTTTCAATTCTTCCCTAATGTTCTCATTCTTTATTCCATAAAGAGACGTATTTCACAAAATATTGTTTACACGGTAAAAAGAATAACAAACTTATCTCTAGTTATCACAGTATTAGGCAGCATTTGGACATTTCACCAAGTATTTGATAACATCACGTAGCTATGGCATATACACAGTTTTTATAGTACATTAAACTTCAAGTGAGAAAATAATAGCAGTATTCAGCTAAAATCCAAGCTAGACTACATTCAACAACTATTTATTCTTAATACAAATTCTAGAAATATTTCAAGTAGGATACATTGTATTCGTTTGACTATAACGTGGCTAGTTTTCATTATTTTTCGTAAGTGAAAGAATGTCAAAAATATTTATTTCAAAGACACATTTATACGATATTTGTTTTATCTAAAATGAAGATAAATGAACTACTGATATTGTGCAATCAAATATTCAAAAGAACTATTGACCTATTATTGTAATTATTTTATTAATTATCACGAATGGGGAAGAAAAAATATATTTAACGAAACTTTATTAAGACTATAGAAATTTATTTTTATTATTTAAATTAAAATTAAAACATTATTTATTTCAATCGACGGACGTTTCGGTTAGCTAGGGCTTCATTAACAATACAAAATAAATGGAAGTATTATTTCAACTGAATCTAGATAGAGAAATTATTCCATGCAGTGGCGTAACGTAAGTGCAACATGTACACAGGTATAGAACTCAATATAAATTGGGTCCTGAAATTAAACTGACAAAAACCATTTTCAAATATAAAATATGACAGGTATATATCAGGTTGTTCTCGTGCTTGTGTTTCCCAACTTTAAATCAATTTTTTAATACCCGATTCGAAAAATAATGGACTTTTAGAAGCAATAAATGCTTCGATGTCATTTTTTATATCTGTTATTGTTTGATATTTTTTTCCATTTAAAAATGTCGAGATTTAAAAATATGAAAGTCACTTAGAGCAATACCCGAAAAATATGGTGGGTGAGGAACCAGTTCCTAAAAAAACTCATTGATTTTTTCTATCGTCTTCTTCGGAAATTGCGGGCAAGCGTTGTCTTGGTTTATAATTACCCTTCCTCGATTTACAAGGACAGGTCTTTTCATGGTCAGAGTTTCTTTTAAACAATCCAGTTGAGCACAATACACGTCCATCATAGTTGTCACTACGCATTTTAGCAAATGTAAGAAAATGCAAAGAATGGAACAACCTGATATTTTCGGTGACCATGGCCTAATGGTTAGCATTCATGCTAAGCAAGCGGACACTCCAGGTTGGATTCACTTTAAGACTGAATGTTTACTTTTAGCCCATTTTATATCTGAATTTATGTTTTTTTGTAGCTTATTATAAATTCTTCTAGGGCTTTTAAATAACACAAATATTGTACTGTATAAAACTCTGCCTAGGAAATACTGCGACAGATTAAACCTGCCGATCATCTTGGAAGTTTAATAATCTTGTCTCCGAAACTTTGTGTTTGATATATTAAGACTGTGCTTGCTAAAGCTTGCATACAATAAACCAATACACGCATAGGCATGTTTCATCCACAGGATACTGAAGGATAGCCTGTCGTATCATGTGGCAATTATAATATTTTCTAAACTTTAATTTTGAAATCTCAACACAAATACAACTTCGCTTGATACTTTACAGGACATCATGACTTATTTTAATTGAAATCATATTCAATATCTTGCTCTCTGAATATTTTATTTCTACTGGTTTGTGCGAGACAAGTTATAGAAAAATTTAATTAATTAAGCATGATTAAAGATCGACTTTCGGACAAAAACGTTTATCCAATATTTCTGTCATTTTGATTAAATATAAAATCATTAAAGATATTAATTATGATGATGATACAATCAATGAATTATAAATCTGTGTAAATCTTTTATATTTCTTGTATACACATAAATTATTTATAAAGAACTGTTATACTATTTTTCCCAAACAAAAATTAGCGTGCCCAAACTTTGATCAGGGGTTAAGAAAAGCTAGTTACGGCACTGATTCCACGTATTTATTATTGTTGATAATTGCATAGCCAGCCGAAATAATCATCCGAGCAGTGAAAATAAATATATACAACATAAAATCAGCGTTTTTTAAATTATAAAGAAAAACAATGTTATATAGTATTTATTGAGAGTCGATGTTTATTTTATGGAATTTCTTTATTACGTATATCACCCAAAACCTTTACGTGATCATTTAGCTTTTTTCATAACATAAAAAGAGAGCAAGTAAAGTATTTTTTAAATTTAAATATAAAAAATGACTCAAATTTATTCTAGAAAGAAAACACTAACACTTTAACTCACCTACTGAGTATTTTAATATAGTTTACAATGCAAAAATAATCAAAAGAGCAGTCTTGAATATTTTGTCTCCAAGTCGGAATATAGCTTTTGATATCGTAATATTATAACTAGCATCCAAAAGGATCGAAATGATATTATTATAAGGAAATCTTTATGTTTCTGATTAGAAGGAAATCTTTATGTTCCTTTTTATTTTGTGTCTAATGATTATTAGACACAAAATAAAAAGGAAAAAACAAATACGGTGATTATACGGAGTTTAATTATCCGTGATCGTCTGTAGTACAATTTCTTTTTAGTAATCCTGAAAAATATTTTTTTTAACATGAAAACTACAAAGCAAGTAACTAAACTGTTATAAAATCTATGGTTTACCATAGATTATACCAATTGACAAATGCTAGTAAGTTGGCGGTGTTGCCCCGCGTTTACACCGACACGAAAATATGTGGGCTTCTCAATGTAATTGTCGCGGTATAATACCGGCATTTAATGGTCGTATTTGTCGAAAGCTAATCAAGTTTGTTCGTGTACTCATTTTACGTAACCTAGCATTTCAACTCTTAAAATGTTTAACTCAATAAAAACTTAATTTAGATTAACCGTGTTTTTCAATTATCAGGGTTCAAGTGTCCCCTAATTACTATTGATAATCGGCGCTCTACTGTACTTAATCGAGATGAGGTTTTCAAAAAAGTAAAGTGAGTTTTTCAACAAATATGAGTTATTATAAATTCAACATACAGACTGGTTAAAAAGAGTGACAGATTGGCAACTAAAATATCTCTGGGAAGTCAAGAGTTGTGATGTTTTATCATCTCCAATGGACTACACCATACACCGGTGTTACGATAAGGAGATTCGTCGTCTGGACGGATGTAAAGTGCCGGATTATATCAAATCTGAATATAAGATTAAGATTTTTTTACGAAATTTACAGTTCCTAAATCCAGTCTGCCCCTGTGTTTGAAATTAAAAAATATTTAAAAAATAAATAATACAGAATGTTTAATAGTTAATTACTTTGATATTGCACTAATTAAATAAATCCTCGTGACATTTATTTCTACCTCTTATCTTGAGGCTCTCTTCAAGCAGAATAATCCCAGTTTGTTATGATGCAAAAGGTTTGGCTTGTGTCATAATTTATCGGAAAAGAGTGTGTGTGGTCTATTGACGCAAAGGAAAAGTTTTAATCATCAATTTCACAGAAAATTGAGTTAACATTTTACGTATAACACAAGAGTTATATAAACAAAACAATTCATTTAGTAAAATTTGAAAACAATAAAATAATAATCTATAAACATAGATACAAAAACAAATCCCTTGTTACCCGTTTCTACTTTTTATCTTGAGGCAAAATGATTCCTGTATAACCAAATAATTCAAATTTCTTTCCTTCAGATTAATAGACCACATACACACTTCCGATGAAATATGACATCAGTTTGACCAAAGTATTTCTTTTGTAACAAACCGTAACTAATCTACCTGAAGATAGTCTTAAGACAGAAAGAAGGAACAACAAAGTAATTTATTATTCTAATATAGAGTCCCACAAAGTATTATAAAAGTTAAAACCTTTATTGAATAACAAAGTTTTATTTTCAATAAATAAATCTAACAAAATGAACATTAATAATTTTTCAAACGACGAAACATTACAAAATTGACATTATGTTCTGCCGTAAAGCAACTATTTTGCCGACAGAGCACCATACCTAATAATTATGAAAAGATCATGGAAACATCATTTCAAACAACACTGTACAATCATTTCCTTAATCTAGCAAACGATGCATATCTCTCGATTCACAGATATGTTCATAATATTTTTTATTTATACGAATGGTTCCCTTGTATGTTGATGACCATATGGTATTTGTATGGTGATAACCATTGTGATCTGGATTCTTTTAAAAAATATTTCCAGTCTGGTTTTTAATTAAGATTTCTTTAATATTTTTCTGCTTGATTCGAACCCTGCAAGGTTGTACTGTATACGAAAGTATATCGAGTGGAAACGTTGATGGTGAGAAAGAAGGAAAGAAACATTATAATGCCTTCAAGGTGTGGTATTGAAGGCAAAATATCTGTATCTCATGGACCGTAAGGAGCACCAATGTCTCTATCATCAAAGAATTAGTAATTACTAGAAAGAATAACGAAAGTCTTCAGAAGCTGGTGATGATTGGTACAGTTAACCCTTATCTTGGCTAAGTTCAATTTATCCAAATATTAACGTTTTTCTTTGGTGATTCTTTGTTGTATGGGAAGAAAAATTGAGGAAAAAAATCACAACTTTTACTTATACTATAGTTTTTTTTATATGTAACACCCACGTTACATTGCCAAAATATCAATTTTTATAAAACACAAAAAGCGCTATAAAATGATACTATAATCTAAAACATGAACAACATTTACATAGCTGAATTATCAACAAATAAAATGGTTTGTAGTGATTAATAATAATGTACATGTAGTGATTAATAAGATATTTAGATTATTTAGCCCAATTTCCAAAACGCACCCACGCTGTCCAGACGTGTCGACCCAATGTCGTTTGAAAGGTTGTAGTGTTGTCAATATTTATCACCAGATGATACCACTGCACACAATAGTGCATGTATAGTATTTGAATGTGTTGCCATGTTTGAAATTACGTTACAGTTTCTGTTTTTTTTTTTTAAATCCCTAAATTAGTGTAACCCTGTGTTACAATGCCATGATAAGGATTAAGTAAAAAAAAAACAAAAAAGTCTCCTACAAGAGGAACGAAATAAAGGATTTAACAGGATCTTCTTTAAACACTGCATTCAACATGGCCCAGAATCAAGAATGGTGGAAATAGGTGGTACACCAAGTTCCAGATATAGCAGAGGACCACAACACTCAGCATTGAGCATGCGATGAAGTAGAACAAAACATATTTCATGCTGTACTAGTTGACAGAATAAATTAGAACTAAACGGAATTTAAAAAATTACCTTGCTGTACCAGCGAAGTTACCTTGTTGTACCGGCGAAGTTACCTTGCTGTAAATACATTGTTAAAATAACTATATTCCAGGCGAATAAACTACCCCTTTGATATTTTAGTTCAATCAGTAAAGTCGGCTAAAATCTTATAAAATAATCTTCATCGAGATTTTATAAAAGTGAATCGAGAAACATGATCATACTTAAAACACATTCATAAAACTAGCAGATATAGATCTTTGCCCCAGCGCACACACTACAGAAGTATTAGCGCTCACCCATCGTTAATACATGACTACAGACTAAATGCAACATGTAAGCTCATCGGTTCATCACTCGCTAGATAAATACAATCCAATGTCATTGGAAACAACATCACCCGCAGGCGAAACTCTCAACGCATCGCACCGAGTGATCCATACAACACAGGAAAAATATTTTCTTAATATTTCACAGTCAAAGTCGACTCCATTAGGTTCACATATATTTGTTGTTCGTCTGTGTGAAATAAATCATGGTTGCTCATATTCATCAGAATTTTTAAATCAACTTCTAAACAGTAGAACTTAGCAATTTTAAATCTAAAGTAGCATGCTACTCAAAAATTTTAAGTAAAAGATGGTAAGGATGCTACTTTACAACTCCCTTTACGACGGAGTAAGCTACATACAGCGTGTTTTTTAAAAAACACTGATTTAAAAATTTTAAGCTTATGTTTTTCAGCCTAAAAATTCTTACAAACTTAAGGCTGATATGTAAAGTACAGCCATAAAAATTCTTTGAACTTAAAGCTGATGTGTTAAGATGAAGAAGAGTACACCGAGATGGTTTGGGCATGTGGAACGAATGAATGAAGAAAGACTAACAGAACAGATATATAGTGCAAATGTGAGTGGAAGGTGCGTGAAAGAAAGACCAAGAAAAATATGGTTGGATCAAATGAATGAGATTCTGAAATAAGGATATGTAGCAAGTCAGAGAAATCGTAGAAGTCGTATAGATGTGGAACAGGCAAAGGATGAGTGTCGAGATAGGAAAGTCTGACACTCTGTCCTCTCTGCCTACTCTGACAGGGAAATGGTGTGATGATATGTATGTATATATAATTCCTGTAGAATTTTAATCTACAGAACAATGACTCTCTACAGATGACCTCCGTTGTCTAGTTCGATTCCAGTCGGTACCATTTATCAAATAAAAATAACATAATTCTGGATGGTAGGAAGAAATTACCACATGGCACTAATGTTGTATTGTATATAACGCAAGATTATATGAAATACTCTTCAGGTTTTATCTTGGTCTGATGAACTGGTTAACTATCTGTAGGTATGGCCCTGGCTTCTTACATTAAATTGAGTGTATGACCCAATCAGTATTGTTAGATAGCAGAATAATCTTAGCGTGCTTCATCATAAAAGTAGCTGCAAAGTAGCGGTTATTTTTTTAACATAAAATACTTGAGTAGAATGCTACTTTAGAATCAAAATACTTGAGTGGAATGCTACTTTAGAATCAAAATAGCTGTAACAGTATTTCTTTTTCAAAGTAGTTATAATCACTGGCTCTATGAAAAAGTGAATGCATTTTGTAAATATCATCAACCATGTAATAATTCTCACAATACTTAAATAAAATGTACCGAGGCGAAATAATGGCAAAGTTTAGATATGCACTTTAACCCTTTTAATCCCACGGGGTCGATTATCGGCCCCAACTGGTGTATGCGAAAAATCCCACAGGGTTGATCATCGGCCTCAAAGTTTTCATACAAGTTGTTATGTTGTATAAGAAAAACATAAAATTTTTTTTTTTTATGAAATATGAAAAAAACTTATTATTTTACACTCTACAGAGAGGTCTCCACAAAAAAATTAGGTTTCAAAACTAAATATTAACTGAGATAAAAAATAATATATTGTATAAACTACTGTTTTTTTTTACCAAAAAATGCTTGAGATTTTTCGCACATTTTATGCAAAATATGCTGCGATTGAAAGGTTTAATAACATTTGTAATAAATAAGTATTAAGTCTATGCTGACATTTTTAATAAAATAAGTATTTTATAAAACATTGATCAAAGGGAAATAATGCTGTATAAACTTGTTTTATGCATAATTAATTTTAATAACTGAAAAAAAAATTTTACTTCAGAGAAAAAGTCTAGTTGAATTAAAAGCAAATATCTGGACTTGGATAAATTGATTTTTTTTTTTCATTGCTTTCATGATAAAATATAATATATGTAATCATTTAAATTCTATAATCTTATAGAAAATAAAATAAAGTTTTAGAAATACAGTAGTCCCCACTTATCTGCGGTTTCATTTGTCCGACAACAGCCATTCGAGATAATATTAAATGGAAAATTTAAACGTATATTCAGAAAGTCAATATAATAATAAAACATAAATAGTATGTCATAATGCCTATATCATTAATTTTACTTCAACTATCACATCATTAGAAGAAGAAGGGCGAGTCTAGTATAATAAGAGAGAAGGCATAACTTTTATTACAGTATATAGTTGTTCTATTTTATTATTATTATGATAGGCTATCTCTTGTGATCGAGAATGATTGTCTGCTATCTTGTGAATGGATTGTCTATGGTTGAATTGGTTTATGGTGTGCAAGCTAATATAAGCTACAAAAACAAATAAATTAAGATCTAAAACAGTTATACAGTAAAAGTAAATTCGCCAGCAATCGTACCTGGAGCGCCCACATGCGTCGAGTGAATCCTTAACATTGAACCATGTTATCATCATCGAATTCATTATTTTAGTTATGTTATTAATCTCTCGCTAAACTATATTTTATAAAAGAAAAAATATGGTATGTATAGGGTTCGGTACTATCAACAGTTTCAGGCATCCACTGGGGGTGTTGGTACGTTTCCTCTGCGGATAAGACGGAACTACTGTACTTTTAAACCATCGGAATCTCAGATACATCAATAAGTCAATAAATATTATATTAACACATACTTAAGCTTAGACGAAACATTTTAAATAACCAAGAAAACATTGCCCTGAATGCCTCTCCTTGAAAATATACAATAAAGATACGAACTGACCTTTAAATAGGCCATTTATCTCCCATATAAAGGTCAGTTCGTATCTTTTTACCACTTTTTAATAAAAAAATGTTTACACTGAGAGTGAAAAGAGAAAGAAACCTATGTATTTCAATATGATTTGTAGAAATATTATTTTTATATTCATAGTTTTTTCGAGGTGTAACATTTGATACAATGTTTTCTCAGAAATTAAAAACATCCAAATATCCGTCATACACAAATCCTTCAGTAAAAATATATATTACAGTTATTGGTGCCAGAACTTGTAAGAATTACAGTTAATTAAGGTATTTTATATTTTGAATTGTGTCTGTACGAAATAAGGGTTACCAGGAATATTATTTGGAACCGCTGAATACTAACTATATTTTAATGATACTAAAATCGTAATGTATAAACTAACGCGAATAACCTTTTATTGCTCGAGAGTTCACAACATATTTTGAACTATTATTGTTATAAGGTTCAACAAATGAACGACCTGAAAGAGTAAAATCGTATGTCACGTAAGTATTACATTTCACCGAGAATATGATCAAATCTCAAAGTGAATTTTAACATGATTTCTCAGCTGGATCGGTTAAGTTGTAAAAATGCAACCTTAATTATTTGTAATTAGTTTGTATCTTAATTACAAATAATTAAGATACAAGCTCGTACGGAAGCTGATAATGATGAACCTGTCGTTAAGATTTTGACAGTCAAGAATATGAATGAAGTTTTCATGCACTTTGACAAATTTTTGAATATCACGGAAACATTTAAACCCAATGGAGTGTATATGATATTTTACAAGAACATAGGGCAAGTCACAGAGACACAGAATGCTATAGAGCAATCTCTTAAGAAAAGAAAAAGGGTCATATCTATTTAACTACCTTTCCTTAACTTTATTAATAGTTTTGTGTTTATATTTTACATTCACGAACAATGTTACCACTGTAAAAAAAATATTTTAAAACACACCTTTTCGCGTATTTATTTTATATTCTTACCTTCATACACATTTTCAGGAACAAATTACTAACAAAAATCGAGGATTGCCTGTATTCTACAATATACACCCATCTTACAAATTATAATTAATATATAATTTTTATTTTAATTAGGATTTATTTAAAAATTTTAACCAGAAAAATAGTATTATTAGACCATTCAAATGTCAAGCTGATGTATCTTTTTTAAAAAGAGCGGTATAAATATTTGACAAAGAATACTTAGTGACAATACTGTGTTATTCCCACAGGTCATTCAAATTTCGAACAAGTGTATAATATTTTTTAAGTGACATTTAAGAAGAGCACTTGAAAGTAATTCTTTTTATCAAATTTTCAACACAAAGTATAAAAAAATAAAAAAATAAGAAATTATATTTTAATACAGTTTTCAGGAAATCAAGATATGTTCCAGCAAATTAACAGATAAATTTAAGCTGGATGGTAACAATATACCCAAATCATAGTCCGATTATAACACTAAAAACTAAATCCCAACAATTTTTTTTTTAAGAAATTAGTATTTAAAGTTAAATTTATCATCCCTTCTATAAATAAGGAAGTCACATGATTTAATTACTTCACTTTTGGAGTGTATGAGGTCCAACTCTGAATACAAGTCCTGAAATTTCAAAGATAGATGTTATTATTTAGGCGGGACTATGAATTTGGGCCTAAAAGTCAATCGAATAAATTATTACTGTATTAAAAAAATAAACAACATTACAAATTAAATACATATTAAGTGGTATCACACTGATAAAAAAAAATACAGAACACCTTAGACCATTTTTGCTTGTAGCTACGCAAGCATGCAAAGCCTAACATTTCTCCTAGCACCAATCTTTTGAAAATATCCCTTATTACTCCTAAATATCATTTTAATTTTAATATATTACGCGCATTCCAATGGACAAACTAATACCATTTTCGATAACTCTGATAATGTACCATTCCAAAACCTCAAGTTTACTAAAAGTGGTTTTAAAGAATCAAAGAGAAAAAATATCAACAGTTTTAGATATAAATGGTGTACAATAAAGATAGAACTAATGTCATATAGCCGTCTAAGTTGGACAAGTATGCCTTCTGCATCAACCGAAGAATCAAGGTAATAATTCTTCGGTTGATGCAGAAGGCATACTTGATAGATAATGAAAAATGACAGCGATGATAGTACACAATATGTAAAAAAAAATGTAATTCAAACGAATTTAACTTTTTTTTGAGTGACTTGTGTTTTTGTCGATCATTATTTAATTAATTAATTATTATCAACTGAAGACCTCTATGACTTAGAGGTTGATAGAATGCATGTTTTCCATTTATGGGTTTTGGGTTCAACTCAATCTGGTGAAGGAAGATCATCTTTAGAGGTTGAAAACACAGGCAAATGCTATGCATATTAATATACAAGTATTGCCTCCCTGTGCAGTAAAAGTTTCCGGCACATATATAGACAATTTGTGAGTGATGTGCATACTGCAGTGGTTCTAAGCCTGAATGTATACTGGCTACACTTTTCAACATATTTACATCATCAGTGCGAACATGAAGAGAAAAATATCATATGAAAGAAAAAAGAAAAACTCTTGAACTCAACACGTCAAAAAATGCGGATGATACACAAGTATCAGGTATATTCTAAAAGAGGTTAAAGAAATAAGCAAATAAACAATTATCTTATTCAATCATTTTCTTAATCATATTTGTTAATATCTCTTAATTTTGTTCGTTTTTTTATTAGAAACAAAATAAAAATATATGATAATTTTAGTGTACTAACATTTGAAAGTGAAACTTGGGCTCTTTCTGTACGAATGATACAAACGTTCCAGACAACACAAAGTAGCACGGAAAGGTGCATGCTACAGAAGAGACTGCTACCACAATGAGTGAATATGTACCCAAACAAAAGTTGAGTAGAGGTCGCAAAAATACTCAAGCGGAAGTGGGCTGGGCACGTCGTCCGAGCAACGGATCATCGTTAGACGTATGAAGTAATCCAGCGGTATCCAACAGGCAAATAAGGCTTGTAAGAAGACTGAAGACATGTTGGGTGGACGAAATACGTAAGCAAGCAACGATTATGTGGCAGCAATGCGCAAAGGATAAGATTTCTTGGAAACAACTTTGAGAGGCCTATAACCTCGAGTGGATGAATGTAGGCCGATAATGAATTTAAGTCTTCTTCTTTTTAAACTTTCTATAGACTCAGGAGTCTGTTATTGCAGGGTTGTCCTCCTGTGATGCTGAGCTCCAGCTATCTCCATCGTTTCGGGGGTCTCCCTAGTGGACGCCGTCCATCCGGCACCCCATGCAGAGCTATGTATGGAATTCTTGTGGAATGCATTCTCTGTACATGTTGGTACCAGTATTGTCGATGCTGTCGTCCCCATCTGATCACATCTTGGACCTCACAGACCTCTCGGATTGTGGTGTTCCTTACACGATCACATTAAGTCTTCTCAGCAATAGCGCGTAGAGTTCTCATTTCCGTTGTCATAGCGCGTAGAGTTCTCATTTCCGTTGTCATAGCGCGTAGAGTTCTCATTTCCGTTGTCATAATGCGTAGAGTTCTCATTTCCATTGTCATAGCGCGTAGAGTTCTCATTTCCGTTGTCCGTTGAATTTAAGTGTATAATCTTAACTTCCCATTTGTACTTATAAAAGACATTTTTGTAAATGATACTGAAATTTTTGAATTTCGGTTTATTTTTTACAATTTACTAAGGAGAGTCGCATGGGGTCGAGAATGATGTATAACACGTGTACTTGTATACTTATGGGTTGTTTTCAATTGTTTTATTGTGTTAATGTATATTTTTATTTTGTTTTATTATAACTTCTAAAATTGTTTTCATTTTTATTTCATGATTATTTTTCATTGTAATGAAAAGAACACTCATTACTCGTATTTTTTTTTAAATATTGTTTTAAGGTACCATAAATGAAAGTAAATAGTAAAATTGAATGATTATTAAGTAGTGGAGTGATACGGGATATTTTCAATATTCACAATGCACTCAATTTGTGACTAATTTGCAATTTATATTGCAAAAATAATAATAGCATACATATAAAGGGAAAAAAATACAATTGGAATGTTCCACAACATTTTTCTTAAGTCAAAAAACATTCAATCGAAATTTAGCTTACATAATTTTTAAAAAATGTGAATATGTAATTAATCAAAAGCATTATACGAGTAAAATGGAATATTACTTAAAACATGTCTCGTAAAGATTGTCTAATTTTTCAAACCCTTCCACACGGATAGAACTAATAAAGATAGAACGGTACCCAAACACAGAAGACGAGTAGAAAAAGAATTATAATTGCATAATTTGTTACATTAAAGCTGGGTTGTTATTGTAAGCTATTTACGAGCGAGATTTGGATAGACTGTGAGCTGACTCTAGCATGCTCAAAGTATTGTACAGGTATCCCTCGAATGTTAGAGATATGGGTGGCGTTTGCAGCTTTAAGAAACACTTGAATAAAGCCCTGTTAGGGTGACATAATCGAATTTGTGATTACATATGAAAATCACATGAAAACTTTTATTAATTCAAACATTGTTTTTTTTTTTTCTCATAAGGTATATTCAAATTGTTTGACCAGTTCTACCAATATTACAATCATCTTCAAAGAAAACATAACATACATACATACCATCAATAAATATAATGGAAATGAATCTACTGAGAAGAGTATGTAGCGTGTCGATGTATGAATGTGTGTTAAGTAAGATGAAAAAGAACACGTTGAGGTGGTTTGGACATGTTTGGTAATAATGATGAAATAAATAAATGTATTATGCAAGCTTTAATGGCAGCAGTGGTAGTGGACAATAGATAAAAGTGTTGTTAGACCAAGTGAATGAAATTTTGAAAGATGAGAACGTACGGAGGAAGAGAATCAGAATGAGCTGTATAAGAAGATGCATCATGGATGTGAAGTATATCGTGCTCTCTTCTCTCTGCCTACCCCAAAAGAGAAACGGCATGATGGTATGTAGAACCCAACAAAAAAAATTCGAGACATGTTTCGAGTAATTATTTTAGCGAATATAAATTCATATAAAGTGGCATCAAGAATAGAGATTAAAAAATAGAGATTCATTGTATTTACGATAGAGGATATATTCCAATCTTATTATAATTGTTTTCAATATATATTTTGTCGTAATAAAATTATACTCTGCTGAGATAGATGATTCTGGTAAAAGATCTTTGGTTTCCGTTGAGGGTTCTCTATGAGATATCCTCGGACTCCCGTCCCTTTAGCCTCGGTCTTCCTCGTTGCCACTTTCTTCGGACGACGCTCTATCAGCGGCGGATAGTGCCACACGAGCATACTCATCAGTGTCGATGCTTTTGCAGAAGTGAATAGCGTATCTGAAAAATAAAATTAAAGAGCTGTAAATGTCAGACGTGGATGTCTTTAGAATGATAAAAGAATATTGGGCCAATTATAATATTCTCTTCGTAAACTTTTTTCTGCATGTGTACTCCATCTTCACCTTTCTACTGTTCTTATTACGTATACAAGTCACCACAATCGAGACTTTCCTATCATCGTTAAACAGCCTTCTTTAATTAAGCAACTGTGACGTATTGCATCACATTTTCGTTGAATACAGTACAACCTGGCAGGTTTATTGGCATGTGGCATAATTTTAGAACTGGAAAAATTTAAAAAGGCATTATGTGAAAACACTGGAATGTTTAAAAAAAATTAGATAGCAACGTGCGTTGAAAGATGGTGTGGAGGACATCCGAATGTTGAGAGTAGTGAAAGATCTCGAAAACAACAGGCAACTCTGGAGTACTTGAAGAGCCGGCCCCAACAAGAGGGATGGAGAAAGGAGGAAGAAGATGATGCATATTGAATCTACAGCCCCCAGGTCGGAGACAGCCATCTTATAAAATAGACCATAGAGTTCGTCTTACCTTATAATTTTTTAACTCCATAGAGATTTCTATACCACATGTATTTCGATAGAACCAAGACACCATACCACATGTATTTCGATAGAACCAATTATAAAATATATTTCTAATGAAATTGGTGGTAAAATAAGTGCCATGGACATGGAAAAATTAATTTGTGAGAAGTATGGAACTCATTGGAGCATAAAAAAAATGGGGCAAAAAGTATATTTGAAAATTGCTATTGTTTTTATGCCAAATTTGGGGTCCTTAGATTGCATGTGATAGCAAAAGGTTAAACACCTGTCCTAGTCATAATAACTTAACTTTTTCTGTCGTTATCATAAAACCTTAACTTCTATATCACTTTTTTGCTGACAATCAGTGCGAGAGTTGGTTACTTTGTGTCATCGTCACTTTCAAAAAGTGTCAAATAAAAGAGCCCCTTGATGGCCCTACATTTACAGATTTTTTAAACTTGACAAGAAATTTGTTCAATGTAACAGGACCAAGTAGAGGAGCAAAGTACAAATTACTGCAACTGATCATCCAAGGCAAAATAGAAGGCCGAAGAGGTGTTGGCAGGAGGCAAATCTCCTGGCTCCGCAATATACGTGATTGGACTGGCATAAGGGGCGTTAGAGATCTTTTTCGGGCTGCCGGGGATAAAGATGTCTACTCTCAAGTGATATTCAACGTTGGGGGGACCTGACATGACACTTGGAAGAAGAACAGGACCAACTATTTTAAAAGATTGATAAGGGTAAGTGAGTTTACCTGAGTTTCTCCCTGAGGACCATCTTGCAGGAGTACCGAGGCATCTTGAGTAGGAAAAAGCAGGTGTAGCTCTCGGGCAGGAAATGATCGGGAGGCTGGTATTTGTCCAGCACCTGTAGGACAAAGTCACGGCCGCGGAAGTCCGCTTGCGAGCGCGGCAGGCGCGTGCGCCCCCACACAAAGCGCAGGAATAAAGCCCGCTCCGCACTGCTCAGCTCCTCCATTACCTCCCAGAACCACTGCACCAGAGGGGAGTTGGCTTCCACACCTACAATGTTTAGCGGGTTAAGAAATATTACATAAAAACACAGTAGATGTTTCAGTAGAAGTGAATATATGTTTTTTCCGTTTTTTGTAAACCCCTTAATTCGACTGTGTATGCCGTCACTGCTTGCAAGCGCCACACATACCACACACCGTCTGCGTGTAAGGATGTCCGATCATTTAAAGTGATTATTTGCGAACGCCACGCATAAGGAACATTTTATTGTTATTATTCTGTGATGCACATTTTTTTTTTTTTTATTCACATTGCACGGATTTCTCCTGTTACACAAAGAGGGTCTGCTTCTAGCGTTAGCTTATTCATTAGGAAGAATACATCCAGTGCAGCCTTTAAAAGACACCTTCAGAGTGATTTACAAATTAAAGATTCCTTTCACATCCTCTACTCTTTTTTCTGTTTTTATTTATTATTCTAACGTCTTCTAGTTTATTACTCCGTTTTATAAAAAATTGTAGATTTATTTTCTTTTTCCTCCTCGTTATTAACTTAAGCATTAATTATGAGCTTCTATGTGTATGTGTGTGTGCTGTGGAGGATTGCAAAATGTCAATTTCTTTCATCTAACTAGAAGGGTTTGAAAAGATCTCTTTATAAAAAAAAAAAAATCTTTTTATTTTTGGCTACCCTATGTAATCAATCTAAAGTTTTCCAGGTAGAAAACAAGCATTTTACTATATAGACTACGGATGACAAACAAATGCTTATGTAGCAAATTACTGAAAAAAAAAACACACTATGTCAGTTTTGTCTTTCTTTCTGTCGTACATGGATTAATTAATTCCACTTTCGCCTTATTCGAGGGTGTGAAGATTTTAGTAGATATTCTAACCTTTATAGGTGGCCAGGGAGCGCAGCGCATTGAGGGGTATGTCAGGAGACCCGCACACCATGGCTTCCAGTTCCGAGGCACTGAAGAGCGAGAGCAGTGGGCCTGGCACCACCCTCGAGGCACCGTCTCTCAGTGCCGCAGCTTGCTCGTCGAACTCGTGTAGTCTAGAATAAAAGTTTTATTGTGAGAAGTTAAACTTTTCGAAAATGAGGCATTGTCGGAAAGATAGAAAGTTATATAACAATATACGTGCAACAATAATTCGATACAATCATTCTTTTTATTGGTTGAGAATGATCATGGGCCAAAGACCTGAGTTTGTTTCAGAGAAACTTCAATATCAAGCAAAGGACCTTTTTCATATTTTTTTAATTACTGATTCTGAAAGTACTGCAATACCTTGCATAGTACGGTTTTGAAAAGTGTGGGTTTTGTTGTAATACGGTATATACATTTACGAGATTATTCTGTTATCGTGCCATCTTTTAACGTGTGTAGTTACGCTAGAACGATGCATGCGTCAGTATTACTCCAGATACTATTACAAAATGGTATTCAATATTATAAAGATATACAAGGGGAGGCCAATAAATTCACGGAATCAAGGTTTTTTATTTCGTGGGTATAATTAAGCTTATTGAAAGATCTGAAAAATGTTTTAGAATTAAAAGTGAATATATTGAAAAGAATTTTTTTTTTTGCCCCTTTTACCCCTTCCTTCCGCGAATTTATTGACCTTCCCTCGTATATGCTGAGAAAAAGAAAAAAATAACTATGCAAACTATGGCGTTTGAATATTTTTCGAAATAAAATATTTCTTTGACTTTTCTAATTTAGTGTTTATTTATCGAGAAAAATCTTAAGTACAGTACCCGGCGGTAAATAATACACATCGAACATAATAAAGAGACTGTCGGCCGTAATTGGCTAACTGCGGCTTTGTAGAGCATCGTCTCTGTTGCACGATGCGCTAACAGTCAGTTGACAACGACTGACAAATCGCGACGGAATACGTGTATGAATGACAGATACGACACTCTACAAAGCCGAAGTTAGCCGATTATGGCTGACAGTCTCTTTCTTAAGTCCGATGTGTACTTACTTACCGCCGGGTACTGTACTATTACTTTTTTTTTTATACGAAAATGTGTGCAAAAGTTCTATGTGGATTAAATTGAGTTATCAAACGGCTAAATATTTTTGCCTACTGACACATGTAGAACGTATTACATTTAAACACTTTTTAAGTAAATTAATTAGCAACAGGCTGGACACATATGTTCGGATATCTATCGAGATTGTCCGATTCCTGGTGGATATCCAAAATAATTCAGTACTACCTGCAAGGCATAAAAGAAAAGGATCAAAAATAGGCTGGATTGATGAAACCAGGAAATACAATACACAATTATGTATAAGAGAGATATTTTCTGAGAGAAATATGTTGCACTGAAGTTTTCAAGATCTTAGAGTGTTAACCATCTAGTTGAAGTGGATTGGCATACAGAGTGCTCAATAGGACCTACCTTGACTGATCTTGTGGAGAAGCTAACCCTATAGCGTAGAATAGAATTCACACTATGAGAGATATTATATATGAAAGTGTTTAATCAATATAATACACAATTATGCATTGCGTGTTAACATAAGTTATGTCCGTTTTTTTCAAATTTAAAAATAAGCACCAAAAGTAAAACAAAATGGTAAAGGTTATACGTCATTCAAAAGAAAATTTTCTTTCTGCTCTACAAGATATTGTGTTTGCTTTTACGTTACATATATTATTTTATTTGATTACAAGCCTTCAAAATGGAATGTCGAGTAGACGAAGGTGAGCATTTTCGACACCTCCTTCCGTTCGCGTTCAATCGAGGGAATAAAGCTGCCAAAGCTGCTCGCGATATTTGCGAAATGCACGGTGAATGAAAGGACAGGTCTATGAATGAAAGGACAGGTCGTCAATTGTCGAATGTTGATTTTTGTTGTTTTCACTCAAAAGATGTGGAACCTAAGCGCCGAACTTCTGGACATTTCCCATTGATTTAAGATAGCGGTATATAGTCATGTGACTACAATTCATCTGCTCAGCCAATTATACGGTGGTTTGAAGGGAATCTTCATGAATAATATGGTTTAAGCGGTCCTCATTGAAGTCCACTGGTCGTCCGGAACGCTCCATGTATTAAAGGTCGAAATTACCATCTTTGAAACGTAAAAACCATCGACGAGCTGTCCTTTAATTCATAGCATCTTCACCGTACACTTCGCAAATATCGCGAGCAGCTTTGGCAGTTTCATTCCCTCGATTGAACGCAAACAGAAGGTGACGAAAATGCTCTCTTTCGTCTACTTGACATTCCATTTTCAAGGCTTGTAATCAAATAAAATAATATATCTAACGTAAAAGTAAACACAATATCTTATAGAGCAGAAAGAAAATTTTCTTTGGAATGACATAAAACATTTACCATTTTGTTTTACTTTTGGTGCTCATTTTTAAATTTGGAAAAAAAAACGGACACAACTTATGTTAACACCTAATACATAAATAAGAAGAATGCGTAGATCCGAAGATATAGAAGACACTATTGGCGGGATCACGTTCAAACAATGATTGATACCCGATTTCCATGATTATCTGATAGGAAGCCGACCACCAGGCAGACTCCTAACGAGATAGCTGGTGGTCCATAACTCAACAATAATGCAGAATAAACAGATCAAGAATCTACTACAAGAAGAAGAAAAAGTATCAGTAGATAACAAAATATTTTACCGGTAATTAAGTGCCAGGGACACATATTCGTGTCTGTTCTCGGGCGTTATCCTCCTGTAGCGCCTAGACAGCGGGATGTCCCGACCTGATGCTGACTGTGTAGAGAACGGCAGCTCAAGTGACTGGAATTCCTGGATAAAAAAATGATTTCTCAATGTTAACAATCAAGATAAGCACGGCCAAGTATAATACATTGTAGAATCAATTGTTTTCTGCAATGATTACTAAAACCCTTAAACAGAATACAGTACAATACTTCATCCCGAATAATGGAAGGATAAAATGTATTATCAGAAATGTAAAAACCATTCTACAATACGCCTCCACCCAGGTCAGACCTGAGACTTAAAACTTCCCTTTCCTTTCTGCCTGGATTGGGAGAAAGGAAAGAAAAGCTAGTTCGCTTCTTTCACATATCTTCTTATCTTTCATCCATCTTGAATCTAGTCTGTTCTTTCTAACTCGATAGTTCCACAATTGTACTTCTGAAATGTGTAATCTTTGAAACATTTATATTCTATATATCAGGAGTCGGCCACCAGCGGCCCACCATCTGGCATTCAGACATGTGCATTTTTTGTGGACTGTGAACATTTGATCATACTAACAGGATGTCTAATCATTTGAATACTAATAATAATAATAGGAAAATTTATATAGCGCTATTTAGAGAGGAAACTCTTCTCATATAATTATTATAGTAATATTTTTAATCTCTCAAAAACAGATTAAAAACATATTTAAGTTGAGTTACGGATAGGAACGTAGTCGAGTAGAAATATTATATACATAATAATATTACAAAATAAACATATATAAGTTGAGTTACGGATAGGAACGTAGTCGAGTAGTAATATTACATACATAATAATATAAAATAAACATACATAAGTTGAGTTAAGGATAGGAACGTAGACGAGTAGTAATATTATATATATAATAAATTCATTAATATATATTTATATAGCTTATATTTCAGCTAACACATGTTAAAGTTTGGTGGCATTGTAAAGGAAAATTATTTTTTTACAATGCCATCAAACTAACGAAAAGTATTTGCAAATAAGCATTTCCTGCCATGAGTTTTAGAAATAATAAATTTTCTTCTCGATTGACTAATGAGCATCTGCATGTTTCAATTCGAACGTGCTACTCAAGTTTTGGAGCAGAGTGGATTTAGAAAAGTTATCTCGGAAAATACAGTCAGAAAAGTTATATAGGAAAATACAGCCAGAAAAGTTATATCGGAAAATACAGCCAGAAAAGTTATATAGGAAAATACAGCCAGAAAAGTTATCTCGGAAAATACAGCCAGAAAAGTTAAATAGGAAAATACAGCCAGAAAAGTAACACCAGAAAGAGAGTGAGAAATAAAGAGTATTTTTTTTAATCATTTTGTAAATATTTTTGTTTCATATCTTGTATTTCAAATATTTTTGTATTATTAAGGATTGAAATTGAAAGGTAAAGTTCTATTACACTCCTTGTATCTGTTACTTTATTAACAGTTGCGGCCGTGTAAAAACTAAAAGTCAAATGTGGCCAGCGAGTTTTAAAATGTTGCCGACCCCTGCTCCTCTTTACGATAAAATTATTTGACTTTATCTTCACCCCTTCTTCTGTTACACCGCAAAGTTTCCTTAAAACAAACGTTTATCATGTCCTCCTTTAGACGTACCGCATGGTCGGGTTGCATGTCCCTGATGCAGACGAGGGCTGGTAAAAAGCCAGCGTCCACCTCGGCCAGGTCTCTCGGACGCAGGGGTTGTCCACCCAGTTGTCTCCACACTCCCTCCGCCAAGTGCAGTCCTAGTGGGGATCCAGTACGTATTGCGATCCCCATCAGGACACCTTTAACACCACACATTTTCATATTTAGTTATCAATGGTACAATGTATTTTATAACATTATTTAAAAACATAAAGTATTTAATGTTTCATTCATTACATACATATGTATATACGTATCATCATGCCGTCTCTCTTATGGGGTAGGCCGAGAGAACAGATCTCCAAACTTTTCTATCCAAACACATAATTTTCACCTACTCCACATTCATACATCTCATCATGCACAATTTTCTATTTTTCATACTTATCACTTAACTTTATTTCAACATCTGGTCCATTTGGTCCAGCCACATTTTTCTCAGTCTACCTCTTCTACGCATACCTTGCACTCCTGACTTGTATATTCGCTTTGTCATTCTTTCATAATTCGTTCTCTCCACATGTCCAAACCTTTTTAAAGCTCTATTCTTCATCTTCCTTAAAACATCTGATGTCTTTCACATTTCTGATGTCTTCATGTCGCCTTTTTTCAAACATTGAAACTACAAAAAAAATTCTCAGTGCACACTTCTCCACTACATTAATCTTACTCTTATCCTTCTTCTTCCAAGTCCAAGTTTCACTTTCCATACATCAAGGTAGGCACCAACACACTATTATGTATTGTCATTTTTGCTAATGTTGATATTGCGCAATTGTTTACAAATGATAAAATGTTACAAAAAAAAAAACAATTGACACAGTTAAATTTAAAACAAATAAAAATATACAATAACATAAATTAAATAACACATAAGTGTAAACATGTCAAATTCTTATAATAAAAAATTAAATATAGGACTATTCATCATTCCATTAATAGGAACAGGGGCACCGATATGAGATTGATATATATGAGAAGAAACAAGTGCACCGATATGAGATTGATATACACATACACGGTCTATCCAATGGAAAAGGTGACTGGTTTTATTTTCGTGTTACCACCAGCGCCATCTGTGGATGAACACTAACGACACATTTCAACTATATTCCGTAAAAGTTTCAAAGCGCTGGCATCGCTGGTTCAGTCGTAATGATGTAAAACTTGACAGTACTTTCTGAGTCTCGGTCGTTATTACTCAATATGTTATAATTAAAAATGATGAAGATGTTAATATTCAAGGCCCTATTCAAAAGGGACAGCCCGCAAAACTTATGAAGAGCCTTTGGCAAGTTAGATCTACTTATTGCCAATCTAAAAATATTTCTGTATTTCAAATAGTAGTCAAAAATATATAACTTTATTATTTCCAACATAGTTGGAATGCTCCTGTCAGCAATCTACAGGTATAAAAAAGACCCTCATATCCCTCCTCACACTTTGAAGATAATATCCCGGCATGCCTAGAAGAAACATTGTACAATAGAGCCACGGGTAGAAATTGTACTTCTGTAAATAGATATTTAAAAAAAATTGCCTATCCTATGTACATTTCTGCTTTGCTATACTAGAGTACTGACCCAGGAAGCGGTACATATTCAGACTGAGCACGGAGCAGGCACTTGGATCCAGTAGTAAACAGTCTCGCGAGGCACCCTGATCAGCACGGCCATTGGGCGTGCGAATCAGCAGTGGTGCCGCGCCTGTCTGTAGTTCCTCACACATCTCCGCTATGGACTCGCTATACCCACCACCGCAGTCGTCCACGCTCTCGCCTGTAAGTATTAATTATTATTATAGACAGGCATCATGAATGCTGCGGATATCTATATCAAATTTAACTGTCATAATATGTTTATGAAGAAAAATCATGGTTGAATAATGAAAGTTGAAGAATTCTGTTTGGGTAGAATTTTCTCAGATGATGGAATAGCGATAGGAAACAAAGTCAATGAAGCACTAAAACATACATATATACTGAGCCTGGCGAGCATATTCGCTGTACGTAAAAAAAAAACATTTTTTTATTTTTCCTTTTCAATATATTCACCATTAACTCTAATACATTTTACAGATCTTTCAATAAGCTTATTTATACCCATGAAGAAAAAAAAAAGATTTGCTTTAAAAATAAGCCGAAATTGCACTTTTAACTTCTTCATCATCCGTAAATTTCTTCTCTCGAAGTTCTTTTTTCATATTTAGAAACACATATTAGCCAGACGGAGCCAGGTCTGGGCTGTACTTGGGATGTTATTAACGTTCGACATACTCTCTCGATGATATCTTAAACAATACTTTTAAAATTAGACTAAAACTTGGTGAATATACTAATGAGTCATATTACCGGAACATACCCAAGCGCACTACCGCCCCCTCCCTTAACCCCTTAATTCCGCGAATTTATTGACCTCCCCTCGTATGAGAGTGAAATGCGAAACATGGAAAACACTGAAAGAGCTGAATGCATGCTGCAGAAATGCATGCACTAAAAAGAATACACGGGGTGAAACTTTATAAGAGAATACAGAACAAAGTGACTAGGGATGAATGTGAACTTAAGGCTTGCTATGAGAGAATACAGAACAAAATGACTAGGGATGAATGTGAACTTAAGGCGTGCGCATGATGAAAATCACTCTGGAATGGTTTTGACATGTTGAATGAATGAAAAATAATTAAGAAGAAACATGCTTGACTTCCATGTTGGGGTATCGGGTTCGATTACTGATGGTACCTAAAAAAAAGGGTCTCAGTACGTGAGTCAGCGTTGTTGAAGCGGACTTAATTTAATCAAAAGAAATTTTCTCATAAAAGACTTAAGAACTTACCAACAAATTTGACCTTCCACACGCGGTGTGGTAGGGCAAGTGCCTCGTGAGTGAGCAGCGGCAACCTCTGCACCATTTGTGCGAATACGGAGCGCGCGCCACCACCCCCGCTGCTGGTGGATGCGGAGGCGCCGGGACGTGAGGGGCCAGCGCGGGGGCGAGATCGTCTGCCCAAGCGGCGCAACTCCACCACAGGGCCATGCTGTCGGTCGCGGACCATTGTACTCATTACCACCTGGAAGCAGAAGATTTATACAATTTTTAAAGAATAATGAATAGACTTGTATCGGATGTATGCGTCACATAAATGAGTGAATTTGAATTTATATTACCTCTGAAAATGTTAAGAAATTATTATTGTATATTGTCATATTGTGGTATATTAACTGTGTTTGACCTGTAATAAAATATTCCTTATGTGCGGCCTTCCCAATAATCACTATAGAAAGTGCGTGGTATGCGCGGCGCTTGCAAGCCGTGACGGCATGCACGGTCGAATCAAGGAGCTTATGATAAGCGATGGGCTGAACGTAAGGAATGAAAAATGGAAAAAAATATATTCTCACCTACTGGAGCGTCTACTGTGTTTTTATTTCGACAAACTTCTACCTGCCAAAGATGAATCTCTTCACCGAAAACGCAAGAAGCAAAGCAGAATCTCCGAGCATTGAGCAGCAGTCATCCACCTATTTTACAGTCTTTGTACCGGTGTTGTACAAGACCTGCCTGAGAACGTGCGAAAACAGTAACTCAATATTTATTAATTGTCATACAGGATAACCTCATTTCGCGCGTTTAATTCAGCTAGTAATTACCTCGCACTAAGCGAAATTGCGTAAAACGAATACAATCAAGAGTAAGATTAACTCTAATTAATCCACCATGATATAATTGAAAAAAATACACTACATACCAGATCTGTAAATATGAAACCAGAATTCGCTCACAGATGGCTCTAGTTGTCAATGTAGTAACTGTCAAACCGCGTCATTGGCGCCTTTTTTTTGAGTTCACTTTTGTCAAAGACTTTTAACTCACAACAATACAAGTTTAATACAACTACATATGCTTTCATAGCGTTGAACATGTCTGTTTTTGTGCCTGAAAACTACTATTTGCAGACAGCATTGATTTTCTGTTACCACTTGAAGAAAACTGCTGCAGAATCGCATCGAATGCTTGTCGAAGCTTACGGTGAGCATGCTCTTGGTAAATCACAGTGTTTTGAGTGATTTAAAAAATTCAAAAGTGGCAATTTTGAGGTGAGAAACAAAGAACGTGGAAGACCACCGAGAAAGTTTGGAGACGCCGAATTGCAAGCATTGTTGATTGAGGACGACGCTCAAATGCAACAACATCTCGTGAATCAATTAAATGTGACACAGAAGCTGTCTCCATACGTTTGAAAACCAGAAGGTGGGAAAATCGAAAAACCACTTGCGAAATGCTGCTCGCCAGGTACAAAAGAAAATCATTTCTTCATCGAATTGTGACTGGTGATGAAAAATGGATATATTTCGAGAAACCTAAGCGTATAAGATCATGGGTAACTTCAAGTAAACCAGCGACATTGACTGCAAGGCCAAATCGCTATATATAATAATATTTGACATCTGACCTATTGCAGTTATCACGACAATATAGTCTTTTATAATAGTCAATCAATATATGTCTAATATTAAACTTGAGTATCGGAAGGACGGAATGATGAAGCTTTGAATATCCTTTATTTTCATGTTGGGTGATTGATTATTGTTTTTATAGACGCACCATTTGTGTCTTCCCACTACATGGTGTTATTGTTAAAGCAAGAAAAAGTTATTTGACGCAATAGACAGAGTTTTGAAGTTGTTGTGGGGAGGTTATTTATCTCACTGAGAGGACTCGTCACCATTCTACAGAAAGAAGTAAACTCTAATTGCAGAACAGTACAAATCTGCTAATAAAGATTATATTTACATAACACATCGATCAATAAGTCCCTGGACTAACCAACAGATGGCGCTTCTAATAACAAATCCATACCATTCTCAGTTAGTACCAACCTTTAGAAGTTACGTGTCAAACTTTCATGACATTCCCACATTATCTCATTGAGTTACAAAGGTTTTAGTGACGCTACTTTTGCTATTTTCAAAACAATGGAAAAAACCGAATTTCGTGTGTTGATAAAACATTGCTTTTTAATGGGAAAAAATACCATTCAAACTCAGTGATGGCTTGAAAAGTGTTATCCGGGCTCTGCTTCATCGAAAACAACCATTTGTCGGTGGTATGCTGATTTCAAACGCGGTCGTACAGACAACACAAATGATGCTGTTACACCAGAAAACATAAAAAAAAACCCTCAAAATCATGATGGAAAATCGCAAATTAAAGTTGTGTGAGATAGCTGACATCCTGAAGATATCATTTGGTAGTGTTTACACTATTTTGCATGAAAATTTGGTCATGAAAAAGCTTTTTTCGAAATGGGTGCCTCGTTTGCTCACAATGGTACAGAAACAACAACGCATCGATGATTCAGAGCGCTGTTTGACACTGTTTACGCGAAATAAACAGGAGTTTTTGCATCGGTATGTGACAATGGATGAAACTTGGATCCACCACTATACTCCGGAATCAAATCGGCAGTCAGCAGAGTTGAGAGCAGCCGGCGAATGTCGTCCGAAGTGACCATAAACTCAACAGTCGGCCGGGAAGGTTATGGCCTCCATATTTTGGGATACGCATGGTATAATATTCATCGATCATCTTGAAAAGGGAAAAACCATCAATAGCGAATATTACATAGCGTTATTGGAGTGTTTGAAGGCAGAAATTGCCAAAAAACGGCTCCATATGAAGAAGAAAAAAGTTCTCTTTCATCAAGACAATGCACCGTGTCACAAGTCGATGGTAATGATGGCCAAATTGCACGAGTTGAACTTTGAATTGCTTCCGCACCCACCGTATTCTCCAGATTTGGCCCCCAGCGACTAATGGCTGTTCGCAGACCTCAAAAAGATGCTCCAGGGAAAGAGATTTGGCTCCAATGAAGAAGTGATTGCCGAAACTTGACACATTGCCGCTGGTTGTTGCTCCAATATCTGGAATAATTGTATCATCCATTCTCTGCTCTTCTTCAAATGGATCAACATCATCTGCAACATCGTCTTCTTCATCGGTTAATTCAAAATCTGAATCATGTTCTACCGTGATATCTTCAATTTCCTCTCCAGTCAAGTTCCTTTTAGCCATATTGATAATATAAGCGGTGTTGAAGTTTTTAGTTATTTTAAAATTTTTATGAATTGTTACAATGGCGTATAACACACGTAACATAAAAAATAACGACGATTTGAAAATTTGTAAAAGTAAGTGAATGTTAAAATCTCTTAAAAAACAGTTTGTGTAATGGTATCCAAATCAAAGCTATAAATAAAGTGCGACAATATAAGAAGCAATAATCGAAGAAAACAATAATCCATTAACAATGAAAAAGGCAATTAATTCAATACGCAATACGCATACACAAAGATAAAAATATCGACGCACAATACCTCACAATGATCGGGAGAAATCGTCATTAGAAACATGACCTTCGGCACACCCGAACGAGTAGCACCAAAATTTAAACTGCTTTAAATATCGACGGCCTGGAATCTGTCTGTTTAAATCCTTCTTATGGATCAAGTACTTGAAGTTTTGATGATTTTAAAAGAGATGTCACTAGAGGACACGTTTTGTCTTATATTCAGGTTAAAAATTTTAAAGAAGATTTCATCTTGACCGACTTATCGACACGCAAACTTAGCGACCACTTAAGTGGCCGCTCGCCAGTATGACACGTTTTATGTATGGGCCATTTAAGTGGTCCCCCGCCGTGAAAGAGTTAAATAAAAAAAATAAACAAAACTATAACATATAGTATAGAACAATCTTCTCCATCACAAGGTGCCGCCTACTATTAGAGATTGACCACTATCATCCCAATTCTTATTCTTCTCACCGCAACTCAATAGAACTGCATCTAAACGTTTCCAGCAATTTAAGGCCAAAAGGTGCATTTCTCTGACTTGTTTGTCATTTATTTTTCCTTCGATAGTAAGTTATGTTATAATTTAACTTGTTCCTCTCATTATTTGACCGAAATACTACAACTTATGAACCTTTACAGTTTTAAGCAGTTCTCGGTCCTTATATATATATATGAGCAAGCACTTTCACATTTGTTCCAGTTCAGGGAATTTTAAGGAGAATCGTCAAAATGTCGTGAGCATTACCTTCCTGAAGACGGCCTCCTTGGAATGGTAGGGCATGAGGGAGCGCAGCTTCTCTATGCTCTTGCTGCTCATCATGGAGATAATGGGGATTATCATCTCGGCAGCTTGATGCAACAGGACCTTAAAGTAATGTATCATCATTAATGTGGATATATTCTCGGAGAAAAATCCTGGCTGATATTCTTCCTTACGAATAAGCTAACTAGAAGCATACCCTTTTTGCATAACAGGAGAAATCCATGCAAAGTGGATAAAAAAACAATAAATCCACTATGTAATATAAAAGAAATAAAGGTATCATAGAAATCTCTTGGATTCATTCAACTACCAGGCAGTTTTCTTGGGTTCCTTATGGTTGAGTCGCACTTTACTGTGAACCAGTGAATTATAAAGGGATTCTAACACTATAATGCTCGATGATACAACACGTGTACCATGTTCTTGTCAACCATTACTAGCTGATGGCACCACCTGTGTATCATGCTTCCGCCAATGGTTACTGTACAGTGATACAACCCTAGTACTACGTTTTCATCAACCATTATTGGCCGAAGGCACAACCCATGTGTCATTTTATTTTATTTTAGTCCTCAACCTTTTTCAATGAATGTATGTGGCCCACATACAATTTTTTTAGCATATGGTGGACCGATCGATGAACGAACGTGTTAATATCATACCTTTGCGTGTATTTTCTATTGAGCTTGTAAATCTATTCAGAGAAGTCAACTTTCAAAAATGTATTCGAGTTGATTTTACATATAAAAAATAATGTATTTCATGTGCAACCACAATTCTTCTTACGAAGGGCGCTCGAAAGAAGCTACCAAAAATTAAGTTTTTAAAATCAAATTTATCATTTATTTTACATATATTGCATTTTTCCGCAAATATATATGAATATTTTTTTTTACTAATTCTTGAAAAAATTACCTGGCCTCTGGCAACATTTACCTGTGTAACCGCGCAGCCTGTATAATGTCAATGAGCAGCACATTTGTATGACTTACCAGCCTGTTGAGAAGGGCCGCTGGAGGCAGGCAGTGCAGCAGATGCAGCTCCAGGGGAGGTGAAGATGGAGTTCGTGGCGCACGCGCTGTCTCCCGACACAGAGCCACTGTGTGTGCAGACCCGCACGCCACCATGCTGATCTTCTTGCCCTGCAAGAGTCATTTATTTTTTCAATATGTGGGGCTTTCACATTAACAGTAAAATAAGAAAATTTACTAAAGGTTGTGGCATAAATTTGGTTTGCCTATAACTACAATATTTTAATTTGTATTATGTGTGATTACGAAATTCAAATTAGCTCTTTCAAAATAAAATCTTACTTATATTTAAATCGCACTATAGTGAAATTGTGTATAACAAGGGATACCTGTATTATATTCAATGAAAGTTTAATACATAACAAACCATTGTTGATAACTAACAACAGTTTTTTCATTAACACCATAGAATTTTTTCATGATTTGTATTGCAGGCCCCCATAACAAGATACAGTGGAAATCATGAAATAATATTCTGGTTTCAACAACATGCTACGTAACTTCATACATTTTTTTTTAACACAAAAGTATTTCGCATCTCAGTAGAACAAAATAATATACGGGTCGCTATGTAGTCATTAAATTGTTCACTGTTTATAATAGTAAACTTTCTATTGACTAGGCCGAAATCTGATAAAAAAACTATAGATATAAGGTTACCGCTCCCCGCACATGCAGGTGGGTATTATTTATGGGATTATCTGTCTGCAGACTAAACATTTCAACATGTCGGAAGGCAAAACATTTCATTTTTCATTTGCAGTCTAGTCTTCAATTGAGTCACATGTCGAAAGTGGTGAATTTCGTGATGAATAAAAAATTCGTAAATTTATCTCCATACTTAAGTATATGGCAATTTATCTCCATACTCAAGTATATGGCTCTATACTTAAGTATATGGCAGACAAATCAGAGAGTAAACAAAGCGCTATTTAACTTAAAGTTAAAATGGACTTGCTTATAGCTGTAGATGAAGGGTATTCCTCGAAAACATACATTTGTAAAAAGTTCGGGATCGCTAACTCTACGTTGTTAAAAATCATAAAGAATGGAGAACAAATTACAGCAACGTTTGAGTGATTTAATATTGACTAAAGAGTTTATAGACAACCAAGAAGCTGAACCGACATTTAGAGAAAAGTTTGGGCACATTTAATCTCTTTTAGAAAGTCCCGTATCATAGGATGTTTGCTGCAATTTTCGCCAGCCAAGGCTAAACCCTTCTAAGGGACTAACCTAATGAATCTCCCGCAGTCTTCAGGGAAATTAATAAATTATAGACACTTCTCCGCAGTATGTTCAACAATCTGCACGGAAATCAATTAAACCCCAAAACGGGTGATGTTTATGTTAGATAGTAAAAAATTGTCATTTGAAATTATAAAAGAATACTTGTTTACCTGCAAAGCCAACACGGGTCGAGGTCTCTGAGCAGCTGCCGTGGTCCCATCTCCCAGCTGCCCCTCATCATTGTCTCCCCACGTGAACACCTCTCCAGCATCACTGCACGCCACGCAGTGGAGGGAGCCTAAAGGAGTAAAAACACAATGGTAAAGGTTTTAGGAGACCATTTTCGAGTATATTGCAAGTGTAATACTTGTCGCTCGAATATTGCTCAACAATTTGGTCATATAACCGTCTTATTCATTCCAATACAATTGAAAGAATTCAGAATAAATTTCTAAGATATATTAATTTCTGTCTCGGCATCCTACCTGACATACTTGACAACAATCTCTTATTGAATAACACCCAGCTACTTAAACTCTTTGAAAGGATTACCATATATTGGACTTGATGTTTCTGTATGGATAATAAAAATTTATGCACTAGATGTATGAATGTGGAGGAGGCAAAAGTTATATAGAGTTCTAGCAAAATATAAAGACCTTTACACATACATTCAAAATTGTTTCTATAGTACATACGAGGCATATCCAGAAAGTAAGTGTACTGAATTTTTGTAGGTTACAATTTTTTTTATTTAAACAAAAAAATTACGTGGTTACCGTAGTACATATGTAAGCTATTTTTCGACATAGTCGCCATTCCTCTCAATGCAGGTGGTGAAGCGGGGTATCAACTTTTTGATGCCTTCCTCGAAGTAGTTTCCCGCCAACCCCTCCGTCCACTTCTCCACCTCCTCCTTTACCTCCTTGTCGGTTGAAAACCTTTTTCCACCCATGTGCAGCTTCAGGGAGGTAAAGAGATAGTAATCTGAAGGTGCTAGGTCAGGGGAATGCGCGGGATGGTTCAGGACATCCCATTTAAACTAGGCGAGCAGTTCCTTCGTGGCGTTGGCCGTGTGTGGTCTTGCAGTGTCGTGCAGCAGGCAGACTTCCTTTGTCAGCATGCCTCTCCTCTTGTTCTGAATCGCCCTCTGCAATTTTTTTAGGGTCTCACAGTATCTTGCAGAGTTGATGGTCTCCCCTTAAGGCATATATTTAAATAAAATTATGCCTTGACAGTCCCAAAACACGGATGCCATGATTTTCTTGGCTAAAATTGTGGTTTTGAACTTTTTGGTGGAGGGTGAAGAGGTGTGACGCCACTGTTGAGACTGCCTTTTGGTTTCAGGCGTGTAGTGTGCAACCCAAGTTTCATCTCCAGTAACGATGGAGCGGAGAAATTCATCTCCATGGAGTTTGCAGCGCCTCAAAAACTCTTGCCTTTTTACAAAATTTCGCACTTGGCGGGAGATTGGATTGACATTTTTCACGAAACGTGTTGTCGCATCGACCCTTCTCAACGTACTGACCTCGAACCGGTCTCGTTGCGGAGGGGAAGGGTCAGGCTACACGGAAGTGTAGCCAACATGTCGAAAATAAAATCCATCCGGTCGTGAGAGCCTCAGTACACTTACTTTCTGGATACGCCTCGTACAATGCATTAGTGTATTGAAGCTCACTCTAGTCCGTCATTGGTCACTCGTATTAATCAGTACGCATTTGGGATTCAAGGTGATCACACGTCCATCCTTGCACTCAGCTGCAGTATCACCCGAAAGTGTTTAATAGTTTTATTTTCAAATAAAAAAATAATGTGTTCAAAAGTTGGACGTGGTTTTCATTTGAAAAAAAACAATCGAAAGATATAATAGCGAATGTGTTAGAACATTTTAGTCCATTTCACGCTGAAACAAAATTTGCATTGTGAAGTTTCAAAAGTAACCGGAGTGTCTATTAGTTCAATTAAACGAATAGATAACGAAAAAAATAAGAATGGTGCGTTACGATCCCCCCAAAACAAAACATCGCTGTTTAACTAAAACAAACGTCAATAGTTCGACGTTTAACTAAAACAAACGTCGAAAATCGTCCTATCGACGGTTTACGATTTTCACACTACTTGTAAAGAATTACCCTCATTTCCACACTACTTGTAAAGAATTACCCTCATTTTCACACTATTTGTAAAGAATTACCCTCATTTTCACACTAATTGTAAAGAATTACCCTCATTACAAAAAATACATTAAAAATTTGTTGAAGACGTTAATTTCAGTGGGAGCGTTAACTTCACTCAGAACAATATTAAAGAAAATGGGGTTCAAGTGGACTAAACCCAAGATAATAGGAAGCTATTAATGGAAAAAAAAACAGATATCCGATTCAAAAGAATTTCGTTTTTGAAAGACATCAAGCGTTATAGCCTGGAAAATAGACCAATCATCTACACAGGAGTGACTTACATCCACTGTAACGGACACGGCGTGATGATATCCATGTATTGTTGATTAGCTTTATTTATTGTATTTGTTTATTGACTTTCCGTGTTGTATTGGGGGTTAACATAAGTTGCGTCCATTTTTTTCCAAATGAAGAGAACAAGAGGACACAACAAAAAAAATTACAACAAATTAGTCAATAATGTATTCTCCTTCATTATTTACAACTTCTTGCCAACGTTCTACAAGTTTTTCAATGCCTGTGCGATAAAAACCATCCGGTCTTGACTCGAGGAATTAGTCCAACCATGTCCACAATAGACGTCATTATTGAAGGAAACGTCGTGCAAATTGTTCGAAAGCGACCTGAAAAGGTGGAAATCCGACAGCGCGAGGTCTGGAGAGTATGGAGGGTGCGGCAGGACCTCCCAACTAAGCATTTGAATGGCATTTTTCGTAATGTTGGCGATATGAGGGCGGGCGTTATCGTGTTGCAGAATAACATCATATTGCCGATCCGGCCTTTTTTGTAGAATTGCAGTGTTGAGCCGCTGCATTTGCAGAATGTATAGCTACTGTCTGATTGCATTCAAGTATCTCGTAGTGGATGACGCCTTGCCAATCCCACCAGATGCAAATCATCATCTTGTGCGGATGCAAACCTTGTTTCGCTCTGCGCATTGCTTGTTGACCATAACTCACCCATTCCTTCCGTTTCTTAATATTCACATAAAGGCACCATTTTTCATCACCAGTAATGATGCGGTAAAAGTGGCCATGCGTAGCTCGATGACGTGCGAGCAAACCAGCAGAAATTGTCGAACGTTGATTTTTGTTGTTTCACTCAAAACATATGGAACCCAAGCGCTGAACTTCTGGACTTTTCCCATTGATTTAAGATGGCGGTATACAATCATGCGACTACAATTCATCTGCTCAGCCAATTCTACGGTGGTTTGAAGGGGATCTTCATGAATAATATGGTTTAAGCGGTCCTCATCGAAGTCCACTGGTCGTTCGGAACGCTCCATGTCTTTCAAGTCTAAATTACCGTCTTTGAAATGCAAAAACAATCGACGAGCTGTCCTTTCATAGCATAGCATCTTCACCGTACACTTAACAAATATCGCGAGCAGCTTTGGCAGCTTTATTCCTTCGATTGAACGCGAACAGAAGGAGGGGTCGAAAATGCACACTTTCGTCTACTTGACATTCCATTTTGAAGGCTTGTTATCAAATAAAATAATATATGTAACGTAAAAGCAAACACAATATATTGTAGAGCAGAAAATTTTCTTTCGAATGACGTATAACCTTTACCATTTTGTTTTACTTTTGGTGCTCATTTTTAAATTTGGAAAAAAACGGACACAACTTATGTTAACACCTAATACTATACATTGATATTTTAGGGCTTATATATTTTAAAATATTTTATCATATTTTGAAATATTTTATCATATATTGTTACATTTACCATATTTTGAAATATTTTATCATATTTTGTTACATTTACCATATTTTGATATATTTTATCATATTTTGTTACATTTACCATATTTTGAAATATTTTATCACATTTTGTTACATTTACCATATTTTGAAATATTTTATCATATTTTGTTACATTTACCATATTTTGAAATATTTTATCATATTTTGTTACATTTACCATATTTTGAAATATTTTATCATATTTTGTTACATTTACCATATTTTGAAATATTTTATCATATTTTGAAATATTTATAGGTCTCAAATACTTTTCTGGAAGATGTTGATACCTTATGGTTCTCACTTTATTGTGCATTTTGGTTAAAAGAAAATTATTGGAGTGGTTACGAGCAGTCATAATTATTGCTCAATAATCTTACGACACTTAATCGAGTCTCCATAACTTTTTGTTCTGCAGAATAAGTCAAGGAAACAAAACATCACTTCAGGGTTGTGAGAAGAATCTTTTTCAGAAGGTTTTTCAACTGACTCAGTATCACAGCGCCCGCTACATTATTTGACAGTTTGTTCCAAGATTCCACACTTTGGTGAGCAGAACAATGTTTTCTTGGATTATTGCGGTATTTAGTTTTTAGCATTAAGCATCAACTAATATCTGTTGAAATGAGTGCTTTGGTTAAAATATAGTTATTGGCTAGGTTCTGAGCAGTCATAATGGTTGTTTAAGATCTTATAACACTCAATCAAACCTTCATGATTTCATCTTTATTGCAGAGTCGGCACCTTCAATGTAGGTTGATAGAGGAAGAAGTTTCTTTTATTATAACAAAACTGTTCCTTCCTATTATTTTCTTACATTCGATCTATCCCGATAAGAAGATTGAATGAAAGATTTCATATTTGGGCCTATCTATTATATGGACAAGATACAGGTGTACCTCGCTTTACGGGGCTCTCAAACTCCTACTTCTACACTCAATAGTTTCCACGATTCTGTCTTTATTTCATGATGAATATAAGAGTGTACCTGTCGCGATAGAGACAATCCTGTACCCCTGCAGGGCGTGAACTTTGCGTGGTCTCCTCACATGGTCCGCGCTGCCGTGCCCCAAGCGGTGATAATCTCCCTTGCCCCTGTCATAAAAATTATAACTGTAAAAATTTGTGTATTTTGAAAAATATCACAATGTATGAAAAACTAAGGATTTAACTGATTAGAGACAAGGTTTTTTTATTTTATTACAATGTAGAGTATTTTATCAGCCATTAAAGAAAGGTTACAAGAGAAATACTCACATTAAGATTTTGACTGCGCATTAATATAAATACAACTTGACACAAAAATTATAAACATTCACATGAATCATATACAAAAAATATTGAAAAGCAGTACGCATACCACCTATCATGCATAAAATACAAACCTGAGATAGGTCAAGGCTCAGGCAATCAAAGGCCCTAACATACAAAAAGAAAGAAAAAATACAATCTATCCACTCCAACATATTTACGAATATCTCGTAAAGTTTGAGAGAAACAGAGTTAACGAAATGAACTAGACAAAAGCATTAAGACTGTCAACAAATATGTTTGAAACATATGCTATAAATAGAATTGAGAAAGCAATTTCAAGATGGTTTGGAGACTTTGAAAGACTCAAATCCAATATATTCTTTATTTATTTAAAATTAACAATAATTAATTACATGATCATGATATAATATGGGTACAGGTGTGCCTTAATGAAGTTAAATGTCTTAATAAAGTTTATTTTTATCTTACACAGCATACGGCCCTGGATCTTCTGAGCCCTGGTCTGTTGTGTTAGTAGTGTGTATACGCTTATTTTCGACAGCAGATTGCATAAGTCATGTTAATGTTTTGATGTTTGTGTACATTATTGTAGCATCTTTTATTTCTTTATTCACTCACACTGATAATAAATGTTTTGTAAAAATTGTTAATGGTCGATATTGATCATGAATAAATAAACAATTTTATATTATAACACAATTATAAAATCATTTAACTTTAAACACAACTAACAGTAAAAAAACAATATTTTTCTTATTTTAATTTTATTTAATATAGCTTTCATATATAGGCAAAATCTGATTATATATTAAGTTATAAATGAAATACAGTAAAAGTCCATTAATTAGAACAATAATTCGTAATTTGTATTTTTTGCCATTTTTTAGGTCCCGAAATTAACAGTTAATTAAAAAAATTGCATATTTCATATTGCCCTGGCAGTGGGACGATCGACAAGCGAATAATTAAACTCCCCGGGCTTCCCCTATATCCAAAGATTCAATATCAAAATATCTCAAGATTATTATCGTAAGTATGGTGTTTTGAGTGTTTTTTTTTATACTCGTATATATTAATCTATTATGCATTTTTTTAAATTTTATATTCAATTATTCCACAAATGTGAACAATAATTTGTCAAAAACTTTGAATACTAGATTATAATATCGTAACTAAGTGCGCGACCAAATAAAAACCACGACATACATCATCATATTATACAACACATGCAAACATAAACCAGTTAATCTGTGAACACAAGTAATCATGTCAAAATCAAATAAATGAAAATTAGTGTTTTTTTCAAATTCGCATACATTGGCTGTTCGTGAAAAATAATACGTGTACATATTTACACATAGACAGTTGAGATGATGTAGTAGTAAACTGTACAAATTTAATTCAATTGCACACTAATGTATGTATATTATTAAGTGAATTAATGTTACCATGTGTAGACACTGCCTGATCTGGTGAGAGCCACAGAGAACTGCGAGCCGCACTCCACTCGTGCCACCCCCAGCCCTGCTAGAGACTCGATGCGCAGGGGCACCTTGCAGTTGTCAGAGCCTCCTCTTCCTGAAACATTAACAGCACTTTCAATATATATAAGACAAGACCTCTGCAGTATAGCAATAGATGCTTTAATGTACCCAGTGGCAGAACATTGTGTACCGATGTGGCTAAATCAGATTGGTCAATTCTATTATCTAACGTTGAACTTCTTGAAAGCATTCAAAGACAAGCAAGAAAAATTTCAAGAACTTGAAATCTTTCTTCTTAGTAATCTACTTTTTCGTAATTCGATCGATTAGTCACTAATCGATCTTCGTAAGTTAGATTAGTAACTAATCGATCTTCGTAAGTTAGATTAGTAACTAATCGATCTTCGTAAGTTAGATTAGTAACTAATCGATCTTCGTAAGTTAGATTAGTAACTAATCTAACTAACAAAGATATACTGCGTTTATAGAAGTTACTTACTCTGCAACAACTACGAAATTGCGGAGATTTGATTCAATGTTATAAAATCTCCAGCAGTCATTATTGATTGCTCAGAACTTCGCCAATAATTTTCTTTTAACTAAAACACACAGTCACATACACAAGAGGACACCAGTTGAAACTTACCTACACTAAATTCCACAATAATCCAAGGATTCATCGTTTTGCTAACCGAGTTGTGGAATCTTTGAACAAACTGCCCAATAGTGTAGTGAGTGCTGTGACATTGAACAAGTCAAAAATCCTCTAGACACGATCCTGATTTATTTTCTTAGCTTTTTCTTTATGACAATTAAATTTGTTATAGATATTAACAGCATACAGGTCAAATACCATTATAACGAAATTCGTGGGATCAAAAAAAAAAATTTCATTATACTGAATATGGGAGAAAAATAAAGTATTAAAAAACTATTTTATTTCAAAATAAAAATTTATACAAATACATTCAATTCAATTTTTTTCAAAGGTGTTAGTTTGACTGTAACGAATTTTTCTTAGCAGTATTTATAATACCATTTTGAATAGACAAACCCGAAACTTTTTCAGTATACAGCTAGCTTCGAAAAGCAAAACTTTCAAATTAGGTGATCTAACTCCATTTCCATTATTATTTTCTTTGCACTCTTAAGTCAGGTTACATTAGAAATACTCGTAGATGACAATCATCAAATTACGATATTATCTTCAACAATGTAGTCATTCTAATTTACACTTGTATCAGCAACCACAGAACTCCACATATCTCGTACATCATATTTCACATTCATTCCAGCTACACCGTGTATGTGTTCGAGTCATCTGGATTTTGTCATTTATATCTTTGATGATTGAGGTCTTCTTCTTACATTTAAGAATTGTTAATCCTTTGACAGAGTTTTTTCCGTCTAGTATTTCGGAGATATAAGGATACCTTTGACTTCTATCCTTTTAAATACACATCTTTCATAAAAAGGGATAAAAACATGCTGGTGTGCTCAGATTATCTCATTTCAGGTGTGCTATCGGATCCAGTACACCGGTGAGATTGCTGGTATGCTCCACTCATTCTCTTACTCGACTCGAAAAAGAAGAAAGAAACGAAAACAGCTTCCCTTTCCAACTGATTTGACGTTAGAATGGCGAGGGAATCTTTAACTTCGAGGTTCAGCAACGATGGTGATAATGACAGTGTGTTCGAGTCATCTGGATTTCGTCATTGTAATCTTTAAGAGTTGAGGCCTTCTCCTTCTCACTAACATCAAACTTACCCAGTTTTCCATAATCCCCGTCTCCCCATGACCAGACGTTGTCATCGTCCGTGACGCAGAGTGTCTGCGCATCTCCCGAGCCACACGCCACATCCACCACACGGTAGCCCACCAATGCTTCCACCTAAGAGGAGATAATCCATAGTAAACATTTTTATCTGCAAAACTTTCTTAAGTGAGAAGATCAACATTCTGTGGAAGAGTTTTCAGTCGGATGATCAGTTCTATTGAAAAAATATCAAGTATGTACATATATTCTCTTTAATTTGACAATGGATTTATAGATACAGTGTACTACAACACTTCATCTAAAGTAGGGATAACCCAGGCAACTCTACTGTTGAGTCACTCATAAGAAACCTGTTTTTTACGTGACACTCCATCCAACGGAACCACCGTTATCGGCGATTGGTCTGTTATCTATTTGCTCCAGAGATGGCCACATGGTAATGCACTGGCCCCGCTATGCTACTCTCCTCTAACAACAAAGCCATTTTGTCCGCCTAGTATTCGGGGGAGGGGGGGGATACCTATGACTTCAGTCATATCTATTCTTTAAAAAAAAATTGGCAGTGTTCTCCGATTATCTCACTTCAAGTGTGCCATCAGGTGTACAGCAGTGCGCTGGTGTGCAACGGATCACTCAGTTAAAAAACAAACTTCACACGGCACAGCTTTGCTTTCTAACTGAATTGACGTTGGATCCTCGACTGTGAACCCCAGCAACGATGACGATTTGTTGATGGAGTAAAGGTTGTACTCTTATTTCTGTAATAAGAGACAGTTGGTCGATTCGCAACATCCTTTTCAACTCTTTAACGTGTTCCTCGCGGGAAGCACAAACGCCTGTGATCTGATCTGTAGCATTCCTTTGTGTATTTTACGTAATGTTTAGTTTGTCTCCTTTATTAAATGAGTCTCCTTAAGAGTAATGACTATTATTTATTATCAGAAAATTACTTGAATGTCATGTTTACTTGGTGGTGTAATCAAATATCAGTGGTTCTAAACAAAATACGCGTTTAAACTTAGAAATTAAAATACGCCGAAATTGTGCCGCGCACAGGATTCGTGGAATTTGATTTTTAACGCGGTGTACAGGTTAATGAGTCTCTTCACTGGAAGAAGCTAAGATGAAGGTGTTGACTTCAGAGTTCCTGTAGCAATATGCATTACTACAAATATTTGTGTGTCAAACGCAGAAGTGAGGGCCAAACGCAGAAGAAGGTACTGTATTAAATTGTTGATTTTTATTATGCCTTTGAGGAGTCTGCTATCAAAACGGCGCCATATAAATTGTCCTTTTATTACCATCAATTTGCTTGGGCACTGTCATAGCTGCAAGACGAGATTTTGAATATTTTTATTAATAGCCAGTTCGAATCCTGAGTTGGAACTAAAATAAGCCACGTACGTGTATATATTACAATAATAATACATTTAGATTGAACAATAATAATAGAAAACCTTACAAAATGAATATATTTTTAGTGAGTATTTAAAGTCACATTATCCATACAATGATTCTTAATCCATAAAAAAATGTATGGTGTATAGTGCTATTTTTTTTCATCAAATATAATTGCATAAAATTCAATACATCCCAGAGGGGAGCGGCAAATAAAGAGCTGGCGGTATACAAAAAGGCAGACTGAGTTCCAGGTTCGATTCTCGGTGAGTTCACTTCCAAACCAGTTTTACTTTCTGATATTTTTAATTTGAATTTATTGTTACACTGGTGTTTAGTAGCTACCTAACATAAATTCCAAGAATGCTCAGTGGTAGATGTTACGAAACCACTGTATAGCAGAGGTTTTCAAAGTGTGGACCTAGGCGGAAAAACTCAACGTGATGGAACAAGAAACGAGGGTATCTGTGTTTAGTTTGATTCCAAAATACCAAAGACTATGTTGGTTTAACAGACTTTCCCATTCTATTCTTTTTTTAGGATGCTAAGAGAATATTTTTATACATTAAAGCTGATGTGAAATGTAAATGTTTGAAAACAACTGATATTTAAGATCTCTACTCTAACACCGATTTTGTTTCATCAGGAACACAAAGATCAATTCAAAACACTTCAATTCAAGTCAATACACAGCCTGGTACTCCACATCCTCCTACGCTAGAGGAAAATCCCCGGGTTTATGTTGAGCTATGAAGACTTACAAGCTTGGGCACGAGCTGGTCTTCAGAGTCCCCGTGGCCGAGGCGCCCGTACCGGCCCTTGCCCCAAGTGTAGAGCTGCCCTGCGGCCGTGATGCATGCTGAATGGGCACCCCCACACGCCACTTGTGTCACTTCGATCCCCACCAGAGCTGAGATCAGCTTGGGTCTGTCATATTGTCTGTAAAATATAAAATCATGTAATATCACCTGATGGTAGACAATCCTCCGCAATCAAGGATGATTGTTCAACTGAATTCAAAAGAACAACTTAACCTTTTCCCTGCTACTAATGAACTAGACACTTGTAGGTCAGGCTGTTTTATTTTTCTTTAAATATTAAAAGCGTTATTGTAAGTAAAAGTTTGTTGAAAATTTTATTGTTTTTTACTACCTCAAAATTTAATTCAGCGCTTCATTGTTTTTTACTATCTTAAAATTAAATTCAGGGCTTTATTGTTTTTTACTATCTTAAAATTTAATTCAGGGCTTTATTGTTTATTACTATCTTAAAATTTAATTCAGGGGTTTATTGTTTTTTTACTATCTTAAAAATAAATTCAGGGCTTTATTGTTTTTTACTATCTTAAAATTTAATTCAGGACTGTCACTCTATTAAAAAATGTAAACTTTACAGCACAATGCATAAATTTCATTTAATTGTTTATGTATAACACAAATTTCATTCATAACACATCGATCCATAAGTCCCAGGACTAACTACTAAAACAACATTTGTTTCCCAAAATTCTTCTTTATTCATCAACATAGTCTCCTTCAAGAGTGATATATTCATTACAACGCTTTCCTAACTTTTCTATGCCAGCCATGTAGAACGAGTTATCTTTGGTTTCAAAATAGGCGTTAGTTTCGGCAATCACTTCTTCATTGGAGCCAAATCTCTTTCCCTGGAGCATCTTTTTGAGGTCTGCGAACAGCCAATAGTCGCTGGGGGCCAAATCTGGAGAATATGGTGTGTGCGGAAGCAATTCGTAGTTCAACTCATGCAATTTGGCCATCGTTACCATCGACTTGCGACACGATGCATTGTCCTGATGAAAGAGAACTTTTTTCTTCTTCATATGGGCCGTTTTTTGCGTTTTATGCCTTCAAACGCTCCAAGAACGCTATGTTTTCCCTTTTCAAGGTGATTGATGAATATTATACCATGCGCATTCCAAAATACGGAGGCCATAACCTTCCCGGCCGACTGTTGAGTTTTTGGTCGCTTTGGACGACTTTCACCGGCTGCTCTCCACTCAGCTGACTGCCGATTTGATTCAAGAGTATAGTGGTGCATATCCAAGTTTCATCCATTGTCACATACCGACACAAAAACTCCTGTTTATTTCGTGTAAACAGTGGATATACTTCACTGTTATTCTGGGATTGGAGATACTTCACTATTATTCTGACATAAATGACGAATGATAGTGTAAAAACAAAAAAACACCACTGTAATAGAGAATATGTTAATTATGTACATAATGCATTATTATTCTGATAAATCAACACATTTTGAACTCTCCTTTGTTATAAACTCGTTTTTTTTTACAAATTTGGACATACACCACTATTATTCTGACCCACTCATATGTCAAATTAGTAATATAAGCTCAAAAATATGAACGTGGATATATCCACGATTAGCCTGTACGGATTAATTATGCAGATAATTTCGCCCTTGGTATTGATACAGTTGATTACGGTAACAAATGTTCAGAATGAGAGTTTTTCAACATTTAGTTATTTTTATTATATTACTTGTACGAGTATAAGGAATACTAACAGTTAGATGTTGAAAAAAAATGTTGGCTTGCTATTACTATGCAGGCAAACATCATTTAAGCGAGAGAGTAAACATTATAAACATTGTCTATGCCTGCTCACTGTGTATAAATCTGGATGCTTTGAAATTGCTGATGGAGTCAGCTTAAAAGTTCAACTGAGCATGAAACCAAATTACTCTTACATTTTGTAAGCTCGCTCACTCAGTGATAAAAGAAACTGGTGAAATTTGCTCAAAAGATCGTCCTAGAGTATCAACGGTTCAAACATTTTATTTGCTCACCCTACATTTGCTCAAGACATTGTCCCATGTATAAGGAAATGTTTTAAAAGTTTATTTACGCTTGCTCGCACAGTGAAAAGATGTTTTCTCAAAAGATAATTCGAGAAAATATTTTTGAATATTTTGGACACCCGTTAGCCCTGCGAAAATGCACTTTAAAAAACAAGACAAATAGCACGTTTATCTTTGTTATACTTACACTCTGTTTCCGTGACCTAGTTTTCCATCTTCCCCTTCTCCCCAGCTGTACACTGTCCCGTCAGCAGTGAGCGCCAGGCAATGCTTGCCTCCAGAGTTGCACGCCACCTAAAACATATATTAAAATCATTTTTAGTAAACCAAGGATAAGCAGAGGATTGACCAGCAAAGAACGAAAAACGACCTCCTTGGCCTTGTTGGCAAGACGCCTGTATCCGACCTGAAGATTGTTGGTTCAATTCCCATTGAATCAGATTTTTTCAAAAGGATTCCAGTCTGGTTTTCACTTAAAGCCTCTTTAACTTCTTTCTAGTTGGTTGAAAGAGATTACTAAATGGCGATAAGTCGGCCAGGTTGTACTTTATACAATGAAAGTGTAATAAAATACAATACAAAGTCTGGGCATAAAAAAAGAATTAAAGGATAATAAATGCAGTAGAATTGAATGCTTTAAGTAGTGTTAAATTAATAGAAATAAAGGAAGAAACTATCAGATTAGTATAATTGTTTGTGGGAGACTGTTAACAGTAGATTAAAGAAAGGAATCTTGAGACATTTTGACCATATTGAGAGAATGAGTTTTGAAACAAATACATGGGGTCTGAAATGAATGGAGGAGGAAGATGTAGATCAGGGAAAGAATAGAAGAAGATAGTTGGAGAAATTTGAATCAAGGGAAAGATAACTATAGAGGTGACCTAAGAACTGAAGAATGCGAAGAATTCTTGTTCTCAGTTCTTCAGTCACATTTTACATTCTTCAGATCTTCGCAAGGAGGGCATAGAGGTACTCATGGTTGTTAAGTTTATTTAATGCGGGACCCAAGTGATATATAGGGCAAGACAAACTTGTAACAACACTGTACAAAATACATTCAGAGCATTGTGACACATTCAATATAGTGAATATGAAATGTACCCACATATCAACACGCCTCCTTACAATTTATATTCACAAATTACAAACATGCAGAAATAAACATTAGTTACATTTATCCTTCAACTCAAAACAATACTTCAACTATTCAAAAAATCTTTTATCAACCTAAATGTTACACAAAAAATTCAATTGCAATAGCCCAATCAGTTTTCTGTCATAAACAAAATTTATATTAATTTCAACATTTCTCCGAATTCAACAAAAAAACGTCATTAACAATATTTATAATTTAGCTAGAATTTTTTTATTTCACTGCCCATTGCATTTTTTCATCGTCCAGCTTTGTTTAGTTGTTGTCGCCTCCTCGAAGTTGGCCGGAACTGTAGTATCACAAAAATTTGCAGAAACACAATAATATCCGAATTCTTCATCGAATCGAACTGGCGGTTTGATTTGTCTTCTTGGTCTCGTTCCACGTATCACTTTGTCATCATTCTTCACATCGTCTTCGGAGTTCTCATAATTATCATCATAACTTACACACATACTATAATGTCTTCTTCAATAATGTCAACATGCCTGGCAACTAATATTCTGCCATTTACCAAAACTCTATATCCAAGTAAAATTCCAAATTCAGCTTTTTTATCCCACTTTGATCTTCTCTTTCCTTCAGGTATTCTAGCATAAACTCTACTTCCATACAATTTTAATTCATTTGCAGATGGTTTCTTTTTAAAAAATATTTCATAAGGTGTCTTCCTTACTACAGTATTTGCAAATATCCTATTTTTCAGATAAGCTGCTGCTTTAACCACTTCGGGCTAATAACGTCTGTCTACTTTTGCTTCTGTTTGAAGACATCTAACCATATCCATTATTGTTCTATTATATCTCTCCGCAGTACCATTCAATTCATGTACATGTGGTGGGCACGACTTTATCCTTATACCTTTTTCTCTTGCAAATTTATATATTTTATTATTTATATAATCTCCACCATTATCACATCTTTATTCTTTTACCATCTTTCCAGTTAAATTCTAAATTTCATTTACATATTCTATTAAACAATCAGAGACTTGATCCTTCGACTTAATACAATAAACTTTTGCCAATTCGCTATAATCATCGATAAAACTCACGAAGTATTTTTCACCATTACATCCAGTTATTCTATGAGATCCATTCACATCTGTGTGAACAATTTCTAGTATTTTTTCCGCTCTTCTATTATTTTTAAAGGGTAAATTATGCATCTTGTTCTCGATACATATAGCACACTTCATATAATCTGATTCTACATCTTTTGGTATCCCTTCCAGCAACTGATCCTTACACATAATATCCAGATATTTAAAATTTACATGTTCGAGTGTACGATGGAGTTTTTCTCTTAAAGTTAATGCTTTATTTGTTACATTTGCAAGTATTTTATTATTTGAAACATAACTTTTTATCTTATACAATCCTTCATCCTTCTTCGCTATTGCTGACAATGTACCATCCAATTCAAAGATTTTTGAGAATTACCCTTTTGAGACTATTTTATGATTGTCAGTGATCTTTGAGTAACTCGATAAATTTTCTTGCATTTCTTTGACATAAAATACATTTTTTATAGTTACTATGGATTCAGTGTTATAAACAGGAAAAGAGACAATAATATCACCAACCTTTGTTGTCTCCAACATTCTTCCATCACCAACTTTCACCTTAATAGGATTTTTCAATGTTACTTGGTTATCAAAATATTTATCACTATTTATCATATGATCAGTACAGTACACCCGCTGTCCAGCAACCAATCAATTTGATTTTTATTTATCACCATTTCTTTTATACTTGACATGTTATTTTCGATTATGGTTGCACAATTTTTTTTTATTAGAATTTGCTCCGCGTCCGCGATGATTAACAAAATCACGACTACGCTCTTGATAATTTGAAAGGTTTCTACCACGATAGTCTGTATAACCATTTTTACAATATTTCACTTGACCATCCCAACAGTACCTTTGAATGTGGCCAGTTTTACCACAATTATAACATATATTTTTTGGCATATTCGACTTGTTTGTTTCAATTTTAAATGCATTTCTTTTTTCAATTTGTGAAGCACTTTCTTCACAATAATTTTTTTCTTGTTGCGATTTTGATTTAATTTTATTTTTCAAGTATTCAACGGTTCTTTCCCTCTCCGGCAAAACATCAATCAAATCACCAATATGACTGTACTTTGATGGTAATGCTCTTAACATGTATTTCATTTTTTCTAGTTCAGTTACAGTGGCGCCGGCCTGTTTTAGTTCGTTCACAGACCTCTCAAAAACATCGAAAAATGAACATAAATCTAAGTAATTCTCTAATTTTATTTTTTCTAGGTTATTTCTACACACGATTTGTAATGACATGGAAGTTTTTAAGTACACCGTTGTAATTCATGAAAACTGTGAGCATCGCCTTCTTTTTTGACTGAAACCGACGTGGTTTTTTCGGCCTCGGTTCATTCGATGCACACCATTCACTCGCTTGATGTCTGGATTGCGTGTCATACTCATAAATCCACGTCTCGTCTCCAGTGATGATCCGTTTGATAGATGTTGGGTCTGATTCGGCCTTCGAAATCATGTCTTTCGCTATTTCAAAGCGGTCCTTTTTTTGCATGAAATTGAGGTCTTTTGGCACCAGTGTTGCAGCGACAAGTCTGAGGTCCAAATCAGTAACCAAAATGTCTTGAGCAGATCCATAAGCGATGTTTAAGTCCTCTGCCAGCTCTCTAATGGTCAATTTGCGGTTTTCGGCCAACATTTCTTTGATTTTATCGATGTTTTCATCGGTTTTCGACTGCCACTGCGTTCGTCATCCTCGACCGACTCATGACCACTTCTGAAGCGTTTGTGGCACCGAAAAACGTTTGATCTCGAAAGAGTATCGTTGCCGAAACACTTCTCCAACATTTCCAAGGTCTGCGGACCGTTAAATCCGTTTTTCACACAAAATTTAATGCAAACTCGTTGATGCACAGTTGATGCCATTTTCAAACTTGTAAAAAATCGAAAACACGCACAAAGGTAGATGTACTCAGTACATTGAAAGGGACGCTGAAATTTGGAGGGAAGTGTCAATGACAGATATGGTAACCTAGCAAAAGAAAAAGAATTCCAATCAGGTGACTGACAGCGCCACACGGTGGCCGGTCCTAAAACTTTTTGATCAAGGTAGTAAGTGGAAAAGTTCTACAAAGAAAGAATAAACACAATGTTCATTGGATGCTGCAAAGATACAGCTTTTAGTAAATCAAATCTGTCTTGCGAAAGACAACCGAAAAATAAATGATCTATAGTTTCATCATCCAGACCACACTCACAGCCGGGATTTTCCACAATACCCATTCTGTAAAGGTGACTAGCCATCACCCGTCTGCAAACGACACATGACAGACACTTTCATCTTATTAATTCTTATTATATTAAATCATGGTAGTGTAATAGTATATTTTTATCTATTTTAATTTAATTTCTGAATAAACTAAAAAATAAGACACCTTTGTGATGAAAACATGCTGGATGGACTCCAGCAGTGTCGGGACCAGCACAGAGTCAGTGCCCCCGATACCCAGGCGCCCTCCTGCTCCGTAACCTGCAATCACATGGTTTAGTGAATAACTTAAGAAAATAATATGATAAAATATTTGTTTAAATAATTCTGATGTCACTTTGTGAAACTCCATAATTAATATAAAATTAAAACACGGTTACTTTATTTTATTCCAGTTTATTTATTGCAAATCACCTCATAACACATGATCACTCGTTTTCACACCAAATAAACACAAAAATACCACACATGTTACACAATAAAAAGCATAGAAATCATTGAAATTGAAATTCAAAACGCTGACAATCACAATAAATATATTATAATCAATGAAATTTATCCTCTTCTCCGCTTTTAACCCTATTCCTCTTTAGTACCATAAACAACAAATAGCATAGACACTTACTTTATTTTATCGAGAACAACATACATCATGGTGCAATTAATATATACTTCCATTATTGACAACTCGCCTGATGATTACACAGCGAGTGTTGAAATGCAATGTGATTTGCAATAAATTAATTTATATATCATATATCCGTTCCACGATCATATCAATCTTATATCCGTTCCAATATCATATATCCTATATCCGTTCCACAATTTCATATATCCGTTCCACAATCATATCAACCCATTGACCCATCTCATCTTCATTGATTGGTCGATGATGTGTAAATCAATTGTTTATTGGTAAATCTTCGAAGAATTTAAGCCACTAGCATCGGTCATTTTATCATTCAACATTACCGGCTTGAGCAGTCCACACGTTGACAAATGAGAAATATGTGTACTTTTAAAACTCAAAGTTATCGCCCATCTACAAACAAGTGTTTCAAGGATTCATCAGGACCAGATATCCATCCCAAGTTAGTTCTTTTCCTTACATTGTTAAAGACTGCAGTCAGAAATTTGCCTAAGATAGAGCACATTTAATTCATTAAGATAGTACATATACGAGTTTACCCAAGCAGTCATGCAATGAAATTATTTTCATCTCATGTCATGTCTGGTTTAGGAGTCGATGAACACCAATAGGCCCTAGATGTTATCTAGGTCTAGTACTGAAAAATTCTCAGTCTGTGTCATTGCTAATTATTATTATCAATATATAAAAAAAATATTATTATCAATCAAGATTCCACAACTTGATGAGGAAACCAATGTTTTCTTGGATTATTGTGGAATTTAGTTTTTAGCATTAAGTGTTGACTGATGTCCTTTCAAATGAGTGTTTTGGTTAAACTATCAGGTGTACAAATAAGCCCCGCCGTTTGACAAAAGTTGGTGCCATCAGTAAGTTATGGTTAAAATTGTCAGATGTAAAAGGTCATTGTCGTAAGGTTGGACATCTGTCAACAACATAATCTTGAAATATTTGTGAATTTTTATCAGTATAATACGTTCTTTTGTGTGCGAAAATGTCAAGTATTGAGCCAAATAAGCGCCATTTGCGGGAATTTTTTATTTACTTCTTCAATTTGAAGAAATCTGCAGCTGAGGCGCATCGATTGCTTGTAGAAGCATATGGTGAGGCTGCCTTAAGTGAGAGAAGTTGTCCAGAGTGGTTTCAAAAGTTTAAGAACGGTGAATTTGACATCGAAGACAAAGAACGTAGCGGAAGGCCGAAAGTGTGCGAAGACGCGGAATTGGAAGTATTATTGGATCAAGATTCATGTCAAATGCAAGAAGAACTTGCACTTACATTAGGAGTGACTCAACAAGCAATTTCACATCGGTCATTGGGAATTATTCAAAAACAAGGAAATTGCGTTCCATATGAACTGACACCGAGAAATGTTGAATGCCGATTTTCCACATGTGAAATGCTGTTTCCAGGCATAAACGAAAGGGTTTTCTGCACCGTATAGTCACTGGTGATGAAAAATGGATCCACTATGATAATCCAAAAAGGAGGAAATCATGGGAACCCCCTGGCCATGCTTCAACTTCTACGGCTAAGCCAAATATTCATGGAAAAAAACTCTTGTGTATTTGGTGGGATCAGCTTGGTGCTGTGTATTATGAGTTGCTCAAACCGAACGAAACCATTGCTGGGGCTGTCTATCGAACACAATTGATGAGATTGAGTCGAGCGCTCAAGGAAAAGCGCACCCACTACTACTCCAGACACGACAAAATTATTCTCCTGCATGATAATGCTCGTCCATGTGTTGCGGCGCCGGTCAAAACCTATTTGGAAACACTCAATTGGGAAGTTTTACCCCACCCGCCGTATTCACCAGACATTGCACTGAATAAAACATGAGGTTCCGTTCTTTCACAATAAATGCCCAATTTTTGAAAAAAAAAAAGGCGGAAACTTATTTGTACACCTAATATAATTATTGGCCGAGTTCCGAGCAATCATAATGACTGCTTAAGATCTTATAACACTCAATCAAGCCTTCATGATTTCATCTTTATTGCAGAGTAGGCAACCTCAATGCAGGTAAGAAATTGATCAAGAGGAAGAATTTCCTCAACTACGGTCAAATTCTTCGTCCCTATCCGTTTCTTACCCGGTTTATCCCTATAAGATTAAATAAAAGATTTTATAATTGGACTTACTTGGATTATTTCATTCTGCTTACCTGTTGCATAGAGTTTCCCATCGTGAGTGACGGCCATGAGTGTCTGCTCTCCGCCTACAAGCTGTGCAGGTCGTAAGGCAGACAGTGCCTCGCAGGCTGTGGGTAGCTTCACCTTGGCACCCTCTACACCGCCCAGCTGTCCGCGGTGGTTGTGCCCCCAGCCGTATACCACGCCGCCGCCTCCGCCCCACCACATCGACCAGTCCTGCGGGCGTCTGCATGAGAACAAAAGCAAATCACGAAATAAAACAGAAAGTAGTATTCAGGTTGTTGAGCGGGAATTTCTGACAGAAATTATAAATGATTGAAATAGACAATATTCGGAATTATTTACTAACTGTATATTGTATTTAGAGTTCATCAACTACTCCAACTGGTCAGTTGTTAATCCTGGAGATAGACTGCGCAGTTCTTGAGTGAAAGTGATATCATCAGATTTGGCCATGAGCACTACACTTGCCTATCATGACGACATACTTCCTTCGTCTCCTCCACACCCATACACTTTTTTACACAGTTCCTTCTGTTTTTCTTACTATCTACGTTTTCTTCTTTTAAGCTTAATACACTTGGTCTAACCATACTTTTCTCAGGCTTCCTCTACCACGACTCCCATTCATGTTAGTACTGTAGACCAGTTGTCTCCAAACTTTTTTGATAGCGTACCCCTAAGACAGGAAAAATGTATAATGCGAACCCTTGAATATATATAGGGGTTTGCATTATAAATATTTATATATACACATACATAAAAATGTCATGGATTGGCAGTCATAAATACAAAGATTCGCTGTTTGCCTCTTCTACGAGTACCCGATATTGTCCCCGCTGTCAATTCCTCGTCTGTTTGATGGTTATAATCGTGTAATTTAAAAGTACAAGTTAGTATTTGTTCATCTTTAATAAATTTTCTTATTTTTTTCTGTCACTTGGCGTACCCCCACGTATCGACTCGCGTACCCAACTTGGGAGACAACTTTTGTGGTCCAGTTGATAAGACTTCGATCAATTGCTTGTTTGATTTTCATTGCAGCCCAGATTTTTTTAAAAAGGATTTGAGTTTGGTTTTGACTTAAAAACTTCTTTAACACCTTTCTGGTTCATTGGAAGAGATTGCAACATAACAATAAACTCACCAGGTTGCACTATACATAATGAAAATGTTATACAATACAATAAAGATTTGACTAGTCAATATTTTGTCAACCATCCATTGAGCATGTCCAAACTACCTCAACGTGCTCTTTTTTATGTTACTTCACAAATAGATTTTTCCCTCACTTCATTCATTCAATAAAATCACAGTTACCACAAATGATAAGCACTGTGTGTTGTACTGACTTGTTGAGCCATTGCAGCAGCTGCTCATCGTGCTGCTTGGTGAGTAGACTGTGGTCTTCCCAAACAGCTGGTCCAGAGCATTCAGGAGCTCCTACTTCTCCCGTTTCCGAGCCTATTTCCGTGATGCGTTTTGACACCTCCAGGCAGAACGATTGGGGTAGAGGGGTTCTGTAATAATTGAGCATATAAATACGATGTCATATGATTGTTATTGTGGACCTATTCGCAGATCACTAAAACTGGCCGCTCTTTAAGAGAAATGGGTAATGTTTGATGCAATACTTTTATTGGGGCTGCTGAACAATCAGATTGTCTGTGAAGAACTATATCATAAAATGTTTCTATGTTCTAGAGCAGTGGTTCTTAACCTTTTCGAAGTCACAGAGCACTTTTGATTATACAAAAAATTGTGGAGCATCAAAATCATCAAGGTCATAAAATTAAGAATAAAAAAAGCACGAACATTACTTTTATTTATAAATAAAAATTAGGTTACAAAAAAAAACATAAAAAAATAAAACATTATTAAAAAAATATAACATAATATGTATATTATACAGTGTATACATATTATATATATCGCCAACATAACATCCTCCGCGCACTGGTGCTCCGCAGAACACCGGTTAAGAACCACTGTTCTAGAGAGACTGTTTCGTTACCCCTGAGAGTGCTACGAGAAAAAAATATAATTGTCTATCTAGTGCTGAGATATATTTACGATTCGGACGTTCGTGATAAATATTTATTTTAAACAACAAAAAAACAAAAAAGAACTATTTTTACACCATAAATATATTTTAGAATATGTACCCTTGTATTCTAAATTAATGATATTCATTTAGAATACAAGGGTAGAACAAATTTCTTCCACTGCTATAGCAGTGCGCCGATCTCTCAGGGTTAACAGGATCTTCAGGGAAGGGGTTCATATCACAAATTATGAAGTTTTTTTGTTCCTAGCACGACTGCTATTAGGGAACATGATAGATGTGGATATTTTCTATTGCTCCAGGGCGAAGCTATAAGATTAATTTCTGTGTTACTTTTGAATTTACTGATGAATTTAAAGCAGTTTTCAATTAAAAAATATAATTATTATTTTTATTTTTGATGTATTTGTGCAGCATTTTTGTTTCTATTTCGTAGTCAACCTAGGGTTTTTGGGTGCTCTTAGCTCCCCTGTCTCCAAGCCTAGAGGCAAGGAGTTTTACGATCAACATCACTCAATTGCATTCGGATCACTCAACTGCATTTGTCAACAAAATATCAGTAATTGCACATGCAAAGTGTCAAGTTAAATCATATTTGAACTCTTTTATGCTTAAATCAAGTTGCTTAAAGCTAAAAAAATATTTACAGTAGACCCCCGATATCAAATAGGTTCCAAATCCCCTCGCAGATAATAGTGAACCCCTTCTAAATTACTGTATACTTAAGTCGTCTTTGTTGCTGGGCCTCGTAGTTGAGGATCCCCTCGCCATTCCAACGTCAACTTCAGTTGGAAAGCGAAGCTGTGCCGTGGGGATTTCATTTATTTATTTATTTTTTTCTCCTCTTTAAGTGAGTGAGCTGTTGCACACCAGCAAACTCACCATCCCCACCGTTGTACTGGATCCGATGGCACACCTGAAGTGAGACGATCGGAGCACACTGGCATGTTTTATTTCTCTTTTTTTTAAAGAATAGATATGATCGAAGTCATAGGTATTCTTATACCCCGAATACTAGGTGGAAAAAATGCCTGTCTCATTCGAGGGGTGTAGCATAGCGTGAGGTTCGAATACTTAAGAACACCTATACTAGACAACTATTTTATATAAATATACTAAACGCTCATGTCTCAACTTTTTCTGCAACACCAGAACTATCACGAATTTCTTTCTTTTTTTTGTACCAAGTTTAGAATTTTTAGCTTTTCACTTATTGCAAGCACTTGACGAGGTCTCTTTACAGTCTTTGAGTTACTATCATTACTAGTCTTGTGTTTCGGAGGTATTATTATGGTAAATAATAGTTATTTGAATACAGTTACTGAGATACCAGGAATGATACGACCACAGTAAGAGATGGAGCCCGGCTGATCATGTTGGTGACTAAAGATGAACCTGAATATGTGAAACCACAGATAGAGATCTCAAGGATAATGGGAGACTACTTTTAAAAATTTTTGAAACAAAAGTTATGGTTATAGACAAAAAAAATCAGCTCTCAACAACTGATGTTCGGAGAAGAACTGGCATAGCAAAGAACTTGGTGATAAATCTACATTTTAACAGCAACCAAAATAACACTAGTAACTTAGTTGACTTAAAATCAGACAGCTCGGCAACCTTCACATTCAGTCAACTATATTTTGCATGTTTAGCCATAACAATTCTCTTTGATATCTTCGCAAAATATTCCTCTTTCAGACACTGACATTCTTTTCGAACAGGTATTGAGAGATTACTTTGCACACCAGCTCATCACACCTCATTTTACACATCTTCACTTACATACCAACTTACCACACCTCATTTTACACATCTTCACTTACATACCAACTCACTACACCTGATTTTACACATCTTCACTTACATACCAACTTACCACACCTCATTTTACACATCTTCACTGACATACCAACTCACTATACCTCATTTTACACATCTTCATTTACATACCAACTTACTACACCTCATTTTACAAATCTTCACTTACATACCAACTCACTACACCTCATTTTACACATCTTCACTTACATACCAACTCACCACACCTCATTTTACATATTTCACTCAACACGACTGTAGAATGAACTTTTAAGCATTATCAGATGTGAATCATCCTTATCTATTTTGAGAAAGAATTGAAAAAATACTACATCACTCATAATATCCTTTCGTCTTAATTTTCCATTGTTTCCTTTCCTTATCCTTAATCAAATTCCTTTCCTCAACTTCTACCATTATTGTTTCGAAATTGGTCATTTTGTTTTTTTTTTTCATGAATTTAAACTGATATTTTTTTTTAGTAAAATCTGTGTAAGTGCACACATTTGTACAACATTTATTCGGTTTCCTTCAGCCCTTTTCCACATCCGCAGTTTCCCTCCCATACGTCAAAGTTAAAGTACATACATACATAAGCAAAAAGGGGAAAACAATTTAATGAGTGGATTCGTATTATACGCTTGTGTATTCTCCATATGAATTGCTTCAGAAGTGCATCAAAACCTGGCACATGGCTATCAGCAAACATTTTTGAAGCACTATAATTTGGTAGCCCAAATAAGATTCAATATGTACATATTATATTATTGGGTATACAAATTAGTTCGGTCCGTTTTTTTGTGTTCAAAAATGCATTTATTTCTAAACAAAATGAATGAACAGATCAATTAAAGTATTGTCCATCTATGGCTACTACTTTTTCCCATCTCTCAGGTAATTTTCGAATTCCATCTCGAAAAAATGACTCGTATTTTGAGGCGATCCAATTTTTGAACCAATTTTCGGTTTCTACGAAAGAAGTGACCCGGTGACCTGCTAAATCGTGCTGCATCCTTCGGAACAACCAGTAATCAGAAGGAGCAATGTCCGGGAAATACGGCGGGTGCGGTAAAACATCCCATTTGAGCATTTCCAAATATTTTTTTACGACTTTTGCGACATGAGGCCGAGCGTTGTCATGAAGAAGAATAACTTTATCATATCTTTGCTCGTATTCTGGCCGTTTTTCTCGCAATGCACGGCTCAAACGAATTAATTATAGCCAATACCGATCGCCCATAATGGAATCGCCAGGTTTCAGCACCTCATAGTAAACAACACCCCTTTGGTCCCACCAGATACAGAGCATGATCTTCGAACCATTTAAACCTCTGGACATGTAATTTACCAAAATTCACTTGAGTACAATGACTTGCAATATGAGTGAAACAGTTGTTTTTTTGTTCCATTATTGCATCATTTAAATCCCTCCAACGCATTATCTGATATGATGAATTTCACAAAAGCTTGGGTAACCCATAAGGATATAAGAAGCACATAAAACCTTTTTCTATAAAGTGACCAAAAAGTTTTGAATACCTGTGAATAAGTGCTTCGGCAGTGCGCATAGCCAAACAGTAACGACGTAGCCAGCCCCAACGGGCAGCCTCAGTCCCCACGCACAGTTGGCCATCCAGGTGCAAAGTACACGCCAGGCCAATCATCTCCTGCAACAAACACAACAATCAATTACAGATACATAGTGAAATGTAAAAAAATATTAAGTAAGATATTTTCAATTAGATAACACCTCTCGGGAATCGATAATGGAAGTAGTGTGGTATTTAATCTTCACCGGAGACATCTACTCCAGCAATTATGAGTAGAGATGTAACAGCTGTTAATTAAAAAACTTACAGTACGCCCAAGGTCGACTCATGTAGTATATAAAGGGTTTTTCGAAATGAGCGGTTTGTTTTAATTCAATTTTTTTTTAATTCTTGAATAAAACATATAATTTGCTTTGATTTCAAATAACTTTTTATTGGTCATTGAAGTATAATGTATGACATTTAAACACAAAAAACCAATATCCGCCAAATGTCCACCTCTTGCAGCTCCACAGATGTCCACTTTTTTGTCAAAATTTTCAATGAAATTTTGGCATAATTGTGGTTCTAACTCACCAATAAAGCAAATAATTTCGTCCTTCAGCTCAGGAATTGATCGGGGGTCATTCTTATAGACCTGGCTTTTCACGTAACCCCAGAGATAATAGACCAACGATGACAGATCACATGATCTTGGTGGCTAATTAATATCACCGTTTCCGAAGATTAAAATATATAAAATAATTCAACAATTTGAACGCGTTGTTGTATTGTATATGACACCATTTTTATAAATGTCATACATTACACTTCTCAAATGTCACAAGACCCAGGCAAGTTCACGACGCCATCTCTGTTTTATCCAAGAATTAAAAAAACCGCTCAATTTGAAAGACCCTTTACTCGTCATTAGGTCTCGCAACTTATCAAGTTAATGAGAATTTTCAATACTCAACAAACTGTAAAAGGTATCAATATATTTTTTGCATGTTCACATATCCTCATTAAGATAGAGGCAAATGTTTAGTATACTGAGATCTTGACAAATGACAGATAACAAACCCAGATTCACTTACAGTTGAGTGCCAATTATCCGTGGCTCAATTATCGAGTTGGATTAATCGTAGTCCTCTGCAGTACAATTTTTTTTTTAGTAAAATCCCGAAAAAGACTTTTTAACTGTTATATAATAATCGACTAATGCTAGTAAGTTGGCAGTGTTTCTTCACAGATCTGGGGCTTCCCAAGACGTTCCAAGTTCTGAATGGTATGATGCCACAGTATATGATAGATTTATGTAGTAAGGATGTGTCCTCTGGGAGAAATACTACTCTAAGAACATCAGAGCCTTAAGAGTGTTAACTGTTAGTTAAGGTAAATTGGGGAAACAGGCTGGGGTTTACGAATCAGTCCTTTGAAGTATAGGCAGGCTAATGGTGTAGAGGCATGAGGATGTTTTAATTTTATACTTAAATATATCATAAAAAAAGCACCAGAAAAACTAATACATGCGAATGAATATCTTCTCAATTTAATCTTTTTTTTATTTATTTATTTATTATTACACATGACAAGAAATATACACAATTTGCGAAAAAAACAACAGGTAATTTAATTTGGACATACAATTTTAATGGATCTGGGTTTGTTGCCTTTCATTTGTCGTATCCCCAGTAAACTAGGCTTTTGCCTGTATCTCACTGAGGATATTTAGCATGAGAAAATAAATCTATACTTCTTTCCGATTTTTGATTACACAAAAACAAAACGCCGTTGCACGCTCTCATCAACCTGACAAACAGTGACACTCAACTACAACTGTAAACATCACGCGAAATTCAACTCCTCACACATCATCACTCCAGAAAGACCAAAAATATTCATCCCACAATATACCGCACACAATCATAAGAATAGAAATCAAAATTAAAATAAAAAATACACAAAAAATACAAAAACAACCAAAATTTAAACAACAAGAAGAAACCCACACTCACGAGCTCACACAAAAAATGTTATTTTAATTACAAATGGTTTATTTAGATCACAATGTAAATAAAAAGTAAAGTCCAATATTTCATATTGAATCAGTGCGGTATGTGACTGGCAGTAAACAGGAAACGAGACTAACCCTGAAGTAGTGGGAGTGCATGAGGTGTGTGCCAGCCCTGACGAGCGGCTCCTCATAGTCATGCTGGGCTAGAAGTGCGGGGGGCAGCAGCTTGGCGGCCGCTGGGGGCGCTGGTGTTCCGGACCAAACCTGTGCGCGCAGCTTACGGGCTGCCCATGCCACTTGGGTCCCGCCTGGAAATACAATACATAGTTTACAATCGATATCCTAGAAAAAACAGTAAGTGTATCTCAATGGGACATAAGAAACAAGATTCTAGACACGCAAATTTTTAGACTCCACTATGTTTTCAATGCAGCTGCTAGGCTGATACGAGGTTTGATAAAGAAAAATAGCCTTGGAGAATTTTAATTTTTATCAAAAAGTATTTATTTAATAATAAATATTAATATTACCCTTGTACCTGACCAGGTACAAAGAACTGTAAATAGGTGCGATGGTTGCTGCGCAATCCTCGGATAATTCAGGTCAATTCCAAAAGGCATAGATCGATGAGAGAAGGTAGCGATGGTGAAGAGATTCCTCTTAGGCAGGTATAGCAGGTCTCAAATAAACCGGGGAGGTAGAGTGCTGAGAGTATATATAAAAATACATGTTAGTCCAACAAAATACCAAATAATACTGACCATATCCCAATGTTGGTTCAGTATTTAAAGGGGCTTCCGTCCCACTGCCTGATTCAGGTAAAAGGTAATAAAAAGGGGATATGATCTGGCACCAGCAATAGAAGGTAATAAATCTTCAGCACCACTGCCCAATTCAGGTAAAAGATAATAAAAAAGGGGGTGGGGAGGGGTATACAGGTGATCAAGACGCGCCTGCGAGACAAATGACATAGCACTACGGCTCATTAACAATGATAAGGTGCTACGGCTCATTAAGCCTGTCTATAAGTCCACATTTCCATTGTGATCGCGACAACGCACGGATCCAAACAAACATACAAATATCAAGAATTTCAATATCAAGGATTTACATACAAAATTATGAACAAATATCAAATACAACACATACAATAATTTACACATATTAGGAGTGACGCATACGTCAGATACAACCCTTCAAAGTAGTCCCCATAGGATAAAATGCACTTTTACGAACATTTTTCCAATCCGCAAAACATTTGCAAATGCTCTTTTTGAGATAGTCTTTAGCTCACCCGGCGATTTTGCCTTTTATCTTCTCTAAGTCGCAAAACATTGTCTTTTCAATGTCCTCTGCATCTTCGAGACAGGAATAAGTCGCAGGGAGCCAAATCTGGTGAATACGGTGGATGTGGCATCACAACGATGTTGGTTTTGGTAAAAAATTCGCAAATCAGTAGTAAAATATGAGTTGGTGCATTATCATTAATTCCTTGAATGGTTCGAGAGATTTCTGTGGAAACATGTTTTGAAGTGCTTGAACATTTGAATTGGCGAAATAATTTAATGGTTAGAAAAAAATGCTTAACATTAGACCGTAAGTGTTGTCCACTGTTATTCATGGGAAAAGAAAATGCTTCATGACTATTTCAATATTCGTCCATTTCCACAATGTGCATTTCAAACATTCATAGCAGTCATTATGAGGTGCACGGCCACGCAGTAACGCATAAGACTTCCTTACTGAAGGTCGCCAGTTCGAACCCCGCACTGTCTTATTACCATCGAATGACACAGGAATTATTTTCGCCTTGTGTTCGAGGGTATAAAGATAACTACGACTTTGGTCAGATCTATTCTTTTGAAAAAGAAAACATCCCAATGTAGTCTGATCATCTCACTTCGGTGTGCCATTGGATCGAGTACAGCGGTGTGGCTGTAGTTTGCTGCTGTGTAACGGATCACTCACTTAAAAAACCTTCACAGTATGGCTTAGTTTCCCAACTGAATTGACGTTGAAATGGTGAGGATATCCTCGACTACGAGGTCCAACAATGGCGATTTCAAAGTTTCTATTGCAAACTTACAAAGGAGAAAGTATTATGTGTAGGAGTTAATAAATATGAGCTACTCACTGAGACAGGGCAGCAGCATGCAGTGAAGTAGAGCGGCGGAGAGGCGGGGGGCCAGAGGGTGATCTGAGGGCAGCGGGCAAGTCAACAAGCGCACGGCCAACTCCACGCAGGCACGGGACAGGACGCTGCGGTCAGAACCCACGTCCTGCAATAGATACATGCTCTGTTAGTATCAAACTCATATTCAAAACATCAATATCGAGCCTTCTTGACTATAAGAGTAAATAGTTTTGTCGTAACATTTAATTGACGAACTCCAGAACACATTTGGTAAAGTAAGCTGTTTTATTTCCACCCAGGAATTTCGCATTCAATTCCTGATAGTATCAAAAGGGTCCCCCCAGTCAGGTGACAAACACTTGCATATGCTTCTGTGAGTGATGTTGTTTCTTCACTTCTGGTAGTGTTACCAACATGTGCAGTGATGACCCGCAAGTTCTGTGCCAATTTTTTTATTTAACCTGGCGAGTTTATTGTCATGTGGCAATCTCGTCCAACCAACCCATTTAAAAAAAATCTGGGTTCCAGCAGGGATCGAACCCGCAACCTCCGGATCGGATCGGCAGACAAGCCTATTCCGGTGGTTCTAAGCCCGAAGGCTCAATTATTGGAGCCAAAGACAATTTTGTCTCCTGGCTACGCTAATCAATATGTCCGAGTCACCAATTCGAATATGTTGCAGGATACTATAGGAAAGTAACAAAAAAGATAATATCTACTCGTACATGATAACAAACACGCCATTTCCCTGTCGGAGTAGGCAGAGGAGACAGAGCACCATACTTTTCTATCTTGACACACATCCTTAGTCTCTACTATTGTATTGTACATCCATCAACTATGATTTCTCTAACTTTTTACATTTTTTTCTTTCGGAATATCATTCACTTAATCCAACCATACTTTCCTTGGTCTTCCTCTCGTACGTCTTCTACTCACATTTGCACTATACTCGTATATCTGTTTTGTTAGTCTTTCTTTATTCATTCGTTCTACATGCCCAAACCATCTCAATATAATCTTCGTCATCTTACTTAACACATCAGCCTTAAGTTCACATTCATTCCTAAACACTTAATTCAGTATTAATTAAACAATGTCACTTCATGTATTCTTATCAATGCACACTTCTCTACAGCATTTATTCGGCTCCTTTCAGTAATTTTCCACATCCACATTTCACTCCCCATACAACAAAGGTGACATCAAAATATTATTGCGGACTATCATCTTAGCAGATTTTGATACTGTGATTATGCACAATAGTATTTTAGTTCCAACTTTGATGTATAGGAGAGAAAGTGGTGTTAGATGATAGTTTTCAGTGGTATTAGATGATAATTCTGCTGCATTTGAAGGTGTTTGTGATAGTATCTGGTAACTTGTTTGGCTATTTAAACTCCAGGTCTTGAACCACTTCCAAAGTATATTCAAAGTAATTTTTCAACGACATTGGCTATTTAAACTCCAGGTTTTGAACTACTTCCAAAGTATATTCAATGTGATTTTCCAATGATATTGGCTATTTAAACTCCAGGTTTTGAACCACTTCCAAAGTATATTCAATGTGATTTTCCAATGATATTGGCTATTTAAACTCCAGGTTTTGAACCACTTCCAAAGTATATTCAAAGTAATTTTTCAACAACATTGGCTATTTAAACTCCAGGTTTTGAACCACTTCCAAAGTATATTCAATGTGATTTTCCAATGACATTGAATTTTAAATAAGCCATTGTTACTGTTGCTATATTTTCCTTTGGATAGTTACTTCTATGTTACTATGTGGTATTGTATTTAATTAAAAATAAAAAATTTCAAACTTCTAATGTCAACTTATTTATTTTCATCCCCCATAACATGGTGGTGGTAGGATCAACTGAAATAATGTTCAGCGCAGGATGGATTGCTCCTTACCACAGACACATGTTTTAAATCTACCCCCACGAGGTTTTTTCTACGACAATCACTACCAGGACAATTCCAGAAGACTGGGAGCAACGAGCTCATCATCGTGAGAGGTAGAAAGCTATCTGTTTTCATGCTGATATCTTAATTTCAAGTCAGTAATATAACATGTTTCATTCCTTATTTTTATTTCCTCTCTACCATTCCTTATTTTTCTCAGATTGATGATAGCTCACTTTTATTTTTACTATTATATCATATTACACTTTCGTTGTATACAGTACAACCTGGCGGACTTATTGCTAATATGGCAATCTTTTCCAACCAACCAGAAAGATTTTAAAGAGGCCTTAAGTGAAATCCAGAATCTTTTTTAAAAAAATCTGAGTTTCAGCGGGATTTGAATTCGCAACCTCCCCGTTGAGAGACAGGCTGTGATTGTGCACAATAGTATTTTAGTTCCGTTTACTGTTTTACCAACTAGGCCACGGAGGTTCAAAAATTTTTAACAAATTTTTTGAACCTCCGTGATCCAAATACTTGTTCAAAAATTTCGCAAAGGTGAAGAAAAATAATTTAAATATTTTTTGCGACCACGTAACTTCCGTAAAATACTGTTGTCTGGTTATTTGTAAGAGTTACCACCTGGCAATAAGCTGGTCAGATTGTTTTACAATGAAGTATTAAATAAATAAATAATTATTCTCTCACAGAAGGTCACATGATCGACGCGGAGAAGCAGATAGAGACTGACTACGAGGTAAAGCAACGATGATGATGGCAATCATTCAACGTTTCAAGATATCGAATGAACTTACATTAGGATTGTGGAAGGCCATGACTGGATGTACGGTGAAACGCCAGCCCCATCCGTTGACTGAGCCATCACTGGTAAAGTGCCATCTCACACAGTCACCTGAAATATTAATCACAATTTGTTTCATAAGTACGAAAATCATTATGGGCGCTCTTCTAGTTGGTTCTCTTCATACTTATCTAATAGAACTTAGAGAGTCAAATTGGGTGATAGTGTATTTGGTGAGCCTCTTTTTGTGAGATTCGGAGTACCCCAAGGTAGTGTTCTGGGACCTATATTGTTCTTGATATATCAGGGGTAAGATTATTACTTTTGCGGATGACACGGTTCTTCTATTCGAGGGCCGAACATGGGATGATGTATTTTTCAAAGGCTAACGAAGAATTACGTGTAGTTAAAGAATAGACGGACTCGAATTTATTGACTCTAAATTTCCAAAAAACTAAATACATCACATTTAGCATTTCTACAAGAACTCAAGCACCTACAAATAAATACATAACACTGCACACTTGTTCACCCATGGCTGACTGTAGTTGTGTTTATTTGGAAAGGGTTGATAGTATAAATTACCTTAGAGTTTATGTTGATCAGTTTCTTCGTTGGGAGGTCCATATTAACACTTTAAGCACAAAAATCAGAAAACAAGGATACATATTCCATATGATTCGAAATGTGCTCAGTGAAAAGTCAGCACTTTCTTACGGTATATCAGTTTGGGGGGGGGGGGGTGTACCGTAACCCAAAAACACATATTGCAGGTTTCCCAAAAATTGATTGTGAAAATAATTAATAAACTTCCTGCCCGGTATCCCACGGCGGAGCTTTTCAGAGAGTGTCAAGTCCTGAACATAGTCAATTTACATCTCAAATCCATTCTCTGGCACTACCATCGAGAGGAAGGGAAGATGTAGACTCAGCAGAGACACATGACACACATGGCAACTAATGAAATGTTCACCATCCCTCGAGTTAAAACCTCTTTTGCCCAAAGGCAATATGCTTATTTGGCTCCCATGAAATACAATGGCGTGCCGAATTCAATAAAGGTAAAGGAAGGAAAACCATTTAGACAGTCGATCGGAGCGTGGTTGTTATTGTGACAGGATTTTGAGTACTTGGACTTTCAGGATGAATGACGTGTGGAAAAGATTTGTGTGGGCTCTTGAGTGTGTGTTTCTTCTTGTTGTTTTAATTTTTGTTGTTTTGTATTTGTGTTTCTGTATATTTTTGTTCTTATTTTTATTCTTATGATTGTGTGCGGTATATTATGGGATGAACATTTTTGGTCTTTCTGGAGTGATGATGTGTGAGGAGTTTAATTTCGCATGATGATTCCAGTTGTAATTGAGTGTCACTGTTTGTCAGGTTGATGAGAGCGTGCAACGGAGTTTCGTTTTTGTGTAATCAAAAATCGGAAAGAAATATCGATTTATTTTTTCATGCTAAATATCCTCAGTGAGATACAGGCAAAAGCCTAGTTTACTGGGGATACGACAAATGAAAGGCAACAAATCCAGATCCATCAAAATTGTATGTCCAAATTAAATTACATGTTGTTTTTTCGCAAATTATGTACATTTCTTGTCAATAATAAATGAAAATAAAAAAAATTATTCAACACCCTATTGTATAAGTTAAAATCAGCAGGATTATATTAAACATGGCAATTTCTACCAACCAGTAAGACAAGTGATGCAGATCAAGGTGGATGAGAGGTTATTAAGTTCTTTTATTTTATCATGGTAAAAAAATATTATAAAAAGGAAAATCATACACATTTTAAGAAAGAAAACATTTAAAAAATATTGTCAATTACTGGATGTCATTTCGATCGTGTCGACAACACTAGATCTGTTACCCATCAGACCAGAAAGATGAAGTGCTTCCTCTCTGCAGGTCTTCTGCCAAACAGTTAACGGGGCACAGTAGACAAACCATCCGGTATGATATTTATTGAATGTTTCCACACATATATAATGGTGAATCTTCTGCTGTTTTCGATTCTACGAACTGATTTTTACTTTAAAAAATATTTTATCTATGCAATTAGTTACTGCCTAACAAATCCTTCGGGAGTCTTAGGGTGACAGGTGTCACAAAAAGCGCTATATTAGTCCTTGGTTTATAATACATACATATGATCACGTCATTTCCCTGTCGGGTTAGGCAGAGAGGACAGAGCGCAATACTCCTATCTCGATACATCCTAAACCTCTTCTACATCCAAACTCCTTCTCATACAACTTCAGAGCATCATTCATTTGATCCAACTACACTTCCCTTGGTCTTTCTCTCACACGCCTTCCACTCGCATTTGCAGTATATATCTGTTTTGTTAGTATTTCTTCATTCATTCATTCCACATGCCCAAACCATCTCAATGTGCTCTTCTTCATCTTACTTAACACATCAGCCTTATGTTCACAGTTTATAATATTATTTTGATAATTAATCGTAAAATGGATTGTTTAATTAAATTAATTATCTTATACTTAATGGGTAATTAAAATGACGTGTATACTCAAATTAATAATTTACTTATTGATTAAAATTGTTAAAATATAGTGGCGAAAAAACCTAAAAGTTCTATGATAACCTAAGTGGCTTAGTTGTTAAGATGCCTGTCTGTCAACACGATGTTAGCTGATTCGATTTTTCTCCTTGTTAACCATTTTTTTTTCAAAAGCTTTCAACTCTGGTTTTTCACTTAAAGCATCTGTTACATATTTGAGGAGGTAACATTAAAAAAAGATCATGTCCATCGGATACAAAAAAAGAGTTTATAAAACAGATTTTTTCTTATCGATGGTACGGAGCCGTTTAACATTTTCATTTCAATGAAAAAAGCATATAAATCATTTTAAAATCATAATAAAAAACCAAGATTTTTTCAAAAAGAAAACTGTTCAAGCTTCAAACCAATCAAAAATGATCATGTCCGAATTGACCAATCATAGCTTTCCGATTGTGTCTAACTTCATACCAGTTCACCAGCAACTGTCAGTTTTAAATCGTACGTGCAGTGCAATGTCATTATACAGCTTTATCTATCTACATATATTTATAGTAATATTTCTTCTTATTTTGTAACACTTCACTTATTGAATTTGATTAAAATTCAAATAAATTACTCTATCCAATTATTTTTTGCAACACCTGTATAATATTTTTGAGATCAAACAAAAAACATCATGTCTCAGACCCGTTCAATAAAAAAAGATTAAAGTAGAATTGTTCACACAAAAAGGATCATGTCCATATTTTAAACTAGAATAACTATTTTAATTATTATGATTAGATTTTAAACAACAAATCAAGTCACCTTAAGCGATTTTAAGGATTTCAGATATTTTTACAATGAATTATTATGTCATATATTTTTAATGCAAACAGTTTTTTGCGATTTATCAACATTCTGATTTGGTGGACATGTTCTTTTTTTAATATTACCTCCTCATTTATGATGAGCTGCCACATGTCAATAAACCTGTCATTTGTAATGTATATGATGAAAGTATACATTACTAATGACAGGTTTATTACATGTGCCAGTTTATAATATTATTTTGATAAAACAAGCTTGGCCAAACATTTTTGGAAAAATACAGCCCAAACACTTTGTGTCTTGGGCTCCATGAGATGAACTAAGCAAACTTTGGTTCAGACATAGGAATATAAGTACATCACATAAACATAGACACATATACTCGTAAAATGAACTCTCATTTTGCCACCTGTACCTTCATTCATGCACGGAAGCATGATTGAAGCATGCATGGGCTTTGAAAAATTCAAAGCTTTTTTTAATTCACATATAATAACTGATGTGCAAATATTTTGCTAAGAATTCTATTATTTCCTTGCATTTATCATTCAATTCAATAAATCTCTTCGAAAACTCTAGGAGTTTTACAGTATTCGAGTTAATGAATGAGTTTACAAATCATGGTCATTTATCACTAGCCTGGCACATTGACATCAGGCGACCAATCAGGAGGGTCGCGGCCGCTGCGTGTTGCCAATACCTGCCCCTGCCCGTCGGCTAGTGTGAGGGGGTCGTGCCGGCGCTCTGTGCTGCAGCCTCGGTCAAATTCCACGCGCAGGGACACTGCGCCGGGGATGCGTACCTCACCTGAAATGTATTTAAAACACTGAATAAAGATTGACATTTTATAAAATCGTAGATTATGGATACGCCATGTAACACGTACAGGAAAGAAAGATAGATTAACATTTGGAGATTTATTTGTACTGTGTATAGTTGATTACGACCATTAAAATAGTTAACAATATTAAAATTTAAATTGAAAATTTCATGAGATGAATACAAAAGTATAAACATTAAAATGTCTCTTCTTCTTTTTCATTTTATTTTAGGCCTGTTGGCCTGATATGGTCCTGCATCATTGTTTGCCTCTTGCGACGTCGACTGCCAGCTGTCTTTCCATCTTTTGGGAGGTCGTCCTGGAGGTCTGCTTGCTTGTGGGACACAGTTCCTGGCCATTCTTACGGCTCTTGGTTCCGCCATTCTGGATACGTGTTCGTTCCAGAACCTTCTTCTCTGTCGTCCCAATCTGACAATATCTTCAACTTCACACTATTAAAATGACTAATATAAAACTATATTCAGAGAGAAGTACCTTCATATTTACCAAACATCAAGAAAACATCGAGGGGAGTATCACAGTGCGGAAGGTCGCCAGTTCGAACCCCGCACAATGATACTCCCCTCGAATGACACAGGCACTTTTTCCGCCTAGTATTCAGGGGCATAAGGATACCTATGACTTCGATAAGAGACATTATTTAAAAAAAAAAGAAAAAAATCGTGCCGGTGTGTTCCGATCATCTCGCTTCAGGTGTGCTATCAGATTCAATTCAGCAGTGTGGCCGCTTACTCACTTAAAAGAGGTGTGCAACAGTTTACTCACTTAAAACAGGAGAAATAAGAAAAAAGATAAGAAAACTCCATGGCATAGCTTTGTTTTGCAGCTAAATTAACGTTGGAATGGCGAGGGGATTGTCCACTACGAGATTTAGCAACGATGACGACTGTATAACTAGTATGGACCGGGTTTATACAGTGCGGGTTGCTGGAAAGTTTGATAATCTTGTTCAATAAAGGTGGATTGTTTCTTGCCATAGGTGCGCATAGATAGACTTGATCCATTCTTTGCTTCTCCAAATATATATCTTAGCTCCATTCTGAACTCACCTGAGAGAGAGCAGTCATCAGAATATGGGTGTGGGGATTCCTGTACCACGGGGGGAGGAGCAGGTGGAGCAGCACCAGCCTGCTCCAATTCAGAAACACATGCCTCGCGCACCGCCTCTTGGACTGCGCTGTTACCCGTACACATTGCTGTCAACAACACATTACGGTTAGAGTTAAAAATACAGAATTAATATGATTATAGCAAGAAGTGATCTTAGTGGAGACTTAATTTAACACGTTCACTGCGTCGAACAAGGCTCCCGTGTCCATACAAAATATTTGTATGGACACGGGAGCCTTGAATGTTTAGTGCACTCATAAACGTCTCCCGATAAGGATTCGTCGCCGGTTTCATGTGTTTTGAAGACACGAAGGAATACACTTGTATATGATGTTTCAATAGAAAGTAGAATTTGATTTTTAACAAAGTTATGGGTTTTAAAAAATTCGCGAATTTTCAGCATCTCTGTTTAAGATGCTGAAATGACATTAAGTATTTTATACGTAGTGAACGTGTTAATGTCCCAAGATCTTGAGCAGTCATTATGATTGCTCAGAACTGTGCTAAGATTTTTTTTTAACGAAAACATACATTATTTTTATGTTTAAGGCAATTTAAATAGTGAAGGTTTAAAGACATTGTAATTTGCTTTATCAAACACTGTCTTGTTTGTGGTCCACTGATAATCAGGTGAAAATTTTGAAACCGGTAGGGTTATACCATTACATAAAGTGGAATATACAGTGTTTGATAAAACAAATTACGATAAATTTATTTATTGACACAGTAAACATCACTTAAGTGTCCTTTACATATCATAGTAATTATTATAATACAAAATATAACATATTAATATATCTATGGTACAGAACAAAAGGTGATTACCCAAAATATGCTCAAAATATCGAACTTCTCACAGTGTGTAACTATAGAAACCTCGAAACAAGAAGGCAAGAATCCATTGTGATGTCCTACTTAAAGTTTTTCAAGGTTGTTTTTACTGTTCCGCGATACTAGAAGCACTAAGTTTATATGGCTCTAATAAATATAGCCAAGCAAGGAATCACCCTCTGTTGTACACATATCAACTTACAGAACGAATATCATGGCTAAACACTCAGTCACGCGTGGTATAGAGACATTGAACCAACTGAGTGACACCGTGGATATATTCTTGGCACCATCTAGCAGTATGAGAAAAATCCTGTCGTGCAAAGAAGTGCAGTGCAAATTCAAATTATATTTTTAGTGATTGTGTAACTCGTAATTCAAATCATTCAGTTCTTTCAATTTCAAATTAACAGACTTTTACTGTAATAGCTTTTCTAATTGAGAGTTGCTAGGTATTGAAAGCCTTTTGTCACACCTCCCTAATCCGAATCAATAGGAAGAAAGATCATCCAGATTAAGTTGCAAACAAAATCAATAAAGCATAATAAATCCCTGTGGGAGATAAACTATCACAAAACACTATTTTGAAATCTCGTGTTTATAATTTTTCCTCATGTTCTGGATCCAGTTACGATTTTCAAAATATATCTATTCCACTCACACCATGCAACTCACACCATGCACTTATAACTTCTAATCTATCTCTTCCACTCACACCATGCACTTATAACTTCTAATCTATCTCTTCCACTCACACCATGCACTTCTAACATCTAATCTATCTATTCCACTCACACCATGCACTTCTAACTTCTAATCTATCTCTTTTTTTTTAACCTGGCGAGTTTATTGCCATGTGGCAATCTCTTCCAACCAACCAGAAAGATGTTTTAATAGGCCCTAAGTGAAAACCAGACTGGAATCCTGTTTTTAAAAAATCTGGGTTCCAGCGGGGATCAAACCCGCAACCTCCGGATTGGCAGACAAGTGTCTTACCACCAGGCCACGGAGTTCGTCTCATACCATGCACTTCTAACTTTTAAATTCATTAAGTTAGTCTTTTGTCATTTAATTCCTTCCACGTGACGAATAGTTCTTCCTTCTAACAAAATCCACTGTAGCCATGCATTAAATTATGTAGTTATATTCTTGTTTCTTTTACACACTGACTTAACAATTTTCAGTCAACTTTCATAGTTTCTCACTATGTTTACCACCGACACACTTTAACGTCTACTTCTACGAGGTCTACGTAAGAGAGTAAACAATTGAAAGATTAGCTCACCCATGAGGACATTGGTGATGATGGAGGTAGCTCCAGAAGCCTCCACTCTTCCAGCCACTGCAAGACGCAGCAGCTCCAGTAAAGAGCGAGCCTCAGTCTCCCCTAGTAGCGATGTCAAATCATCCAGTGCCACCTGGATATAAGACATCAATCAAGTCAAAATCTAACAGTAAAAAATAACCTATAGGCTGAATTTTTTATTTTTTTTTATTTACTTATTTATTTATTTTTTCAAAACAGGCTTAGCCCAATTACTTTGAAAATACAAAACATCAAAAAAGAATAAAAATTACATAGGGGAAAAAAAAATAAGTTAAAAAATTATATAAAATAAAAAATAATACATATGCATACAAACGAGTATATACACACAAACATATTACACACATATACTCACAGTCATTTAGGTATGTTGATGAGTGCCTTCTAACGCGCTCAATCTAAGAAGAAAATTTACTTTTGCTTTTGGTAATGTGATATGAAATATGTCAATATCCGAAGCAGTTCCGTTCAGAAGAGTTAAGGCCCTTCCAACAGGCATAGCGGCTGGAAGACCCGTTCTTGCGTATGTTATTGAGAACAGTTCTTGCCGGCGCAGTCTAGTGTAATTGTTAGGAACATTTAACGCTAATCTTTGTAGTAATGCTGGACAGCTCACAACTCCTCGAATGAGTTTGACAACGTATACCAGGAGACGCACATCTCTTCTTACGCTCAAGGAGTTATACCCGAGCATGTCCAGCAGGAACTGAGTAAGATAAAGCCATGGATAGACACCGAACTCTCTCATATAGAGATATCATAGATATTTTTTTTGTACTTTCTCCACCATGAGTGAGTTCTGCGCCCCCACTGGGCTCCAAATGCAAGCATTGCTTTCTAGTTTACTACAGATCAATGAATTAAACAACGTTTTGAACACCAATTGGTTTTCAAACGACTTAGAGATTCTCATTACAAATCCTAGAGTTTTATAGGCTGAGTTGCACATAACTTCTACGTGAGGACCAAACGCGAGATTGCTGTGGAACAAGACACCCAGATCTTTAATATTATCTGTGCGGGGTATAGGTGTAGATTCTAGTGTATATCTATGGAATTTCAAGACGTGTGAGCGATAATACGACATAATTTTGCACTTTGATGCATTGAAATATAATTTATTATTGTGGCTCCACTCACAAACGTTGTTGAGATCTGACTGTAGGTCTAAGCAGTCGGTATAAGAACAAATTGATTTTTAGGTCATCAGCAAATAGAAGAAATGTGGATTTTTTTATAACTCTACCTATATCATTAATAAAAATAAGAAATAAGGTAGGTCCAAGGTAGACCCCTGCGGAACACCTGAGTAGGCAGTGAAGTAATCGGAGTTGTAGATTCCATGTGAAACAAATTGTTTTCTATCTGTAAGATAATCTGACAGCAGCCTTAGCAAGTTACCTGGGATCCCAAGTTTACTCATTTTTTCTAATATTTTTTTGTGATTGACGCGATCAAAAGCTTTTGCAAAGTCATGATACGAACAATCAATCTGATTGCCACTATCTAATGTTGCTTCTGGGGCCTATAATGTAATACAGGTTTCTGGGGCAGAATTAATGTCACTTCTGGGGCCTATAATGTAATACAGGTTTCTGGGGAAGAATTAATGTCATTTCTGGGGCCTATAATGAAATACAGGTTTCTGGGGCAGAATTAATGTCCCTTCTGGGGTCACTGTGTCATCACATTTTTTTATCGAGAGCCACATTTTAATATTGAATCAGATGACTAGTTATATGGACCAGTCTGAGCTAAGCATTGCTCTCGTAACAAACTGAGATTACTCCGCATGAAGAAGTACTTATGATAGAAACACGTGTAGCGGAGATTAATGTAATTAGTGGAATAACAAAGTAATTTGTTATTAAATATTCTAATATAGAGTTCCACAAAGTTAAAACTGAAAGCTTAGATAAATTAATATATAGTGTTCGTTGAATATACTCACCAGAGGCGTATCCTGGGGAGGACAGGGCATGGTTGCGGCAGCCACGGACACTGCACTGGCCGACATACGGGTGGAGTGTCGGGAGCTCATGGACCCACTCAGTGAGCTGCTCACACAGCTCTGGTACATGGAAACAAAGAGTTATTTATTTTACGTAATATATTAGGTGTTAACATAAGTTGTGTCCGTTTTTTTCAAATTTAAAAATGACCACCAAAAGTAAAACAAAATGGCAAACGTTATATGTCATTCAAAAGAAAATTTTCTGCTCTACAAGATATTGTGTTTGCTTTTACGTTACATATATTATTTTATTTGATTACAAGCCTTCAAAATGGAATGTCAAGGAGATGAAAGTGAGCATTTTCGACACCTCCTTCTGTTTGCGTTCAATCGAGGGTATAAAGCTGCTCGCGATATTTGCGAAGTGTACGGTGAAGATGCTATAAATGAAAGGATAGCTCGTCGATGGTTTTTGCGTTTCAAAGACGGTAATTTCGACCTGAAAGACATAGAGCATTCCGGACGACCAGTGGAATCGGACGTGAGAGTTTTTGACTATCTCAAAGAGATTTTCCTGTGATGGTTCGAAATATTGTTGTCTCAGATGATCGAAATATTGTCATCTCAGATGATCGGAATATTGTCGTCTCAGGTGATCAAAATATTGTCGTCTCAGATGATCGAAATATTGTTGTCTAAGATGATCGAAATATTTTCGTCTCAGATGATCGAAATATTGTTGTCTAAGATGATCGAAATATTTTCATCTCAGATGATCAAAAACGCTCACTATTCTAGTTGTGACGGCTCACAAAACTTATCTTAAAAATTGGCAAACTGTAACACTAATTAGAAAAAGACATCTGTAAAAAGGAAGTACGGTTTTGAATAGTACAGCTTGCACAGTACGGCGATTTTTGATACGCATTCACTGCACTATGTAAGGTACTGTACTTTACACCACTAATTTTTGCATCGACCTAATATGTATTAGGTGTGTATATGATTGAGGTGTTGAACATAGTGCAATCATGAGTTTATGATTGAATGTCACTGTTTGTAAAGGGTTAGAAACAATGTCTCGATAACTTTTTATATCATTTTGTCGACCTCACGTTTAACTCTTTTAAGAATTGGTATGTTGTTGAAGCTACACGTTTAACTCTTTTAAGAATTGGCATGTTGTTGAAGCTACAAAGCTACGGAGGTCAATAAATTCGCAGAATATGGGGGTTAAGGGAGGGGGCGGTAGTGCACATACACATGTTCCGATAATACGACTCATTATACCAAGTTTTAGTCTAATGTTGACAGTATTGTTTAAGATATCTTCGGGAGAGAATGTCAAATGGTAATAACATCCCAAGGATGGAAAAAATTCAGTATCGCTTCATCAAAGTTTCTTACAAAACAAGGGAAAACACTTCACATCATTTTGGAAGAGATGTTAGCGGTTTACGGGGACTGTTACCCTGGAGAAACGATGATTTACAAGTGGCATAGTCTTTTTAAGCAAGGGAAAGAATCGATTGAAGATGACCTCTGATCAGGATGGCTTGTTGAGACCACTTGTTGAGACAACATCATCAAAAAAGTTGAAAAGTTTGTACTGGAAGAGCCCGCCTAAATAAACAACAGCTTGTAGAGATGATTGGATTATCACCTACAACCATTTTCAATATCCTCCTCCTTTTGGAAGATCTGAAAAATGTAGTCGAGTTAATTGTGAATTTATTGAAAAGGGAAAATACAAAATTGTTTTTTTCCCCTTCATTCGGCAAATTTATTGATTCCCCTCGTATGTTGTGTACGGAGGAGAATATGTGGTGAGATAATATATGAAATACAGTGAAAGAAGATAAGGTCTGATGTATAAAGTAGGATGAAAAAGAACATTCTGAGGTGGATTGGAGATAAAAAAACTCACAGTAACAAGATTGTGCATATCAGCTGGTGCTTCACCTCCGCCTTCTCTAGCTGAATCATCCTCTTCGTTCTGCTCCAGACTGGACCCAGCGACTTCCGCAACCGTGCCACTCACACTCATAGCTGCTACACTAGTTTGGATACTTCCCCCGGTCACGCCACTGTTACCTATGGCTGTACCACTGTTACTTATGGCCATACCACTGTTACCTATGGCCGTACTATTATTACTGAAAGTTGTACCACTGATATTCACGGCAACATTTCCGGTCATAGGGGGACCACTTGCGCTCATTACGGCAACAGTTGTAACGTTTCCGATAACATTACCAACACTATTAGACATTGCTGCATTCTTCATGTTCAAATTAATTCCACTCGTGACCATATTAAAGTTGTTCATTGTACTAGATTCATTATGCAATGAATTGTTGAGATTCATCATTGCAGTGTTAACAGTGGTCGTCGATATAGCTGTTGAAGAATTATTCATGACTGTTCCGACTGTCTGCAGCTCGGTTGTTGGACAGACTGTGCCAGATGTAGTGGCGCTTGTGCCTCCGACAGCTATTGATGTGTTCATCCCCGTATTGGAAGGAGCAATATTAGTTCCTGTTATACCGAGGATGGATGTGACAGATGGAATTGGATATTCGGCAGGTGGTGCCATGAGGGGGGGTTCCCCAGGTAATGAACAGTGAGGACGCAGAGCCTCGATTATCATTGCGCGTGCCTGTGGAAAAATGAATTTATTAGTCATATATTTTATTTTATTTATATATGACAAGAAATTTTATAAATACATCATTTGTGGTAATTTAATGTGGACACAAAACTTTAATGGATCTGGGTTTGTTGCCTTTCATTTGTCGTGTCCCCAGTAAACTAAGCTTTTACCTGTATCTAACTTCTTCTTCTTAAACTGTCTATAGACTCAAGAGTCTGTTACTGCAGGATTGTCCTCCTGTGATGCTGAGCTCCAGCTATCTCTCCATCGTTTCGGGGGTCTCCCTAGTGGACGCCGTCCATCCGGCACCCCATGCAGAGCTATGTATGGAATTCTTGTGGAATTCATTCTCTGTACATGTTGGTACCAGTACTATATCGTCGACGCTGTCGTCCCCATCTGACCACATCTTGGACCTCACAGAACTCTAGGATTGTGGTGTTCCTTATACGATCACGCAGTCTTCCCAGCAATAGCACGTAGAGTTTTCATTTCCGTTGTCCTTAGAATACTTTTTGTCCTGACAGTGTCCGCCCTTGCATTGATGCCATATGTGAGGATAGGTCGCACACAGGTCTTATAAATGCGTACCTTGCTATCCGTTCTCATATTTTTATTCCTCCATATGACATCTCTCAGGTAGTCCGCCACAACTCCAGCTTTGTCTACCTGAGGCGTTACTTCTCTGGGGAGGTTACAATATGATTATCTCCGTAGCAAAAACCAAGTGTATGACATTCTCCAAAGACCCACTAAAGTGCAGAATTTCAGTGCATGACGAGCCAATTGAACAAGTAACCCAGTTCAGATATCTTGGCAGTGAACTGCTCAGCTCTCATGTATCTTACTGTGGACATATAACATGGAAAAATAAATTGATATTTCTTTCCGATATTTGATTATACGAGTACAATACCCTGTTGCATACTCTAATCAACTCGATAAACATTAACACTCAGTTACACATGTATATATCAAGCGAATCAAACCCCTCACAATTCATCACTCCAGATAGACCAAAAAGTTCATCACATAATGTGCCGCACATAATCATCAAAGGTACACCACACTCAAGAATTCACACAAACCTTTACTAAAAGTCATTCATCTTGCAACAATGTCAACTTTATGTATACAACTCAAGTCAACATCAAACCTTGAGTATTTAGAAGGATATATGGAATTGTAATGTCTAAGACCTTAAAATGGAATGGTATTGTAAAAAGAGACAATACACTACTCTACATTATAAAGAAAACTTTCGGTCAGATGGCTTCAAAAATGTTTTTTCTAGTCTATAAGACTTATGTTAGACCGTTGCAAGAATTTGGTTACCAAAATATTGAGTTTCTTCAAAGACGAGCAAGAAAAATTTCATGACGTCTAACTAATCTTACTTACAAACAACGACTGCATTTATTGAAGTTGCCTACTCTGCCACAGAGACGAAATCGTCAAGATTTGATTGAGTGATGTAAAATCTCGAACAGTCATTATGATTGTTCGAAACTCTGCAAGCAATTTTTTTGAGTGAAACACACATTTGAAAGGACACTGTGGAGGTTTCAAGACATTGTAATTTGTAAGTCAAACACGGTTTATTCCACTTTATATAATTGTATAACATCAACCGGTTTCAAGGTTTTCATTTCATCATCAGGTGAGCGCAAATAAGGCTGAATTACGTTCCAACTGGTACCAACATACAAGCTTCTAATGGTAAAAATTCAGGTTGGGGATTGTGGGTGGAGGGAAGCAGGAGACGGCTTCAGTAAGCAGCGGTGAGATCTTGGAATTTTATTTGCCAGATGTTCATCCCAATGCACTTTCTTAGATATTTCTAGGGCCTCTAATCTGTCCAATTAATTTCTGTTACTACTGATATGCAAGAATTTGGCATCATCAATAGAAAATGTGTGATTTTCACAGTGACAATGATTAACCATTTCTGAATAAATCAGAGGATTCGTTAAGGCGGATTAACGAATCTTCTGATTTATTCTGAAATGGTTAATCATTGTCACTGTGAAATCACACATTTTCTATTGATGATGCCAAATTCTTGCATATCAGTAGTAACATAAATAAATTGGACAGATTAGAGGCCCTAGAAATATCCAAGAAAGTGCATTGGGATGAACATCTGGCAAATTCATATATATTTCCAGTCGTTTCCTGCCTCAACCCCTCCAAATCCCCACTGTGAATTTTTACCGATAGATCAGCGTAGTTTATCGAGCTAACCCAGGCATAATTCAGCCTTGTTTGCACTCCCCTGATAATGACGGAAAACCTTGAAACCGGTAGAGTTTTATTAAAAAAACAAAAAAATCTACAACTCAACAAAACATTGTTTCGCTAACTTACTTAACGGAGTCGTGTTTTAATTTCTATTGATGGATTTTATTTTAATATTTTATTCTCTAGGGAGTATTAGTATATATTTAATTTATTAAACAGTTGTTATAAAAAAAAAATACTACTTTCAAGATATGATAAATACAATTAAAGATATTACAACCGTACCATGCATATTTGCATAGTTATTTGAAAAAGGCGCTTGTCAAAAATTCAAAGTGTCATAATAATTTTGCATCAGCTGATTCAGTTAAAAATGTGGTGGTAGAACATACAGACGACCTCCGTGACCTAATTATGTAATATCACACTAGTGTTATATATATATACCTGCAGGATGTGTGCTGTAGCTAGCAGGAGAGTAAGAGCGTGCTGGCGACACCCCAGGGGCTCAAGAGAGAGAACTTGCTGGGCCAGAGAGGGCAGCTGCGATCCCTTGCCTCCGGGGGGCTCCTTCGCTGGTGTCTTCTCTTCGTTCTCATAAATTCCTGTAAGCAACAAATATTTAAATTGCATATACCACACGTTTTTTAAACAGTAAATGTGTTAAATTTTTAAAATAATAAAAATCAAAACTTGTACAAACTGGGGAATATAATTGATAAGGAAACATACCCAGACTATGAGCTCCAAGTGGGTCCCTCTGCACAGGGAAGGGGAGAGGAGCGGGAGGGCTGGCGGGCGCACGGGGTTGCACGGCCCACGCCACGCTGTGCGAGGAGCCGGCTGCCACGCGCATAGCTCCCGCCGGCACTGCACTCGCCCCTACAGAGGTGCTAGCGCCCGTCCCTCCGCACAGACTCACAACAGAACCAGGGCGCTTGTTTACAGCTGTAGAGCCATTGCCTTGTTGTCCGTGGTCGTTATCACCCCAAGCAAACACCTGCAATCACAAATTTTTAAAAGACTTCCCAAAATGGTTGTCTTCCTAAAGATGTACATGCCACCCATATTTCTTACAATTAGAGGCAGACCATTCCATGCGACAAGACCATCAATGGCAAAAGCTCTGTCATAATACCCTGCTCTATAGGATCCATTTGGAACAGTTAATTTATTCAATGAAGACATAATTGACCTCAAAATTCCACTCTTCTGCGAAAGAACATCTCTCAGTCTCTTGTATTGTGGGATAGTCAATAAACCCGAAATTTAAGGTTTGATTTCTCTTGGGAACCAGATTTTTTAAAATTAACCCAGCCTGGTCTTTCTATACAGTGGCGCAACAAGAACTGCAATTTTTAATTTAAGTGAAGTTCTGCAATAATGTACCGCTGCATGATTAATTTATAGGTTATGTAGATGACGAATGTCCATTATAAATATTATATGTTTGACAGCTGAAAAATGGCAGTCAGTTTAAAATTGCAGTTCTGGTTGCACAATCCTATGAAATAATACATTTGGTCAATGGAAATCGATATCGTGATTTTTTGGCATCAATTGAACGATTTAAACTTGGAAAACATGTGATTACAGCAGGACGGGGCTACTTGTCATACTGCTGATGAAACAATGGCTTTATTGCAGGAAAATTTCTCAGACCGTGTTATTTCTCGTGGAAATGTGAATTGGCCGCCACGATCGTGTGATTTAACTCCTTTAGATTTTTTTTCTCTGAAGTTATGTTAAATCTCGAGTGTACGCAAAGAATCCAAAAACCATCGATGATCTTAAATCCAACATCACTCGTGTCATTGCAGATATATGAATCCATTTATGTGAATCCGTTATTGAAAATTTTTGCTCAAAGAGTCGTCATCTGTAACAGGTGCCGAGGTGGCCATTTGGCAGATATCATTTTCCACAGATAATTATATTGATACCAATAAATATGACCATTTAAAAAAAAAGTTGTTATTTTCATCGATTTAAAATTGCAATTCTTGCCGTGCCACCTAATAGTTAGATCAAGTGAGAGATATACTAAAAGAAGGAAACTCAGAGTCAGAGAAATGTAGAAGAGGCTAAGGATGTATGCCGACATAGGAAAGTATGGCATTCTGTTCTCTCTGCCTACCCTGACGGGAATGGCATGATGGTATGTATTTGTGTGTATATGAAAGAGATTGCCATATGACAATAAACGTGCCAGGTTGTACTCTATACAATGAATGTGTAATACAATAAATTGTGTAAGGGGTGAGATGCATTGTCACATCCTGGGAGTGATCAACTGGATGTAGAATGCTGTTGATCAAGTCCTATTTTTAGTTTCTAGTGATGATGATGATCCCGTGAGATACTGATTGAATAAAACTATGAGGAAGAATGGTGTGTATTACTCTACCTGTCCATCAGCAGTAGCAGCCAAGCAGTGCAGTGCGCCCACCGCTACGTGTACCACCTTCTTTCCACGCAGCCCCTCCACAAGTGTGGGGCGCCTCACATGCGTGTCACTCCCGTGCCCCAGGCGGAAGTAGTCTCCCTTGCCCCACGTCCATACCTGAATTACACATCAAATATTAACACATTGGGACTTCTTCTTCTTGGATGATTCCTTATGACTGAGGGTCTTCATCTCTGCGGTCCATCTACCCAACTCTATTTATGATAATTCTCAAGTCTTCCTACTTTAGGCCTCTCAGAGTGCTGCCATCGCAATGGACCCTATTGCGTTCCTGACTTGCTCAATCCATTGTCTTTATCTTTGCCTTATCGTCCCTCCACACTGCCCATTAGCATGAGATTTTTTCCAAAATCTCCCCTCTTCTGCATAATATAAGGCCAAATAATAGTATTCTGAATGTGTCCTGAATCCCAAGGTTTATATATAATTTATTTGAGCTTTCATTACTCCCAAAATATCTATTTTACCACGCTTACCAACTTCTGCCATGAGGTTATATCATAATTTCTGCTTAACACATTGTGCCTAACAAATTCTTGAAGTGACAGGAGCCGTTTCCCCAATGCAAGTAATATAAACTGAAGGACCATAAGTAAGAGCTTCCTTCTATGTACTTCCGTCTTAATTTATATAAAACAGCTAAAAGAATACAATGACAAAATAACTTAGTCAAAATTATAGAAACTTGATTAGAGCGTGATAAAATCTTGAACAGTCTTTATGTTAATTCAGAACTCCACAAACTATCTATTAACCAAAACACACATTCGAAAGGACATCAGTTGAAACTTTTCAAAACTATATTAAAAAAAACAATCCAAGGAAACGTTGTTTTGCTAACCTGAGTTTTGCTAATCTGGGAACAAACTGCCTAAAAAATTAACGAGTGCTGTGACATTGAACCAGTTAAAAAACCGTCTGGACAACTTCCCACACAAAAAACGCAAAACCGCTGTTTTATTTTCTTTGCTTATTTTTCTTCGCTTTTCCCTTGCTTTTCTAAGAAACATAACAGCATTAACCCTTATCTTGGCAAATTTCAATTTATCCAAATATTAACGTTTTTCTTTGGTGATTCCTTGTTTTATGGTAAGTTCTGAAGGAAAATTGAGGGAAAAAAATCACAACTTTTCCTTATAGTTTTTTTTATATGTAACACCCACGTTACATTGCCAAAACATCATTTTTTATAAAACACAAAAAGCGCTATAAAATGATTCTATAAGCTGAATTATAAACAAATAAAATGGTTTGAATAATTTTTCTCTACATGTAGTGATATTTATAAGATATTCAAAGATTACTTATCCCAATTTTCTAAACTCACCCACGCTGTCCAGACATGTTGACCCGATGTAATTTGAAAGCTTGTAGTGTTGTCAATATTTATCATCAGATGATACCAAAGCTTGTAGTGTTGTCAATATTTATCACCAGATGATACCAGCGCATGTATAGTATTTGAATGTGTTGCCATATTTGAAATTACGTTCGAGTTTCGGGATTTTTTTTTTAAATCCCTAAATTAGTGTACACCTGTGTTACAATGCCACGATAAGGGTTAATGTTACCTATCTATAATGATAACAATAATAATATGTAGCGCAAACCTCTCCCTGTGAAGTGAGAGCCAGACTGAACTGAGCCCCACAATACACCTGCACCACTCCCAGTCCATTCAATCTCTCCACGTTCTGTGGCAGTGAGCAGCCTTCCGAGCCTCCTCGACCTGCATAACATGAAAGGACATTGATAGAAATGTAAGAAATTTCACAATTATTCAATTAAATAAAATCTCAGAAACCTCGAGGTTTTTAAATCTACATTGTAAAAGAAGCGCCCTTGTAGCGATGTTGCTAACTGAAACCACATCCAATTTACCATATTAGGTTGTAAAAATCTTTCCAAGCATCAGAGGTTGTATTGCCCATGTCAATGATTAGGAAGATCAAGCATGGCCAACCCACGGCCTGCCAGGGTGTTTAGAGTGGTTCCCGAGCCATTTTTATATTTGTTTTTTTATTTAACACAGGCGGCAATCTCTACCAACCATCCAGACAAAAGTAAATGAAGCAAGTTACATGGTAACAAAAAACATTCAAATGACTATCCATTCCCACGAAATCCATGAACAAATACGGAAGCATACGCTCATAAATCCCACAAAGACGAACAATCACCTGAACATTCCTTTCATATAAAGTGAGATATTGTGAATCTAAGGAAAAGGAAGGTATGGTAGAGAGGAAAAAAAATCAGGAATGAACAACACGTTATATTACTGATTAGAATTCAAGAGTTTTTTCAGTTGCTTATCAAAGTATGCCAAGGACGGAGCGAGTCTTACATTGGTTTGCAACTGATTCCAGAGTCTCACTGCATGGACAGTAAAGGACGACATTTTATAAATCGTGAAAAAAAAATAGCAACGACATAGTTGTTTAGTAAAAAATTGATAAGTAAATAATTTTTCATTATGATTTTCATCTGGGGGTGAGCCCTAATACTCTGGAATAAATAGAAAAATATGAAAATGGCGTGATATCAAAATAATGCTATATATTAGAGAAATAAATTAATGTTGGTATAAACAGACCATACCTAGTTTACCAAAGTCTCCATCTCCCCAGGAGTAGACCTTCCCTTGATCCGTGAGAACCAGAGTTTGAGCATCCCTGGAGCCACAGGCCGCTTGCACCACATGTTCTCCCAACAGCGCTTCCACCTGCACAGAACACAGTATTATTGACAAGTTCAAGATTAGGAGATGTAGTTAGTCTTGTTCCTAACCATATGGAGTCATCAGTTTTGTGTCTTTCTAGCCAGGACACCATGTTGTGAAGAAGATTTTGTGCCACTGTAACTACTTAGGTAGGATTGCGAAAAGTTTTCATATTTAATTTTTCGTGTAGGATATTGTTCACCCGCTCGCTTGAGATGCCCGTAGTTTCAGAATCTCGTGCACATGCACTCGGCAGCTCTCTATTACAGTAACATGGATTATTTAAATGATTTATTCCATGGTGGATGCAATTGGGTGTTAGAAATTTACCCATTCGAAGGGTTCGAAATTCAGATCAATAGAATAATTCTTCGACTGCCTTGGACAGATGTGGTCCACAACACGATTGTGCTTCAAAGAGCAGCAAAATTAGGTCTATACTAAGTCAAAATTAAGAAGGTGTCAAACTTGGGACAAATTTTGCATGGTCCCAAATATTCGAGACTGGACCGGAATACAAGAACTGTTCCATAAGACGCAGGACAGAGAGGTCTCACCATAGGTGTTAGCCAATGTCCAGGGGACCTGACATGGCGCGAAAAGAAAAATTCAAGCACCTTGAACTAATGGTTTGGCAAGCATGTATCATAGTTTTTCCGCTGAAACAGTACACAGAATGAAAAATGCAAGTCATTTGAATAACCAAAATTGATACCTACACACAAGGTGCCCGAGGCATGAAAAAGCTAACCTTGAAAACCCAAAAGATCATCAGTGTAAGGGTCTTGTTCACTGCCAAAATGATGTTACATTGATTATTTGAAATAAATAAGTATAAGTACATACCAATGTCGGTTCCGTCCTAGTGTTGTGATCCCCGTGTCCGAGGCGGCCATACTCTCCCAGACCCCAGGTGAAGAGATGACCCACAGAAGTAACAGCCGCACTATGTGCTGATCCACATGCCACCTGCACCACACGCATCCCTAATAATGTAGATATCAGACGTGGACAGGATAAAGAGCGACGGTCCCCGTGACCCAGCCGCCCATCCTCACCCTCACCCCACGAAAGTACCTGTGTGAGAAGGGATACAGAAGTTAGCTCAAAAATAGTTAATAATAATTGAAATGTGTTAATGAAGTACACGTATATTACGTTGTTTTTTTTTCTTCTTGCTCGGAATACAGCCCTGAGCCTTCTAAGGTCTGTTGTGTGCAGTAGTATGTATGTATTTATTTTTTACTGTAAATTATATGAATCATGTTAGTGTTTTGATATTTACGAGGGGAGGTCAATAAATTTGCGGAACGAAGGGGTTAAGGTAGGGGGCGGTAGTGCGAATGCGCATGTTCTGATAATATGACTCATTATTAGTATATTCACCAAGTTTTAGTATAAATTTGACACTACTGTTTAAGATATCGTCGGGAGAGAATATCAAACGTTAATAACATCCCAAGTATGGAAAAAATTGAGGATCCCTCCATCATTAAGTTTCTCACAAAACAAGAGAAAACACCGTACATAATTTTGGAAGAGATGTTAGCGGTTTACGGGGACTGTTGGCCTGGAGAAACTATGGTTTACCAGTGGCATAGTCTTTTTAAGCAAGGGCGAGAATCGATTGAAGACGACCTCCGACCAGGACGGTCTGTTGAGGCCACTTCTTCAAACACTGAAACGAGCCAAATAAATGTTGTAGAAATGTGTGCATTTAGAAGAATACATTGGGTCATAATGTATGAAGTGATTAGGGAAGAATGTGAAATTAAAGCTAATGTACTGAGTAAGATGAAGAAGAGCACCCTGAGATTGTTTGGGCATGTGGAATAAATAGAAAAATAAGTGGAAAAAACTGAGGAGCTGAATGAATGCTGTAGATGCGTGTTTTGAGAAGAATACAACGGAACTGAAATGAACATAAATAAACACATTCTTCCATAAAGCATTCAACTAAATCATCCTTTTACTTATTTTTATAACCTATCTTTGAGCGCCTTGTTTAGCTTGGCGCCTCGAGGAAAATGCCTAGATTTGCCTGTTAGCAAACATGGCTCTGTCGATCACTCTCCTAAGACATCTGTTCTCAAAACAGAAATATCTCTTCTCTTGGGCCTTTCGTACCTAACCGAAGAGACCATAACAACTATTCATGTTTTATGAAAGGAGAAGGTTTTATGAAAGGACTTGTGGCGATCGCATGCGCGGTCACTGAACCCACGAGACGACCTTTACACACCTTAACAATGTGAGACAAACAATGCTAAAGTCCACGCGCCCGGTCATTCAACTCGCAACCGATCAAGAGCGCATTCCATGAGGGAAAGAGAGGGCAACACATCTTTCAAAGAGAGGGCAACACATAAAACTATGTATACCTACGCGACGTCAATAAATATATTGTGAGGTGTGAGACGAGACATCAACATATCTCTTGCTCCGTCATTCATACATTCTAAAATATTATAAATACGGACGTGTATGAATAAAATTCCTCTTTACACATTCCGATTTCGACGAGTTTTTATTTATCAACAATCATCCTCATCATCTCTCCTTTAAGGAACAACAGCTCCTAAAGACTGAATAGGAGAAAATGAAAAAAATAAGAAATAAATCCAACCTTCCCATCGGAGGTGAGGGCTAGGGCATGCTTTCCGCCGGAATGCACTGCTACATGCTTGATGACGTGTTGTGCCAGATAGGGGTTGGCACGTGGCACTCCTACGTTATTGCTGTGCCCCAGGCCCAGTCGACCCCCAGTACCTTCTCCACAGGCATATAACTGGAAGCAGACATGTACATTAATAGAGAACACAACAAATTTATTTGACCCTTCTCTATAGATTGAAATGCTAGACCACGTGTGACACTTTCATAAAGAGGATGAATACTCAAGAAATACGAATACTTCAAATATACGTCAAGATCAAAGATAAAATGATTATGTTTCGAGAACTTTGGATGATGGAAAACAAGTTGATTGCACCTATCATGATTTCTTAAAGGCTTTCTATCGGGTAAACCACAAATTAGTTTTGATAAAATGGATAGTTTGGGGTCCTGGATTAAATTTGTTCCATATGGATTACTTCAGGGATATTCAGGGGTCTCCCATGGGTCAAATTTGGGGCCTACTCTCTTCTTAATCTTTACCTTTTAATAATATCGGTTCTATAATCAGTTCTTTATTATTTGTTGACTATTTAAAAATCTTTCTTACGATTATTGTTTACTCTTTCAGTCGATTTTGAACATTATTTGGGGAGTGAAATAAAATCAATAAATTTAATTTCGATATTTTGAAATGTAAACTGTTGTCTTTCCTAAAGTAATAATTTTAAACACTTATAGATAAGCTCTACATAGTCTTATGATACAGAGAGTAGAATGCATTAAAGACTCGGGTATTAATTTTAAAAGTAGGCTCTCATACGGTCCTCACGTAGAAGAACTGTACGAGTATCTTATAGAGTATTGGGATTTGTGATATAAGTATCTAAATCATTTATGTGGGAAAAGATTCTTAGATCCCTCTACAGTGCACTGGAATGTAGGAAGTTATCATAGAATGCGGTGCATTGGTGTGGAGCCCGCAGAGATTCATTAATCTATAATTATTTTTATCAAATAATCTATATTTATTTATTTGAGTTAATATGAGGTTGTAGCGACCGTGCGTGCGGTCACTGAACCCGCTAAGGCGGCCCTTGCCCGCTGAGACGGCGCCGGGCGAAGGTCGCCCGCGCGGTCATTGAACTCACTAGTAGCGAAGAGCGAGACACCGATATATCTCTTGCCTCTCCTGCAGACCATAGTATGAAATGTATATAGGACGTGCAACAATAAACTTGTGTCCAGCGGAAGCGAGACAGCGACATGTTCTGCGCTTTTCTATACATTATAAATACAGACGCTTACAATAAACTTTCTCTTTACTTATTCCGATCTCGACGACTTTTATTCAAACAAACCTTAATCCTTCTATGCGAAATACAAGTCCCTAAAAGGTGGTGTTTGCGAGTTTACTTTTTTATTTTTTTCTGCAATATATTTATTTTTTTTTTTTTTTCTTCTTAATCTACATGTATAAAAGTGTGGGCAGAAAAACATCTGGTGTCCTAGCGGCCGGACCCGCCCTATATTGGTGGAATGTATATCGGCCAGAGGGGGTGTTATGGGATGAGCTCAGATCTTTATTTTTTGCTCTTTATCTTGAGATATACATGTGATTTTGGAATGTATTTAAATATGTACATACTATGTTGCTGTCAATAAACCTATATTTATTTAAACAAGTTTTGTATTTTTTAATAGATGTAGTTAGAACCAAATGTATGTTGCTAACTTCATTCAAACGTGCTGAATGTATATTATTATGAACAGCAATACAGTTGTGTATTTTTCTGCCCATTGTTTACCCTAATTGCTTGATCATTTTATTTTGACGTCATTTTAAAGATGGTATTTACTTTTCGGTACTTGCTGCTCAAGTTGTTTTTACTTTTCAGTACTTTCTGCTTAAGTTTTTTTTTTACTTTTCAGTACTTGCTGCTTTTTACTACCGCAATAGAAAAAATACGACACAAACCAAAAAAAGATATGCACAGTGTATTGCGACGATGCAGTTAATAATCTGGTTTAAAAAAATCGGAATACACACTCAAAGATGGTTTCCACTTACCACTGATGAAGACCAAATCAAAGCTTTGGTCGAGAATAGCTTAAAATTTGTACCTAAAAATGTGAAATTATCTTCTGGACAACTTACAATATTACAATGGGAATTGAACCCAAAACCCCCGGATGGAAGTCCAGTATCTTATCAACTAAGAAAACAGGCTTTGTATGTAACTATGTACCTTCCCGTCATGCGACACAATGAAGAGAGTCTTGGAGCCACCAGCGATCTGTGCTGGTCGCAGTATACTAAGTGAAGTCTGCTGCGTGGGCACCTTCACCTTGGAGCCAGCTACACCACCAAGCTGTCCGCGGTCATTCAGCCCCCACACATACACTCGTGGGCAATCCTCGCCCACTGACAGGGGCACCTCAGGAGATGGTGTTGTCGATTCGCTATCGCACCAATCTTCCGCCAGGAAACTCATTGACTGAAAGTACAAAATAAATCTATATATTTATGATGAACTAGATGGCACGAATCTAAGTTTTATAGCCAATCGTAGCCTAAAAGGCAGGAGTCTATGTACTGCATAAAATTGAAATCTTCAACATGAATATTTCAATTTTATGCAGTACATAGACTCTCAATTACTCGAACTTCAAAAAAAATATTAATTTTCTAATTTTAGGTTGTTCCGAAAATAATTGTCGATTTTAATATCATATCGTTTCGAACTTTTTTTGCTAGGAAATACGAGTACTTGTTAATTTGTTTTTGTTTCACATTTAGAAATCTGCTATATTTATTTATTGAGTCAGGCATTCAATTTGCATTACTTTAATCCTTCAGAAATGGGATCGATAAAAGAAGAATTACGTGTAACTTTTTGCATGAATTTAAACATGGGGTCGAAGACGTCCGTCCTGCTACTGTTGAAAATTATGAATCGAAAGCTTTATTGAAAGAAAATATGCAACAAAAGGTACGGGAAATGTTACTAGAATTGAACGTTGGTGCTGCTACAATTTACGTACATTTAAATCAAACGGAATAGTGAAATAGCTTGATAAGTGGGATGTACACAATCTCAACTGTTAAAATGCTGAGATTCGATGTGTCGACTCCTCCACTCTTTACGAAGGTTGTGGAGAGTCGATATTAATATCAATACGGGTTTGACGCTCAACTGCAGAGGGTGTCATGCGCGTGCTTGTTTTTTTTATATTGAAATCGTAAATATTAATTATAAAAAAGTAAAGATCAACTATTTTTTGTGTAAGGAATTGGCCATACAATAAACCCACCATTTTGTGGATGTAGAGAACCACTTCACCAGACAAAGACTGGTGGTGAATTTAACATTTTATTAATATGTTCGATAGGAAAGACTAATAAACAGAATAGGGATTGTTAAAGAAAAACATGAAAAGTAAGGATATTAGCTAGACTCGAACCAGCAATCCGTATTTTCATGAAAGCCGTTTTACCAATTAAGCCACAGTTTCATATTCCTGTCCCTCCAAATTTTCCTCTATAACAACCCTAGACCGCTTACTACCTTACCCTGATACTTCTATTAATCATTATTTTTAATTGATAATATATTCTGCAGGCTGGATCTCACCAGACTATCTGGAACACAGTCTGATGTGTTACAAAGATACTTTAACCTCTGAACGAGTATGGCCGTACGCCGAGCAAATTTTTACCTCAAAAGAGTATGAATGTACACGGTACGTCCAATGTTTTTATTCCCGAATACATGAATTTATCCATAAAACGGACATAGCTCAAATGTTTTTATCTATTCAATTATTTTGTATATGGCGGCCGCAATTACGTTATTTATATTACTTACAAAATCAATTTTTTATTTTACTTACAAAATCTCACTCGCTTAGAGGTTAATATCAATTATTTTCAATTAAGTATGTGCGGCCTGCCCTCTATAACGGCGGCGTTTTTATCAACACAGAGTAATGATTTTGTTTTCAAATCTGTTCGCTAGATGTCATGTTTATTGTGATTAATAGATAAATCTTTTTTTAAATTTATTTTATTTAAAATTCTCATCGCACACTATAAATTTGCATCAATCATATGGGACGCCTATTTTTATAAACTAATACATGGACTAATGGTAAAATACAAACCTTGAGTGCCTCGGCATTGGCCTGTGGCATCCTTACTCCGGTGATGAGCAGACCGTGTATTCTGCAGTCTATGCCCCCATTCCAGCACTGCTTGATCACTATCTCCACACACCCATAGTGCTAAAATTAGAGTAAATACATTCTATATAAAAATAAATCAATGTGTAGATTCACTGCATAGACAACATCTTTTTGATGTATTATCAGTCATAGATATTATTATTTTCCCAAAAGATAGCATCAAATTTCTTGGTGTGTTTCTTGACTCTTTTGATACACAAATAGGTTATAATGGTTTCTTCGGGTTTTTATAGTCTTAGATAATTAAAATTTGTAAGTCAATTCTAACAAACTAAATAACAGCTCTTATTAAATCATTTATTGTATCGCGTCTAGATTATTCTATTTATTCTGGTGTACCTGATTCGCATATTTTTAGTCTTTTTTCGATGCAGCTGGTAGGCTATATATCATATGTTAGTCATAAATATTGTCTGTTTTTAAAAAGTCTACATTGGCTCAAAGTGTTGCAATCGGATTGATTTCAAACGTTTTCTCTTTATATTTCTTCAGAAAGCAGTAGAACTTTAAGGTCAATTTCATATTCATCTAATGATATGATAGAGCTTTTATCGTTGCTGGTTATGTGGCATGGAATGGTCTACCTCTGCGATTTCATCTTCATCTAATGATATGATAGAGCTTTTGTCGTTGCTGGTTATGTGGTCTCCCCTTGAGGCATATATTAAATTAAAATTATGCCTTGACAGTCCCAAAACACGGATGCCATGATTTTCTTGGCTGAAATTGTAGTTTTGAACTTTTTGGCGGAGGGCGAAGAGGTGTGACACCACTGTTGAGACTGCTTTTTGGTTTCAGGCGTGTAGTGTGCAACCCAAGTTTTATCTCCAATAACGATGAAGCGGAGACATTAATCTCCATGGAGTTTGCAGCGCCTCAAAAACTCTTGCCTTTTTACAAAATTTCGCACTTGGCGGGAGATTGGGTTGACATTTTTCACGAAACGTGTTGTCGCGTCGACACTTCTCAACGTACTGACCTCGAACCGGTCTCGTTGCGGAAGGGAAGGGTCAGGCTACACAGAAATGTAGCCAACATGTCGAAAATAAAATCCATCCGGTCGTGAGAGCCTCAGTACACTTACTTTCTGGATACGCCTCGTAGTATAAGCAAAACACAAATTTATAGAAATGTGGAATACTATGATAAAACGTTACTTATATTCTCAATAATAGTAATAACAACTATCAGGAATCAACAATGACAATGCAACAATGACAAAGTCAAAATGACTTGTATTTATATTTTAAAACAACTTGTATACAATTCAAGTTCTCGTAACCTTTTTTAATAGTTGATAAAAGACCATACATTATAATAAAATAAAAAATGCAATATAACATCATTCAAAAATTAATGCAATATAGCCTCATTAAAAAATATATATATTGTTCTACTGTATTAAGATCTCAACAGTAAATATAATGTAAACTGGAACACGGTTACCTCAGTTGCATCCTTGAGCAATTCCAAGAGCAGGGGTCCGGCCGCCCACGTGGGCTGGTGGGCAGTCCTCAGATCTCTCAGGTCAGCCTCGCTGGGCCCGCCCCTCACCAGCACGGCCGAAGGGCAGTAGGAGGCGCAGTCAGGGTGTAACCGCAGGGCTAGACGCTTGATGCTCACGCCCGCTTGCATCTCTATTCGGATCCAATGCTGTTCAACACAAAATATTTAATCATAAATTCGTATGGTACTATTCAACATATTCAGTGTTTATATTTATATTTTTATGATTATGTACGGTACTAGGTTAGTCAAAAAGTTTTGAAAGCGGAATTGAAAATACATTTTTTTTGGGGGGAAATCACTTTTATTGCTCAGTATAGTCTCCCATAAGATCAATACACTTGGTCCAACAATCTTCCAACTTTGTTGTCCCATCACGGAAGTGACTTTCTGGAAGGCCTGCAAAATACTCCTCTACGACGGCTATAAACTCTTCGTTTGATGAAAAATGCTTTCCACGAAGGAATTTTTTGAGGTGTGAGAACAGCCAGAAGTCAGAGGGAGCTAAATCTGGTGAATAGGGTGGATGCTGCAACAATTCGTACCCCAATTCACTGATTTTCGTGATGGTTTTTTGAGCTGTGTGAGCAGATGCATTGTCTTGATGAAAAATTATTTTTTTCTTCTGCAAACCAGGTCTTTTTTCACAATTTTTTTCATCCAACTGGTCCAAAAGGTCACAATAATAATCTGGAGTGATGAAGTGTGAGGAGTTTGATTTCGCGTGATGTATACATATTTAATTGAGTGTCAACGGGGTTTTATATAATTAAAAATCGGAAAAAAGTTGATTTATTTTTTCATGCTATATGTCCTCAGTAAGATACAGGCAAAAGTTAGTTTACTGGGGACACGACTAATGAAAGGCAACAAACCCAGATCCATTAAAATTGTGTCCAAATTAAATTACCTGTTGTTTTTTCACAAATTATGTATATTTCTTGTCATGTGTAAAATAAATAAATACGGCTGATAAGTGTGGCTGGTAGACAATATGGTCATCAAGCTCTAGGGTTTAGAACCACTGGAGTAAACAAGTAACTATTGCTATTGTATATTATCATTGGTCATGCTCCTTAGGAATACTGAAAGGCGATAATTAAACTTATCAACAAACTCGAAAACGAGCAGAATGATGGTAGGTATACCATCAAAAAATGAACTAAAAAATTTCGGGATACTACATCTCAGGGATTTCATAACTTCCGTGGTCTAGTTGGTAAGATGCCTGGGGTTTCAGGTTCAATTCCTGATGGTACCCGACAAAAAAGGGTCGTTTCGATTCCCGTAAGAATCCAGATTTTTTTTAAAAAGATTCCAGTCTGATTTTCACTTAAGGCCTCTTTGTCATTTTTCTGGTCGGTTAGAAGTTATCGGCATATGGTAATAAGCCTGCCAGATTGTACTGTATACAACAAAAGTGTAATATAATAATAAAATACAATAATTTTGTATTCTCATATCCCTTGAGAAATTTTATATTTTCCTACTCAAGTCTTAATATTTTTTAGCCTGGCGAGCTAAAGTCTTGTATTGTTAACTTAATTTAATAATTTATATTTGATAACTTTTTTAACTTTTCATGTTTTACTATATATTGATGTTTTAATGAATCCCATTTTAAAAGATATCTTGCATTGTTAGTTTTCCTTTTGGAAGATTTTGATATGTTACTATTAGGTGTTAACATAAGTTGTGTCCGTTTTTCTCCAATTTAAAAATGAGCACCAAAAGTAAAACAAAATGGTAAATGTTATACGTCATTCGAAAGAACATTTTCTACTCTACAAGATGCGTTTGCTTTTACGTTACATATATTATTTTATTTGATTACAAGCCTTCAAAATGGAATGTCAAGTAGACAAAAGTGAGCATTTTCGACACTTCCTTCTGTTTTCCAAAAGCTTCCAAAGCTGCTCGCGATATTTGCGAAGTGTACGGTGAAGATGCTATGAATGAAAGGACAGCTCGTTGATGGTTTTTGCGTTTCAAAGACGGTAATTTTGACCAGTAACACGGAGCGTTTCGGACGATCAGTGGACTTCGATGAAGACCGCTTAAACCATATTATTCATGAAGATCCCCTTCAAGCATTTTTCATCACCATTTTCAAACCATTTTTCATCACCAGTAATGATGCGGTAAAAGAACCTTTGCTTGTGGCCATGCATAGCTCGATGACGCGAGAGCAAACAAGCAGAAATTGTCGAACATTGATTTTTGTTGTTTTCACTCAAAACATATGAAACCCAAGCGCCGAACTTCTGGACTTTTCCCATTGATTTAAGATGGCGGTATACAATCATGCGACTACAATTCATCTGCTCAGCCAATTCTACGGTGGTTTGAAGGGGATTTTCATGAATAATATAGTTTAAGCGGTCCTCATCGAAGTCCACTGGTCGTCCGGAACGCTCCATGTCTTTCAGGTCGAAATTACCATCTTTGAAACGCAAAAACCATCGACGAGCTGTCCTTTCATTCATAGCATTTTCACCGTACACTTCGCAAATATCACGAGCAGCTTTATTCCCTCGGTTGAACGCGAACAGAAGGAAGTGTCGAAAATGCTCACTTTCGTCTAATATCACGAGCAGCTTTGGCAGCTTTATTCCCTCGATTGAACGCGAACAGAAGGAAGTGTCGAAAATGCTCACTTTTGTCTACTTGACATTCCATTTTGAAGGCTTGTAATCAAATAAAATAATATATGTAACGTAAAAGCAAACACATCTTGTAGAGTAGAAAATGTTCTTTCGAATGACGTATAACTTTTACCATTTTGTTTTACTTTTGGTGCTCATTTTTAAATTAAAAAAACAACGGACACAACTTATGTTAACACCCAATATTTGTTTTATAACTGTTACTGTAATAGTTAAAAGATACCTAAGTCAGAAAATTACCTTCCCCTTGCCGGTATCACTCTGCCAGTAGGTAAAGGGCTTCCCATCTAGGAGATTGACTGCTCCGACTATGCCTGAAGAGACCCGCAGAGTCCGGATACACCCGCGCCATCCTATGATTGCATCGTCCCCTGATTCACCTGCCGCAGAATACAGATTTATTGAAAAAAAGCAACAGGAATTCCCCATGAGTAAGTTGTCCTAAAGCAGAACCTGCTATTACTCAGATGGCATCTTTAGAATGTATAGGGTCTTTCAAATTGAGCGCTTTTTTTAATTCATCTGTTTGTTCTTTGACCCAATTGACAAATACACAACATTTTGCATGATCCAATGGCTTTAGTTCCTGCGTTATTTGAACCTTATGTGCCTTCAGAGCTATATCTTTTTGTAAAATACGCCATGTTGTGGATTCACTGAGTCCAACTTGTGAACGTCAACTAATGGACATTTCTGGATCTTCAGCAACACTTACACGATGCTGGACCAAATCAATATGATCTTGTGAACGACCGCTACGGCTATATCTTTCTCTTCTTTTATCTTCCACCGAACCAGTTCCTTGAAATTTTTAACAATTCGATTGATAGTGCTTTCAGATGGACGATTTTGCAACCCGTAAATATTTTCTATAAACATATTTCACTGAACGCCCATTTTCATAAAATAATTTAACAATTTGAACGCGTTGTTGTATTGTATACGACTCCATTTTTATAAATGCCATACATTACACTTCTCAAGTGTCACAAGACCCAGGCAAGTTCGCGATGCCATCTGTATTTTATCCAAGAATTTAAAAAAAGCACTTAATTTGAAAGACCCTATATAAGCTCTCCGTGGACTAGTTGGCAAGACGCTGGTCTTTCACCCGGGGGCATTTCATCAGGAACATGCTATTCAGGTCAGTCCAAAGCCCACTACTCCATGCCCTCCAGCATAAATGCAAGATTGCAAATCTATGTATCCTAACACTGGAGTAAGATGGACATATGACTCGACAAGTTCGCCAAGTTCCTTGCGGGGGATAAATATAATGTAACCTCCAGCACCTTACCATTATCATGGTGGTTATAGGCTGCTGCTGTGTCTAAAAAGTAATTGTATCATTCGTCCCATAGCCGTACTACCTGACACCCATCATTTTACTAAAGCATGAGTTTTCTCTTGTGGGCTTTGGTAACGTACAAAGATTCAGAACCACGTAACAAAATAGGCAAACCTAACACTTGGTCCACGGCTTAATGCTGAGGAATTTCAGTCTGTTTTTTGATTGGTTTTAGTCAATGACAGTGTACGTTATATCATTTTAACGTGTTTGTTTTATTATTGCAGCGGTCATGTTTTTATTACGTAATGTTTCATGAATTAACGATATTTATTTTTATGTAACATTGGTTTTCTTGAGTAGTATTACAGTTGAATCAATCGTTGTCTGCCTCACTCTGTTGGAGATACGGGTGGTGTCTGCAACTTTGGGAAACACTTGAAGATAGCCCTTTAAGAGAAGTCTTATCAAAATTTATGATATTGTAATTTGTTTTATCAAACACTGTTTATTCCACTTTTTGTAACGGTATATATATGGTATAATCACCTCATCATCGGGGGAGCACAAACAAGACTGAATTCTGTTCAAACTGGTACCGAGATACACATTTCTAACGGTCAACATTCGGGTTGGGAACTAGGGGTTGAGGGAGGCATGAGACAACCTCGGCGAGCAGCGGAGAGATTCTTGGGATATATGTGTTTGCCAGATGTGCACCTCGATGCACTGACTCAGAAATTTCTCACTGACTTAGAAAATACAAAAAAAGGGCCTCTAATCTGTCCAATTTATTTCCGTTACCACTGATATGTAAGAATTTGGAATCATCAATAGAAAATGTATGGTTTTCACGGTGTCAATGATTAGCCATTTCAGAATAAATTAGAGGATTTGTTAAGGTGACAAAATTTATGATTATATACGAACACCACACACATACACAACACACAAATTAAAGCCGAATGTGTTAGTATCTCACATCAGAAAATCTACAAAGATTTTTTGTAGTTCGTCTACCCTCACTATGTATGCTGTTTTAGTAGTTCGTCTACCCTCACTATGTATGCTGTTTTTATAGTTCGTCTACCCTCACTATGTATGCTGTTTTGTAACTCGTCTACCCTCACTATGTATGCTGTTTTGTAGTTCGTCTACCCTCACTATGTATGCTGTTTTGTAGTTCGTCTACCCTTTAATCTGCTAATAATAGTGGGTTCAAATTCCGAGTTCGAGTGCCCTTGAGAGGAGTTTGCTCTCTAAATGGCGATACACCAATTTTAATGTCCTTTTATCATAACTTTTATGGCCCAAGCAATATTTCTCCGATACATATTTTATGTATAACGTGCCGTCTACATATAAAATTATGAATATTTCTTCACTTCAGCTCCTTGAAATGCTCTGCTATTAATTAGACTGGTAATGAGGACACAATAGGATATAGACGGTACCTGCAGCAGTGGGCGGGGGAGCTCTCTCCATCTCACAGAGCTGCCCTGTCCAGCCCGGCTGCTGGGGGAAGTCCACCGTCACGTCTCTGCCATTTGTCGAGATGCCTGCAACACACATCACTTCATGAGTTTCAACTTCGTCTGCCGATATATTTACTTTTATACTCTATATAATTTTTTCCCATAATTCCTCTCTAAGCTACTTGATCCTAGTATACGAGTATATAAACTCTTATTGTTTTTGAGTTCTCTCCTCACTTAAATTTAATGTAAAATGAGGTTATCAAAATTTCCACAATGTATCTCACAAATTAGTGTCAGGGAGAACAGTATAAATCCTTAGATCTGACCAATAGTAGCCTTAAATGAAACCAAACATAGTCTTTACTCGTTCGTTTGGCTACTACTCGTTTGACATTAGAAGAGGTCTATGCATTTGTTTGTACCAGTAGAGTGACATCCATAGATACTATGGAAGCGCCGCATCCCCTATTGATTGAATGTTTGCACCAGTAGAGTGACATCCATAGATACTATGGAAGCACCGCATCCCCTATTGATTGAATGTTTGTACCAGTAGAGTGACATCCATAGATACTATGGAAGCGCCGCATCCCCTATTGATTGAATGTTTGTACCAGTAGAGTGACATCCATAGATACTATGGAAGCGCCGCATCGCCTATTGATTTAATGTTTGTACCAGTAGAGTGACATCCATAGATACTATGGAAGCGCCGCATCCCCTATTGATTGAATGTTTGTACCAGTAGAGTGACATCCATAGATACTATGGAAGCACCGCATCTCCTATTGATTGAATGTTTGTACCAGTAGAGTGACATCCATAGATACTATGGAAGCGCCGCATCCCCTATTGATTGAATGTTTGTACCAGTAGAGTGACATCCATAGATACTATGGAAGCGCCGCATCCCTTTTGATTTAATGTTTGTACCAGTAGAGTGACATCCATAGATACTATGGAAGCGCCGCATCCCTTTTGATTTAATGTTTGTACCAGTAGAGTGACATCCATAGATACTATGGAAGTGCCGCATCCCCTATTGATTTAATGTTTGTACCAGTAGAGTGACATCCATAGATACTATGGAAGCGCCGCATCCCCTATTGATTTAATGTTTGTACCAGTAGAGTGACATCCATAGATACTATGGAAGCGCCGCATCCCCTATTGATTGAATGTTTGTACCAGTAGAGTGACATCCATAGATACTATGGAAGCACCGCATCCCCTATTGATTGAATGTTTGTACCAGTAGAGTGACATCCATAGATACTATGGAAGCGCCGCATCCCCTATTGATTGAATGTTTGTACCAGTAGAGTGACATCCATAGATACTATGGAAGCGCCGCATCCCTTTTGATTTAATGTTTGTACCAGTAGAGTGACATCCATAGATACTATGGAAGCGCCGCATCCCTTTTGATTTAATGTTTGTACCAGTAGAGTGACATCCATAGATACTATGGAAGCGCCGCATCCCCTATTGATTGAATGTTTGTACCAGTAGAGTGACATCCATAGATACTATGGAAGCGCCGCATCCCCTATTGATTGAATGTTGATTACATAAAAAAATAAACAATATATCATTATAATTTTTTTTGAATAGCCTTCATTCAAGCTAGTTGAAGCAAAGTCCGACTTTTAACTAGTGTATTATTATTTCAACATCATGATTTTTAACAAATGCAGGCATATTTGAAACATTAACCACTTGACAGTTTTGCCGGAGTCACGCTCGGGCACGAATTTTGTTTTATACTGATGAGCCCGAGCCTCGTTTGCGCAAATCTTGTTTCGACTTGGGAGCCTTTTCACGTTTCACGCTCGGGCAAAACAGTCAAGTGGTTAACAGTATCTTCAACTCAAAAGTCACGCCACGCCACTGGTTTGTATGTATAAAAGAAAAAACAGGGCAAATAAGCAAACGTCTTTACGGATAACAAACTTTCGTTTAATTTAACTGACAATTATTTAAACCATTTTGAACAAAGATTGTACTCGGTTCTGTATTCACGAACAGAACTATTAAGAATGTCAATACTCGTACAAAGAATGACCTTTTTAAATGATTTTTGAATATAGATATCTTCTCGGATAAGTAGACGATTAATATCATTAATGAACATTGTAGGCATAACTGAGCCACTTCGTAAGGAAGAATGAGTATCAATGATCCTGTTGTTATTATTTTTAAACTTTTGATTCAACCTGTATCAAGTGTAAAAAAAATAATGTCAGATACAAATAACACTAAAGCCAAATTAGAAATGAAATTAAATACTGACTGGTAATAACGCCGACGCTATTATGATCGATGAACCCCCACTTGTAGCGGGGCTGTGCGACACTGGCACGCACCCTCACGCTGTCTCCGACCTGCAGGGGTGCGGCAGGGCAGGCTGTGGGGGGCTGCTGCACTGCGGGACCCCCCGACACCGGGCTTGGTGGGCATCCCAGCAACTCCACATGGATAAAACGCACCCAGTAAACTGATCCTTGATGGTACCACTCCACCTAGAATATTCCGAGACGAGGACCGTGAACTGTTGTACTGATCACTGCAACCTTGCAAACTTCATGGATACCAGGGTTCCACATTTTAGATATTTTGTGTTAATGTTAGCATAAGTATTCGAACACAATTATGTAACAATGAAGTTTATAGAACTTCTAATCTCGCATGATGCAGAGTGATGTTAATAAAGAAGGAAGGTTCTTTAAGAAAAAAAAAGATGAAAAATGTAAAAACCATAGCAAAAATAGGTGAAAATTTTAAAATTTATTGACGACGAATGTTCAAAATCTTTATGTCACAAGTTAAAGCGTGATATTTACAATAGGTATTTGAAGTTTGATTATTATAGTTCGGAAATTCTAGGATGAGTCCTGTGACAGCTCACAAATTTGCCCCAATACAACCTTGTAACGATGTTCAGTAATTTTAATTATTTTATCAACTTTAATATAAGACTCAATTCTAATAAATAGCTAGTTATTTAGGTAAATACATTACATAAGGTTGTATTGGGGCAAATTTGTGAGCTGTCATAGGACTCATCCTAGAATGTCCGAACTATAATATTGATTTTGCATTACTGGCAGAAAATTTTTGATGACCTATTGTCGTCATAAGCAAAAACGTAGCTAATGTGAAAAAAATCAGAAATTTAACTAAGTATGAGGCAATATTCCATATCAAATACTGAACCATAATCTATAAAAAAATACAAAAAACCATTTATTTCAATACAAAAATCGACATATTGTCCTTTTTAATTTTACAAAATACTAGGTTTTTCTAAGCAAAAAAGCAGTAAAATGTGATTCATAAGCAAAAAGACAGCAAGTGTCTATGCGTTTGCTGTGTTTATGCTTATGAATCACATTTTACTCCTTTTTAGTTTATGAATCACGGCATTTTTAAGCAGCAATGAAAAACATAAAAGTAGAGTTTTCTCAAAACTTAACTTTTGCCATTAGCTGCGTTTTTGCTTATGAGGGCAGTATTGTATAGTGTCCATGTATGGTCTCGAAAAATATGTTCACTTTCAGATGTGGCCTAGGCTATACTGGCTCATACAAATTACTGCAGGTCACCCCTAGTGAGAGCCTTCCACTATGCAATATTATGTGTTAATTAACTACAGAGGTGTTCATCATATTTACAGATCACTTAAACCAGTCCTTTCATAATATCTATAAAAAAAAAATAAGATTCAGAAGTCTAGAATTGGATATAAAAAAAAGAAAAATCATTTAAAATGTTTTTTTTTAGTAGGCAATACTCTCATCAATACATTTAATAATATAATATAATACGAATATAATGCATATAAGAAATTAAAATTATTCCAAAAATCTTACCTGCAAGTTGAGGTCGTGCAGCCCCTCCCTATCCACTCGCACGATACGGCCCAAGTCACCCAGTCGGACCTGGAAATACGAATATAATATTATTGAAATGTAGTGACATCTACAAACAAATTTTGTAATTAAAGAGATCAAACAGAGAGCTGTTTAATTCACTGAAACATGTTTGATACTATTCATGGTTAATTGTTATTTGTCAGATCATTATATTGTATTGTTTTGTTATATATAGTAAGAAAAATGATTACTGCATCAATTGAGTGAACACACTTGTCCTATTTTTGCCTAGTTGATATGTAACCCATGGGCGACTGAGTAAACAAACACATATGAAAATCTTTTAGAAATGAATTGCAAAAATCCTCCTTTTATTATTTTGTCACTGGAAACAAAAGATGTGTGTTGTACTCGAGCCAGGAACGTAAAAAAACAATGATTGTCGAAACGGCAGGTATCAAGACCCATCACTAGACCAGTTATAATTTGTGGGATTTTAACTATATAATTCTATTTGAAACACTCAAAGTGTAGCGAAACAATAGTGACAGGTTTATTGTGATCAAATGGACCGCCTAATGAGGGAAAATATATTTCAGATTAATATTTAATAAATCAATTAGTTATGATACTTTTTACTTGATGTACAAAAACTACTTTACTTTTGGGTACCACTAATTTATTCCTGCAAGACTACATGATAAGCAAGCATGATACCAAAATTTCAAAATATCACACCGTTTCTTGGTCAGGGTATGAAGAGAGGAAAAGCGCCAGATTTTGCTAACACTAGACACATCCTTCGCTACTTCTACATCCATATACCTTATCATACAACTTCTATGATCTTTTACATTTCCTACTATTGAAATATAACTCACTTCACAAACTCATTGATTGAATAAATTAATGAATGCTTATTATTCCGTAGCATACTGCCTCCCTATTAGGGTAGGCAGAAAGGAGAGCGCCAGACTTTCCTATCGTGACAAATCTTTCGTCTCTTCTACATCCATACACCTCATACGATTTCTATGACTTTTTACATTCCCTTCTTTCAAAATATCTTACATTTGATCAAACCATACTTTCCTTGATCTTCCTCTACCACGCCTTCCACTCACATTTGCACTAAATATTTGTTTTGTTAGTCTTTCTTCATTCATTTGTTGTACATGCCCAAACCATCTTGAGTGTTATTATTCATTTGACTCAACACATCAGCCTTAAATTCTAATTCATCCCTTATCACTTCATTCCGTTTTCTGTTGACTTCTTCTCAGTGCACACATCTCTACAGCATTTATTTGGCTCCTCACAGTCTTTTTCCACGTCCACATTTCATTCCCATACATCAAAGTTGATATTAAAAGTTCCTTGAAGCTGGTTTTAATATCGATTGAACCCTACGCAAAGCTTTTATTCAAAGTACACGTATGGTTACACCCTGAGTTATCAAAGTACACGTATGGTTACACCCTGAGTTATCAAAGTACACATATGGTTACACCCTGAGTTATCAAAAATGTATTTGGATAATTCTACCTAACAGGTATCCATTTGATAGAAACCAATCATACGTTCGTCCCATCCACAGACCATTTTGATGGTCATAAACGGTTTACAACCTTTGACATAGCTATCTAAGACGGTTTGTGTTTAACCTCTAAGCGAGTGATATTTTGTAAGTAAAATAAAAAATTGATTTTGTAATATAAAAAACGTAATTGCGGCCGCCATATACAAAATAAATGTATAGATAAAAACATTTGAGCCATGTCCGTTTTATGGATAAATTCATGTATCGGGAAAAAACCATCGGACGTACCGTGTACGTCCATACTCTCTTGAGGTAAAAATTCGCTCGCCGTACACCGTACGGCCATACTCGTTTAGAGGTTAAAGACTTGTTGGCTTGATCAAACTATTAATAATTTATTTATACAGAGCCGTCTAAAATTGAATCATGGAAAACGCACTTTCATTCCACGTCTATGTTTCACTCCCGTACATCAAAATTGTTACTAAAATACTATTATTGACTTAGCACTCTAAGCAGATTTTGATACTGTCCCGTTCGAAACACTGTTCATTCCACTAGTGGAATAAACAGTGTTTGATAAAATAAATTACAATGTCTATAAACCTCCACAATATTAATGGCTTAACTATAAATAATATAAGTTGGTACGTATGACTGAAATTGAATATCACCTCTTCATATGCATGACAGCACCTTACAGGCCGTCCTGGCTTAGCCTTGTCGGCCACATAGCGAGCGTAGTCATCGTCCGTGGAAAAGTCTGACCGTCTTTTGTACTCTCGAGGGATCTGAAATATAAAACAATTACATTAGTTCTATACATGCTAAGAAATCAATAATTATAAAGAAATTCATCTAAGAATTTGTTTTTTTGTTACTCAAAAAATAATGGGAACATAAGAATGTGGAATAAAAGAAGATGCGGTGTTTAGAATGTTCAGCTACATGATAAGAATGAATGATGAAAGATATTACAAAAAAAATCTGTACTATAAGACTTATAAATACTAAATACTTATGAATAAATACTTAATACATCGATCGATAAGTCCCGGTACTAACCGACAGATGGCGCCTCTAATAACAAATCCATACTATTCTCAGTTAGTACCAAGCATTAGAAGTTACGTGTCAAACTTTCATGACATTCCGATATTGTGTCATTGAGTTACAGTGGTTTTAGTGACGCTACTTTTGCTATTTTCAAAACAACGGAAAAAACCGAATTTCGTGTGTTGATAAAACATTGGTTTTTAATAGGAAAAAATACTGTTCAAACTCAGCAATGGCTTGAAAAGTGTTATCCGGGCTCTGCTCCGTCGAAAACAACCATTTATCGATGGTATGCTGATTTCAAACGCGGTCGTACAGACACAAATGATGCTGAACGCTCTGGTCGTCCAAATGAGGCTGTTACACCAGAAAACATAAAAAGAACCCTCAAAATCGTGATGGAAAATCGCAAAGTAAAGTTGCGTGAGATAGCTGACATCCTGAAGATATTATTTGGTAGTGTTTACACTATTTTGCATGAACATTTGGTCCTGAAAAAGCTTTTTTCGAAATGGGTGCCGCGTTTGCTCACAATGGAACAGAAACAACAACGCATCGATGATTCAAAGCAATGTTTGGCACTGTTTACGCGAAATAAACAGTATTTTTTGTATCAGTATGTGACAATGGATGAAACTTGGATCCACCACTATACTCCAGAATCAAATCGGCAGTCAGCTGAGTGGAGAGCAGCCTGTGAAAGTCGTCCGAAGCGACCAAAAACTCAAGTCGGCCGGGAAGGTTATGACCTCCGTAGTTTGGGATGTGCATGGTATAATATTCATAGATCACCTTGAAATGGGAAAAACTATCAATAGCGAATATTACATATCGTTATTGGAGCGTTTGAAGGCATAAATTGCAAAAAAACGGCCCCATATGAAGAAGAAAAAAGTTCTTTCATCAGGACAATGCACCGTGTCACAAGTCGATGGTAACGATGGCCAAATTGCATGAGTTGAACTTAGAACTGCTTCCGCACCCATCGTATTCTCCAGATTTGGCCCCCAGCGACTATTGGCTGTTCGCAGACCTCAAAAAGATGCTCCAGGGAAAGAGATTTGGCTCCAATGAAGAAGTGATTGCCGAAAATAACGCCTATTTTGAAACCAAAGATAAATCGTTCTACACAGCTGGCATAGAAAAGTTAGGAAAGCGTTGGAATGAATGTATCGCTCTTGAAGGAGACTATGTTGATGAATAAAGAAGAATTTTGGCAAACAAATGTTGTTTTAGTAGTTAGTCCCGGGACTTATTGATCGATGTGTTAGTATGAAGGTTGAAAAAGTTAAGATCTGAAAAACATGGTATGACCAAATTAATCGAATTCTAAAAGAGAGAAGAATTAAAAGCCTTTATTTAAAAATGAGAGGATGCATAACAACTGCCGTGTTGGCTGCCGTGGTCTAACAATTAGCATTCACGCTAAACAAATAGGCGCCCATGGTTGATTCAATTCTAGACTGGTTTTATTCTTAGATTGTTTCAAATGTTTTCTTTCCTATAGCTTTAAATGCTAAGAACTATTAATTCTTATATTAAAAAACAACACTAAAATAGCATTATATAAAAGTCTGCCTAATGAAAGGCTGCAGCAAATAAAATTTTTTCGTCTTGAAACATTAAACTCCTATGATTTGAGGTGTCAAGACTATGACAGCTCAAACCCAAAGGACTAACGGTAAGGAGGTCAAAACCAAAGCTCTAATGGTAAGGAGTTCAAACCCAAAGCTCTAATGGTAAAACCCAAAGCTCTTATGGTAAGATAATCTTTTTAATCCGCAAAGATATTAAATTCTGCTAATTACGAGCAAGTCTTATAAGGCATGAGGAATTTTATTTTTTGCTTTTCTCTCTTTTCACTGGCGGTGAATCGGGGGTTGTGTGTGTGTGTGTGTGTGTGTTGGTGCGTTATCTTCTCATAAATTTTAATATTACTGTTTATTTATTTTCATCTTTTGTATTGTGGTTTGTATGTGTGAACATCAATTTTGTATTTGTGATTTTATTTTATAAAATTTGGACTCCTTGAGGCTTTTCTCTTTTTTTGTTGACAGTTAACCTGAGATGGTATTAGTGGGTTTACTTTTTATTTATTTTCTGCCATTTATAAATTTTCTGTTTTTTTCCTAATCTACATGAAAAAAATCTGATGTCCTCGCAGCCAGGCTTGCTCTATATTAATGGGATGTATCTCGGCCGGGGATGTTATGACATGAGCCCAGACTTTGTAATAGCTTCTCTCTGAAATGTATTTTCTGTAGTATATCTTGAGATATATGTGCAATTTTGGAATGTACATACTATGTTACTATCAAAAGACTTATATTTATTAAGATACCTTGAGCTCCTTGGAAGCGTCAATGGCTTCGGCCTGGGAAATGATGTCTGCGGAGGGGTGCTCCAGCAGCCAGCTCACTATCTGTACAATTACGTGCTGCTCCGTGCTCTCCATATTCTGGTTACAGCCTAAACACAACACATGATAAATATAACAATTAATGTTGATTGCAACAGCAAAACTCAAAGTCAATCATTACTACATATCGATATGTGCCATGTAAATAAATTCACAGTTATAGTTACACCCTTTTACATGGAATATAAAGATATTTATTTATTTATGAGTAAACGGTACAATGTACCTTATAACAAATATAATAAAATATAAAAAAGCCAGTACTGAGTGCTCAACACATTAAGTTTGACAGAATAAACAAAAAAATATATAAATAATTTAACACAATAACAACAAAAATATTTAGAACGAAACAGGTATTAATCGTAAAATCACATGTTACCAACACAATATGGTGCCGTCCACAGGCGCACAGCCCGCACTGGGCAAAAAATACAAATCATTGAAAAACAAAATACAAATTAAAAACAAAGTATAAAAGACGGAATCAGACAGGTAAAACTTCACAAATCCTCAAAAAGCACGGGAGGAGAAAATAGTAAATAAAAAGCAGTTCAAAAGTCCATGAAAGACACGCGGAATCGCACTTCAAGGCTAAGATATTCGGAAGTGCCTTTTCAGGCACTCTTTACAGGTCAGTAAACTAATTCCAAAAATATCCGAGATATACATTTTGATTGAATAATTAACACGTGCAATGCTGAGGACACATCTCGCGTGTCCATACAAACATATGTTCAATGTGCACGACATGCCTGGCATATTCTGATGATAGAATGTTTCTGTCTTCGTGAAATTTCTCGACACGGTATGTATTTATGTAAAAATTTATTAATAATGAAGGTGTTAATCGGTAATTAAGATCGTGAGAATGAGTCGACAATATCGCAAACTTTGAAATTCGAATTCTAAACGCTTACTGCTTAGGACTGCATCATTAATCACTCGGTAGAGTACTCAATTATTTTCTAAGACACGTGCTTACACAGAACGAGTGGAAAGCTCTGCCAAGTCACTCGTCAAATATAAACAATTCATTTTGATTTAACACTCATGGATTGTATTATATTATGCTTTTGTTGCATATAGTAAAACTTGGCAGATTTAGTGTCATGTGCCAAACAACCAGAAAGATGTCTGAAACCTTTTTTTAAAAGGTACAGGAATTGAACCCACTATTAGTTACAGGAATTGAACCCACATCCCCGAGTTGTACAACAGGTTTGTTAATAACTAGGCTATGGAAGTCACCACAGTGCTTTAAATAGTAAAACTAAAATTATTTTTTTGATAAATAACAAATAAAAACAAAATGCTAAATGAGATAATAATTGTTACCAAGAGCTTTGATGCCCGCATCCACATCCTTTCTTGGGAATCCCATCTCCACAAGGAACTTCACCAGCGGGGTCATGGGAGGCTCTCCATCCTCTTCCGTATCTAGCAAATCTGAAACCAGTTACGTAACTCACTATTCAAGGAGATTGACATACTAGTCGAAATAAGTATATTGGAAATATCTAATAAAATCACTAGCAAATAAGTCCAATAAAAATCCTTAGTTCTGAGAACAGATGCACACAAGGTGACACAGGGTGTCAAGGCACACAATTTGAAAAACAGACTTAGGATAGTTTTTCAAATTGTGTGCCTTGACACCCTAGGGCAGGGGTTAGCAAACTAAGGCCTGCAATCTCTTTTTGTACGGCCTGTGAGCTTAGAATGGATTATATGATTTCAAATTCTTTAAAATTTCATAATACACGCTATAATGAAATGGCCGACCGCCGAGTTGAGGAGTTGCGAGATACGACCGTACGTAGTGTTCCTATAGCTTCGCATTTGGTGGACTCTCCTGTGTTATAATTTGCTGTTCTGTGACATTTTGTTCTCGTTTTATTACCCGTGATTATTATAAATAAATCTAGGTTGTTTTCAAAAATATATATTACCCATGCATATCAATCATGCCACTGTCAAAACAAGAAAAAGGACTTCAAATATCCACTTTTCTTATTTTGACAGTGACATGATTGTCACTGTCGAAGTGGAGTGGAGTGTGAATTAATTTGTTACCGAATTAGGTGACAAAGCATTGTTAATTGTACAATGACACTATAGCTTTACTAAAGAGTATAAATATACACTGTCACCTGGCCTACAGAGCTTAAAATATTTACTGTTTGGCCCTTTACAAAAAAGTTTACCGACCGCTGTCCTAGGGCATCGCAGGATACTCGAAAATTCGAATAATATTAGGCAATCTTAATCAAATGTACTTGATACACAATCACAATGATAGGAAATGACATTTTATAGACACAAAAAATATGCAAAATGTTTAGTTTATCTGCTACAAATTACTTCTGCTAAGCTGGGTTTTATTATATTATTACAACGGTATTTGATTTTTATTACAACGGTAGCTGTAATAAAAATCTATATAACTCGAAAACTCTATGTGGAACAGGAAATGGTAATGACTGTGCCTAGTTTAATTCCAAGAGTTGAGAAACTGTGCGGAGAACAACAGGCTCACCTATGCCACAAATTAGTAAGTTTTTTCATAATAATGAAAAAATCTTTATATGCTCAGGGCATCATGAAACGTAAAAGTTTGAAGACACCTTATGAGGATGACGAGTGTCAAGTGGTATGTTCATGTGATAAATAGTTTTTCTTAAGGTGCAGCAGCAACCTATAACTGCCATGATAGAGAGGTGAGGTGCTGGAGGTGATTGGATAATTAATGTATTAAGAGTGCCGCTGTGGCTAGTAAAGAACTGTGTTCTTTGATCACTCACTGAAACTCAAATCAAATGTGTCCCTCTTACACCATCCACCAATGTTATGATTCACAGTCTTGGCCTAACATGAGACAATGTGGAGTGCCAAGACGCTGGCCGTCCTAGAAGTAGGCATTTTGTGGCATCCCTGTGTTTCTGACTAAATGAAGAGAGTTGAATTATATTAGCAAATAAGCAATATAATTTATCTCGTCCAAGCCAACATTGTAATGATCAAAATAAGCATAGAGTATTATGCATATGTTGAGTATTCGGGTAAAGAATAAGGAAAACAGCTCACTCTGCACACAGGCGGCAGTCTCGCAGGTGGGCGAGGTGGCCTCGACCACGTCCACTATGTCTGATGCTATATCCATGTCTTGGTCTTTCAGTCCTGCAACAAGTATAAGAACTATGATATCAAAGAAATCTTTAGTAAAAACTGGACTTGAACTTTCCGTACCAGGTACAGAGTCTTGGAAAAATAGATACCAACAGGAATTAAACCTGTAACTCTGAGATTAGAAGACATGTCTTACCAATAAGGCCACGAAGGTTGTCTGTTTCCTTTCTTGCATTAAAATATCTTTTGTACAATAGAAAGATTGAAACCATGTTTTCTTCATAGTCAAATTGCTCATGACCAAACGTCGTGGTTCCTTGATAGTCTAGAGCTGAATGAATGATTCGCCTACAGTTGTCATCTCTTTGATTTTGATTATCAATGGTTCTTGTCACTACCAGTGCCTTCAGACTGTCTTCATCTCTTCTAGGGACATCTGAAGTATGACTATTATTTTATTACATGTCATTGATAGTCTTTTTTTGATCTGGAGGTCCTACAAAATGGACTGCATTTAAACTGTATCACAGCAAATGCACTGTTCAAAACTGTACTAGCAATATACAGCTGTATAGAGATTCTTCCATATCTTTATAAGTTTGATTATTGCAGTTTTCGTAATAGATAGAATTAGTGAATATACATACCATGCTGTATAGCGAGGTGTTCGGCAACCGAATGTATGGCATGATGCAGGGCGGATAGTGTGGGTGCTGTTCGTAGTGGGCAAGGTCTCGTAGCTAGCCACAGCAATTGGCGCACCACCAAGCTACGATCGCTCATCTCTGAAACAACAAATTATTAAGAATCAACCGATCAATACAAGGTAACATCCGTGATTTGGTAGTAGAACACATGATTTTCACTCTAATGTTTCGGGTATAACTCCAAATTGTCAATTTTAATTTTTATGTTTCTTCCATACATACATAGATACCATCTCACCATTTCCCAGTTTGGATAGGCAGAGAGGACAGAGTGCCAGACTTTCCTATCTCGACAAACATCCTTAACCTCCTCTACATTCATACATCTTCTCATACAATTTTACTGGCTTTCTACAATTCCTTAACTCAACACATTAGCCTTAAGTTCACATTCATCTCTAATCACTTCATTCCATATTGTCATACATTGTAACTCTATATATATTAATCTCAAAGCACGCATTTCTACAGCATTTATTCAGCCCCTCTCAGTTTTTTCCAAGTTCACATTTCACTCCCATATAACAAAGTTAGCTCTAAAACACTTTTGTGAACTTCATCTTAAAAGATTCTGATACTGTTTGGTTCAAATACATATGTTTTATACCCCATTATCTTTGTTTTCTTTCGCTACACACCATTCAATATCTCTTTTAACTCTTCCATCATCTCAGAAAATATTACCGAAATGGCAGAATTCCTCAACTTGCTCCAATCTTTCATTATTCTTTCATTACTTTTCCTTTCACATTTTTCTATCACCATAACAATATTGTATAATTCTTTGGTCAGAAGTCATTTGGAATATTGCTCTATAATATGGGCACCAGAAAGGGTTCAGAAAAGATTTCTTCGCTGTCTCTACATGAGAGAGTAACGTATGGATATTATTCCTGGCTTTATCCAAGTGTCTTCTTACTGGGGATGCTTAGTTACAGATCATTAGAGAGGGGAAGATCTCTTCGATTGGGTGTCTGCTTTATTTGGTTTGCTCAGGGGTAATTTAGTTAACCCATCCGTCCTGAACAGTTTTTGTTTGTATGTTCCGGATAATTATTTGAGACAACGCTCTCATAGATTGTTCTATCAACCTATAAGTCGAACCAACCCGCCTTTGGAGATGCCAGTAGGTAGAGCAATTACACTTTTTAACTGGGTGTATCCTCATATAGATGTGTTTCATGTGTTGATCAGCTGTTTCAAGAAAAAGCTCCTAAATTTAGTGGAATACTTGAAATAATTTCACTTTTTATACTATTTAACATACTACATTTTGTCATAGTGTTTTAGTGTAACATATACATTTTCACAATTGTTTTTATCAAATAAGCCTAAAAATGTTGAAATGTTTTATATGTTTTTTTTGTACTTGTTATGTTTGGTCCTAGTACGAATTAGGGAAACCTGTAATGTGTAAAGGACCTGAAAAAATAAATTAATAAATGGAGTATAATTACTTTGAATATTGCAACATTCAAAGTAACGGTGATAGAATACCTTCGTATGAAAGGGAAGAATATTTCCTATTTTATGGTACCCTCTAAGTCAGTGTTTCCCAACGTTTTTTGTGCTATGCCCCACCTAAGCCTTTCTAAAATTTTTATGCTCCCCCTACGGAACGGTGACGCGACAAAGCGATCAAAATACTACTGAACTCTGAACGTATACATTTTCCAATTGCCCCTCTGTGGGGCGTGGGCCCACGTTGGGAAACACTGCTCTAGGTACTCTACCATTTCTCTCGAACGAATTGCATAATTGTATTGGAAACGTTTCATTATACGTCAGTAATAAATTAATATTAGGAGTACAAATTAGTTCGGTTCCTTTCCAAAAAATGGCTCTGGCTGTTATGAATGGTTTATAGTGACAGCCGATTTTGGCGGTTTCAGAGAGGTTAGACATCTGCCAATAGTATTCAGTTTATATCGCTTTGAGTTTCATGCAAAAACCTTGTTTTGTACAGTGTTGAAAATGTCGAATTTTGTGTTAACCAAGCAGCATTTGCAGGAGGTTTTAATTTTCTGCTTTAGTTGGAAGAAAAGTGCAGCTGAAGCTCATCGAATGCTTGTCGAAGTTTATGGTGACGCTGCTCCAACTGATAAATCATGTAGGGAATGGTTTCGACGTTTCAAAGATGGAGATTTCAGCGTCGAAGACAAGCCTCGCTCTGGACAGCCAAAAGATTCGAACACAAAGAATTAGAGGCATTACTCGAAGAAGATCAGAGTCAAACGCAAGACGAGCTTGCAGAATCATTGGGAGTGACTTAACAAGCCGTTTCTGTACGATTGAGAGCCATGGGAATGATTCAAAAACAAGGAAATTGGGTGCCTTATGAACTGAAACCAAGAGACCTTGAAAGGCGATTTTTCACTTGCGAGCAGCTGATTCAAAGAAAAGGTTTTTTGCATCGGATTGTAACTGGAGATGAGAAGTAAATATTCTACGACAACCCCAAGAAGTACTACGCTAAGCCCGGTCAATTGTTGCCATCGACCTCAACATCAACACCAAAAACGAACATACATGGTTTGAAGATCATGCTCTGTATCTGGTGGGACCAAAGGGGTGTTGCTTACTATGAGGTGCTGAAATCTGGCGATTCCATTACGGGCGATCGGTATCGGCTACAATTAATTCGTTTGAGCCGTGCATTGCGAGAAAAACGGCCGGAATATGAGCAAAGACATGATAAAGTTATTCTTCTTCATGGCAACGCTCGGCCTCATGTTGCAAAAGTCGTAAAAAAATAATTGGAAACGCTCAAATGGGATGTTTTACCGCACCTGCTGTGCCCCGGACATTGCTCCTTCTGATTACTGGTTGTTCCGAAGGATGCAGCACGATTTGGCAGGTCACCGGTTCACTTCTTTCGTAGAAACCGAAAATTGGCTCCAAATTTGGAACGCCTCAAAAGATGAGTCATTTTTTCGAGATGGAATTCGAAAATTGCCTGAGAGATGGGAAAAAGTAGTAGCCAGCGATGGACAATACTTTAATTGATCTGTTCATTCATTTTGTTTAGAAATAAATGCATTTTTGAACACAAAAAAACTGACCGAACTAATTTGTACACCCAATATATAGATAAAATTTTAACAGAGCGTAGAAAGTGCATTGATATTTTTCAGAAGTTACAACATGAGACCCCGTGCAATACGCGGTATTCTTATCGAAATCTACCTAAAATTCTTCTGAAACTTAAGTGATAATGGTTTTAATTCCGTGTTGAGATATCCCATTTCTGAATTTCGCTAGTGCAAAAGCCTAACCTGTGCCAGTGTTTCCATGTTGCATGTCCGGTAGGGATAGAATGGCCCGCAGCCGTTCCTGGCAGCCGATCAAAGCCTTGCTGGACCTTAGCGAGAGCAGTTCCAGCTGTTGGCAGCGTAGAGTAGGGATATCTACTTCAGATCCTGGATAATAATAAAAAAAATATTTATCAACTGATGTACATCAAGTTACATTCATAAATTAAGTTTCTACTGGGTAATGTCATTTCTTTTATGTGTGTATATATCATAATGTGCTCCAATCCATGTGTGTATAGTATTTACCATAACTCGTACTATAAGTTTTTAACTACCATGTTTGATGCAATATTTTTATGGTGCTCTTGGAACTAATGTAACACATCGATCAATAAGTCCCGGGACTAACTACTAAAACAACATTTGTTTGCCAAAATTCTTCTTTATTCACCAACATAGTCTCCTTCAAGAGCGATACATTCATTCCAACGCTTTCCTAACTTTTCTATGCCAGCCGTGTAGAACGATTTATCATTGGTTTCAAAATAGGAGTTAGTTTCGGCAATCACTTCTTCATTGGAGCCAAATCTTTTTCCCTGGAGCATCATTGATCAATAAGTCCCGGGACTAACTACTAAAACAACATTTGTTTGCCAAAATTCTTCTTTATTCACCAACATAGTCTCCTTCAAGAGCGATACATTCATTCCAACGCTTTCCTAACTTTTCTATGCCAGCCGTGTAGAACGATTTATCATTGGTTTCAAAATAGGAGTTAGTTTCGGCAATCACTTCTTCATTGGAGCCAAATCTTTTTCCCTGGAGCATCTTTTTGAGGTTTGCGAAGAGCCAATTGTCACTGGGGGCCAAATCTGGAGCATACGGTGTGTGTGGAAGCAGTTCAAAGTTCAACTCATGCAATTTAGACATCATTACCATCGACTTGTGACACGGTGCATTGTGCTGATGAAAGAGTACTTTTTTCTTCATCATATGGGGCCGTTTTTTTGCAATTTCTGCCTTCAAACGCTCCAATATCACTATGTAATATTCATTTTTGATGGTTTTTCCCTTTTCAAGGTAATCGATGAATATTATAAAATGCGCATCCCAAAATACGGATGCCATAACCTTCCCGGCCGACTGTTGAGTTTTTGGTCGCTTTGGACGACTTTCACCGGCTGCTCTCCTCTCAGCTGACTGCCGATTTGATTCCGGAGTATAGTGGTGGATCCAAGTTTCATCCATTGTCATATACCGACGCAAAAACTCCTGTTTATTTCGTGTAAACAGTGCCATACAGCGCTCTGAATCATCGATGTGTTGTTGTTTCTATTCCATTGTGAGCGAACGCGGCACCCATTTCGAAAAAAGTTTTTTCATGACCAAATGTTCATCCAAAATAGTGTAAACACTACCAAATAATATCTTCAGGATGTCAGCTATCACACGCAACTTTACTTTGCGATTTTTCATCACGATTTTGAGGTTTCTTTTTATGTTTTCTGGTGTTACAGCCTCATTTGAACGACCAGAGCGTTCAGCATCATTTGTTTCTGTACGACCGCGTTTGAAATCAGCATACCACCGACAAATGGTTGTTTTCGATGGAGCAGAGCCCGGATAACACTTTCAAGCCATTGCTGAGTTTGAACGGTAGTTTTTCCCATTAAAAAGCAATGTTTTATCAACACATGAAATTCGGTTTTTTCCATTGTTTTGAAAATAGCGAAAGGAGCGTCACTAAAACCACTGTAACTCAATGACACAATGTCGGAATGTCATGAAAGTTTGATACGTAACTTCTGAAGGTTGGTACTAACTGAGAATGGTATAGATTTGTTATTAGAGGCACCATCTGTTGGTTAGTCCCGGGACTTTTTGATCGATGTGTTACATCAAGGTACATCCATAACTTAGGTTTCTACTGGGTAATGTCATTTATTTTATGTGTGTACATATATACCATAATATGCGCCAATCTATGTGTGTATTTACCATAACTCGTACTATAAGTTTTTACGTCAGTCAGTTTCTACTCTTAAACAATCAGATTGTATGCAAAGAACGCATATCAAAGATATATATCCATGTTCCATGTCTCCATGCTCTTCAGGGAGGGTTTTATGGGGGTAATGATTATGCAGCAGTCTCGGACATATTTGGTGACAGTCTTAATGTGTAATAAAAGTGTTTTTGTTTGCTTGAACCACAAATCCGACGCCAAGGCGTGACTATCGTTGAAACTTTTCGAGATATATGTAATGTTGAAGTTATATCTCTGATATATTGAAGTTTCAATGTGCGATTGTTTGGCAAACTGAAAATACTGTCAACTTGTTGGGCTGTTTGAACCCCAGACCTTAGGCCACTTTGTAAGAAAGAAAAAAAATTAAATAGCGAATCATTTCCTTTTTCTCGTAATGTCGGACCATAAGTCCGTAGTCATCACTATCGTTCTCACACTCAGGTGTGTCGCCACCAGAGAAGGAGTCCCTTTGGTCAGTTCCTTCTTCGTCACGATATAACATCCCACTCATAAAAAATAAAGATTTCGATCTTCTAGTGTGGATCGCGCTGAACAGAGACTTATTTTGTCCCCATAACAGTATGGGTGGAGGTGGGATTGAACTGAACTGTGCGTTTGTTTTATTTTATTTTTTGGTGTATAGACTATACTAATAATACATTGGTATATTTTTGTTATAATTTTCAAAAAAATTTTTTTTTGTACGTTCGAGTCTTTGATTACCTGAGCCTTGACCTGTTTCAAGTTTGTATATTATTTGTGGTAAGTGGTATGCATGTGCGTACTAATTTTTTATATTTTTTTGTCCATGACTCATGTAAATGTTTATAATTTTTGTGACAAGTTGTATTTATTTATATTTATGCGGAGTCAACATTCTAATTTAAGTATTACTCTTTAACTTTTTTTAATGGTTGACAGAAAGACTTCATTGTGATAAAATAAAAAATCTGCGTAAAATAATAAAAGAGTGTAAAAATCTGCAAGGTTCTTCCAGTTGGTTTCTCAACTGGAAGAATTTAATCAACACTCTTTCTCCTTAGAATATAGGTACTACTGGCTCTAAACCATGTATTCTGTAGATCACCCTACTCATTTTTAACAAATTATATGTAGACAATGATCTGACAATATTATTAGGGCTCTCTCTCCGACAAGATTGTTCTTTCTAACAAAGAATCATTCAGGGCAGAAATATCCCTGTTAAGAAATAACCTGAACAAAAAAATATCTAAAACCATTTTTTGATGCATCAATCAAAGAGTACGGGGAAGAAGTAATACCGAATGGTGTTGTTGGTGGCAACGGTGGTGGTCTGGTGCCAGCCATGAGCAAGGTGGCCCAGCTGCTCAGCTCCGCACGGCAGCCGGGCAGGCGCCACACCTCGAACTCCTCCTCCACTGGCTGGACACTCTCCACCTCCACCTGCGAAGGCGTTCAATTATCACTTAACTAAAGAATATAAAAAGAATAGGACACAGATCATCTCTTTATTCAATGCTGAGCGTCGTGAGGAGCTGCTGCTGGAGGAGGCCGGGGCCCACAGTGGGCTGTAGCGCCATTGATGATGATGATGAGCGTCGTGATCCTTTGCTATGTCTAGAGCTTGATAAACAACCTGTTTAGTGTATTTGCGGTCCATGAAATATGCATCCAACACCCAAATCTTGATGGCATCTATCATATTTCTTTCCTTCTCTTTTACCATTCCATGACAATCCAAGAAAACAGTGATATGTTAATGAATTTATGGAATCTTATGACAAACTGCCTACTAGCATAGTGAGTTCCAGTATCATCTTAAGGCATAGGTACACTGGGTGGTGCCCAGGGGCTCCACAATTCTAGTAGACCCATGATGTCATATGTCATTAGAGGTCTTTGCCTAGGGCCTACAATATGGTCCAAATGCCTACTGTTATATTGTACTAGTTTTGAAACCGACATGGTGTATAGTATGCATGTTAAGTTCCAAGTCTCCGGTAAATTATTTCTTAAAAAAGAAATAACTATTTATAGAAAATATTGTGATCATTTTGTGTGTCACTCGTGTATCACTCAGTGTGTCACTCGGTTTTAGTGTTTCACTCGGCTAATCAGTTAACAACTTCACCTTGACAGGAGAGTCAGCCCCGTGGTGTTGTATGACCAGCCTGGGAGCGCCGGTGGCCACCCGCAGCACAGTAGCAGACTTGGCTCCCTCTAGCACCTGCTGTCCCACATACGCCCGGTGCTCCGCTCCTCCTATCACCGCCAGGGCACCACCTGAATAATAGCAATGAAGGTTTTATTAAACTTTAATCACTCTCTGTGTTTATAATACAAACCTCTGCTGAACTTTGATAAAGACCATGACAGTAAACAGGGTCATCAAGCTAAACAGAACCAACTTTAGACACCTCACCATACTGATCATTTTTGTATATATATGTGCATATGATGGTGTGTGGATACGTGTGTAGGTATACATTTGTGAATATGTGAGTACAAGTAATAGTAACAATCAATAAATTGTGTTATTTTCATACTTTGCATATTAAATAAATAAATATAGGTTTATTGATAGCAACATTTTCTATTAGTGATTTTATTTTGATAAAATTTCAACTCCTATCAGCTTTTTTTCTATTATGTAAATAATTTTTTTTTTGTTTCGACAGTGTGTTTCAATTTTTGTTGTTGATTTTCATTTAGGTTATGTGATATATTTTGAAAATTGTTTGACTGCTGTTTTCATTTGAAGTTTGTTTTATGTTTTTTTTTTATAATTATTGTAATACTATAGATATGCTGATATAATTACGAAATGTAAACAATATATTTAAAATGTAATTAAAAAGGTACCTATTGATAACCATAGAGTTTCTCTGTATTTATTATATCCTTATGATATTGAAAATTAAATACATAAAAGAATCACAGCACCAAAATGTAATGTCACGAAACACCACCAAAGAATAAGTCATGATTATTATCATCATCAACTCACCGACAAGACACATGGCGTCAGTGGGTGCATCGTCTTGCAGCTGCAAGATGTGCGGGTGTTGCGAGGGAGGCGTCGATGGGGTAGGCGGAGTGCACGGCGTGGCGGGGGATGGACTGTCCTCGTCGTGGATGTAACGTAACCACTCCCATGTAGACATCTAGATATATTGAAAAAGTACACATAATAAATATCATTAATTTAAAAGCTTGTGATATGTTGTATGTTATTTATAGTCAAGTCATTAACACTGTGGAGGTTTCAAGACTTGTAATTTGTTAAGTCATCCCTGTTTATTTTACTTTATATAATGGTATAAACCTGTTATATAAAGTTTATGTGCCGACTGCTAAGGGTGCCATCTATACAATAAATAATAGGTTTATGGATAACAATGAAGTATATAAATATATATCCTGTAATTACACATATACAATAAATACATTTGAGTGAAATAAACTATCAAAATGTCTTTGCTTTTTTCATAAAATCCTCACAATCGAGATAGACCCTGCCAATAGGAGGTCAAGTCTTGTACATATAAAACATGTACATATAAAACACATTATATATCCTGTAATTACACATATACAATAAATACATTTGAGTGAAATAAACTATCAAAATGTCTTTGCTTTTTTCATAAAATCCTCACAATCGAGATAGACCCTGCGAATAGGAGGTCGAGTCTTGTACATATAAAACATATTACAAACAATTGAAAACAAATAAGATTATGTTTCTTCATGCACAAATGCAGCATTGATTACATCAACTTTAATTAGAGAAATTAAAGGAGTTAGAGAATTTAAAAGAAGCTACACACCTGGCAAGCGGCGTTATGAAGGTACTCCCCTAAAAGGGAGGCCAGGGGGCCAGCCCAGTTGTGCGTGTGGGCCAGGGAGCGCAGCAGGGTGACAAGAGCAGCCGCTACGGCCGCAGATCCAGGAGCTGTAACCAGTGCGTGCGCCCTGTTGTCAACTCCACCACTCGTGTCCTTCGTATCACCCACTGGGAAATAGTAAATATATAATAATTATGAAATACAAAACTACTTTACGGGCAACTTGTCATTAACGTTTTTACCGAAAAAAAACATCACCCAGTGAAACTTCTACACTGTACTATTCCGATCTCTAGTGAGAACATGTGTATTTTTCGATATCCTTTTTGGGAGTCTTATCAAAATTGATGAGTGGATTCGAATCCAGAGTACTCCTGAAGAGTATTTTCTCTCGAAACGACTCAGCATAAAATGTCCTTTTATCATAGTATAACCTAGTTCTCATAATTTCATGCTCAAAACATAACTTTTAATATCAATACTGATGAAGTTCACAGTTCTCATAGATCATGATGGGAGAGGTGCAACTAGGAGAACTAAAATGTTCGAGAGAAAAACAAAGACGTACAAACTTTAACTTTCTAAGACTAAAAAGCCTGAAGAAATCGTACAACCTATTTGTCTATCAAAGAGAGTTTTAGGAAAAATACTCATGACTGATAACACATCCCCATCAAGAAGATATTGTCAACCCGGTAAAGCCACCTTGATAAATAAAATATAACTCGAATTTAATTTAAATTTATTTTTAGACATCCCATTTGAGACTTTGTATATGTTATTAGAAATATCCTATTTGTTTGACTTGGATCACAGAATGAAGACATCCATTTTCGGCATATCAATCAACAACTTACCTGATCTAGACGTTAGTGGTTCGTTATCGTAAGGCGGCGGAGCCAACAAACGTCGACCCAACACAGCAATCAATTGGGAGAGTATCTCCTTGTGACTGGCCTCGGACGCCGTAGGGTGCGAGGGAAGAGCGCGCTGCAGTAAGCCACAGCATTGCACCTGGAAATAGTACAAACATATTGTAGCAAATACTTTAGCATTAAAATATGTCAAGTGGTCACTAATTTCTATGGCGCATAACAAGAGCATTATGTTTCGCGGATAAAACTTTTTTTTCCACTTTGCTCGGATTTATCTTGTTACGCAAAGAGGGTCTGCTTCTAGTTGGAAAAATATCAGCCAGGATTCGTCTCATTACTAGGAGGTGCCGAGACTATACCCACAGTGTCATACAATTGGTTCAATATCTCTATACCACGCATGACTGAGTGTTTGTATACAGAGGGTGATTCCTTGCACGGCTACATTTATTAGGGACATATAAACTTAGTGCTCTTAGCGCTCTAGTATCGCGGGACAGTTAAAAAAACCTTGAAAAACGTTTAGTAGGAAAATTAATTTAATTCATTTGAATTAGACGTCTGTAGCTCAGATGTAAGATTCTGAACTTCCCCACGAGCGTTTTGGAATCGATTCCTGATGGTGTGTTACACAAAAGGTACTGGCCTGGTAAAAGCGTTCGGTAATAATACTCACAAACATTGTGTAGTAGTGTTGCCAGCATGTTCAATGTTGAACTGCCATACTTCTAAACACGAAGGTTCGATTACTAGAGTGGGAGACATTATTGTCACCTGGGCACGCTTTTCAATATGTCCGAGATACTAATTTGGATATATTGACAAGACCATATTAAAAAAATAAACTTATATTTAATGATATCCATCTGCAGGGTGGGCATGAACCTTGCTACTAAAATAAATAAACTTATATTTAATGATATCCATCTGCAGGGTGGGCATGAACCTTGCTACTAAAATAAATAAACTTATATTTAATGATATCCATCTGCAGGGTGGGCATGAACCTTGCTACTAAAATAAATAAACTTATATTTAATGATATCCATCTGCAGGGTGGGCATGAACCTTGCTACTAAAATAAATAAACTTATATTTAATGATATCCATCTGCAGGGTGGGCATGAACCTTGCTACTAAAATAAATAAACTTATATTTAATGATATCCATCTGCAGGGTGGGCATGAACCTTGCTACTAAAATAAATAAACTTATATTTAATGATATCCATCTGCAGGGTGGGCATGAACCTTGCTACTAAAATAAATAAACTTATATTTAATGATATCCATCTGCAGGGTGGGCATGAACCTTGCTACTAAAATAAATAAACTTATATTTAATGATATCCATCTGCAGGGTGGGCATGAATTTTGCTACTAATATAAATAAACTTAATATTTAATGATATCCATCTGCAGGGTGGTCATGAATCTTGCTACTAAAATAAATAAACTTAATATTTAATGATATCCATCTGCAGGGTGGGCATGAATCTTGCTACTAAAATAAATAAACTTAATATTTAATGATATCCATCTGCAGGGTGGGCATGAATCTTGCTACTAAAATAAATAATTGTAATTTATTTTTATCAAACACTGTTTATTCCACTTTTTTGTGACGGTATAACCCTACCGGTTTCAAGACTTTCACCTCATCTTCAGGGGAGCGCAAACAAGACTTAATGCTGTTCGAACTGGTACCGATATACATGCTTCAACGGTTGGGGGCTGAGGGATGAGGGAGGCATGGGACAATTTCGGCCAAGAGCGGAGAGATTTTTGGGAAATAACTGTTCAACAGATGTTCGGATCGGTGCACTGACTTAGAAATTTCTAGGGTCTCTAATGTGTCCAATTTATTTCCGTTACCACTGATATGTAAGAATTTGGCATCATCGATAGAAAAAGTATGATTCTCATGGTGACAATGATTAGCCATTTCAGAATAAATTAGAGGATTTGTTAAGGCGGATTTGTGTTCACGAAATCTTTTTTCGAAAGATCTTCCTGTCTTTCCTATATATAAATTATCACAGTCAGCACATAAAAATTTATACACACCACTGTTGCTAAGTATATATTCATATGCGTGTTCCATCGCGATTTGTCGATTTGCATCAAGCGTTCTAGGGACAGAGATGACGCTCTACAAAGCCCAAGTTAGCCGATTATGGCCGACAGTCTCTTTCTTAAGCCCGATGTGTATTACTTACCGCCGGGTACTGTAAGGTGTCTTCAACTGGAGGCACCCACCTTCAAGGGTAGTTGAATTATATTTTGAAATAAAATCTCTGATCCAGTACAATACGTGTACAGCACCGGTACAAAGACTTTAAAATAGGTGAATGGCTGCCGCTCAATAATCGGAGATTCCGATTTGCTTCTTGCATTTTCAGTGAAGAGATTCCTCATTGGCAGGTAGAAGTTTGTCGAAATAAAAACACAGTCGACTTTCCAGAAGTTGAAAATATATTTTTTCCATTTTCCTGTTCCTCATGTGCAGCCCATCGCTTATCATAAGCCCCTTGATTCAATCGTGTATGCCGTCACGACTTACTAGCACCATGCATTCCATGCGCTTTCTGCGTGTATGGGCTGTCCGATCATCTATAGCAAGAATTCCTAAATTTTTTCTGACCGCAGAACCCTTTACCCTAAAACCGTGAAACCATAATAGTAATGCGAGAGTTATTTAGAAACGTTGCAGCAATTTTTCTTTCCTGAATTAGGCTGATGAACGATTGCATAGGAAACTTGGTAAAATGATAATCTTACGAAACAGCACTCATCACTAGCCTCAAAGATCAATAATTACCAGAGATATAATATCACAAATATTGGCATAGGTGAGCAGATCTTAGTCGACACGGTCAACACTGATCACTATACACAACACGGTCAATAAAGTCCGACAAAATGGAAGGTAAGACTTTAAAATAATGTGCAGCACAAGATCTTATGAGGATTAGAGTGAAGGGTAGTTGATGGGATGTGACAGATCGGCTTGGAGAAAAACAAAAATGATTTTCATGAAATGTGTCTATTTGAATTCATTATTTAATAAGAATAGAAAATACTGACCTGCATGTAGACAGTTTCCAGAGGAAGAATGGAGGAGTCTCCGTCCTCCTCTAGCATTGAAAGGCACAAGTAGATCCAGGGTGGGGAGCACAGAGCTGTACGTATTTCTTCGCTCACCGCAATACCTGTAGATGTTCATTCGATTATTATATTTATTTATGCTTCACATGATATGGAAAGATATATGAGGGGAGTTCAATAAATTCGCAGAATGAAGGGGTTAAGAAGGGGGCGGTAGTGCTGCTTTTGCATGACAATGCACCCGTGCACATAAAACTTTTTGCATTGGCTGCTCTTCACAACTGTGGCTTCCAAACATTAAATCACCCTCTTTACAGCCCAGACCTGGCTCCGTCTGACTATAATTTTTTCCCAATATGAAAAAAGAACTTTGAGGGAAGAAATTTACGGATGATGAAGAAGTTTAAAGTGTAATTTCGACTTATTTTGAAGGCAAAAGCAAACCTTTTTTTCATGCGTATAATACAGCTTATTGAAAGATTTGAAAAATATATTAAATTTAATGATGAATATATTGAGAAGAAAAAATAAAAATTTGTCTTTTTCCCCTTTATTTCGCGAATTTATTGACCTCCCCTCATAAGAATAACAAACGTTACAATAACAAGACATACACTTCATATAAAAATATATTCCCTAGACCTGCTGGCTCACTGACTAGGAATTCCTTTTTTATGTTGATCAGCTTATCAAATGTGTCCATTATACACGCTCATCATTGAAAAGAACATAAAAAACAAACTCTTGTAATATAAAATATGATAAAATTCTCCTTGAGTTATGGTCTTCTTCTTGATTTACAATAAATCTTGGATCTATTATGCTGTGAAAATCATACCTGGTCTGCATTTGTATAGATGGCGCCCCTAGGCAGTTTGCAACTTCCCCCTGAATGCTTATCTTTTCCGTATCAAACAGTATTTCGGATTTGAGAGTGTCTGACGTTATGGTATGTGCGCTCAAGAATTTACCTTTGACAAATGCTACAGCGGTCCAGTCATCCATGAATCCCCTGGCTATTTGTAGCTCACGATGGTGCTGCTGCGTGGGAGAGAGCAGACGCAGGAGGATGGCAGCTGAGGCTCGCGCCGCTGCTCTTGCGCCACGTCCCGCGGCACACACGCCTCGCACCTGTGCCGAAGAGGTAAGCGCCAACAAAAGCCACAGGCACTGTGAGCGGACTAATGGCGCGGGACCCAAACCCGCCGTGGACCATTGCACTGGGAATACTTCTAAAAGATAAAACAATAGTCTTGTCAAAAACATGGGTTACCAAAGAAAACAAGAGAGAATACAAACTCAAATTTCTCCTTTCCTAGACTATGGGTCTGTTTCTTATTAAGTATTTTTTTCCCGGGATATGAACTCCCAGCTATCAATAAAAAAAAAAATTTTATTCTAACACAGACTGTACAGTACCGGTACAAAGACTGTAAAATACATGAATGGCTGCTGCTCAATCCTCAGAAATTCCAGTTTGCTTCTTGCATTTTCGTTGAAGAGGAGGGTGAAGAGATTGATTCCTCTTTGGCATATATTTTTTTCATTTTTCGTTCCTAATGTTCAGCCCATCGATTATCATAAGACCCTTGATTCGACCGTGTATGCCATCACAGCTTGCAAGTGTCACGCATACTTCACGCTTTCCGCACGTAGGGGGTGTCCGATCATCTACAATTACTTGCGAAAGCCACACATAAGGAACATTTGATAACAATATGTAAAGGTATATAGTCACAAGCAATGGTAAAACACAGATGACACGTTACAATACAACAATATACAATAATAATTTAACAAACAATTTTACTAAATAAGTTTCCTAATTTATGTGATGCATATGTCCGGTACAGACTATAATTTTACAAAAGAGATGCTAAAGTATAACAAAAAAATTAATGAAATATTATAACACCTGCAAAACAACACTGATCAAACAATATTCTTTTTCTCTTAAGTTGCCATCTCTGACTCCCACATTTTCGTGTTAGTTTTTTTCAAATAAAAACCTCGCTTTAAAATCGGGATAATACGGTAATAATTAATTCATCATCAATTCACCTTTCCGGAGGTCAGCTTCTTGGAAAGATTAAGTTGAAAAACAAAGTGTCATGAATACCTTGCGGTTTGACTTGTGGCGTAAGAGGAGCGCTAGGTGCAGGACTGGGCGGTCGTGCCAAGCGCAGATCGTAGCGGCCCTCCTTGCCCATGCGATAAGAGTTGGTCGCTCCCGTATCCCACTCCACGCGCACCCACCCATCCTCGCCCAGTTCACCCACTACCCGACCTTCCGATGGTGGCGGTCCATCCTGAGAAAAGACATACGTGATAATTTACATTTCTTTACAATATCAAGAAAGTTATATCTGTATCAGTATACAGAACACGTTATTACTATTATTTGTATCAGTATAAAGAACACGTTATTACTATCATTTGTATCAGTATAAAGAACACGTTATTACTATCATTTGTATTAGTATAAAGAACACGTTATTACTATCATTTGTATCAGTATAAAGAACATGTTATTACTATCATTTGTATCAGTATAAAGAACACGTTATTACTATCATTTGTATCAGAATAAAGAACACGTTGTTACTATAATTTGTATCAGTATAAAGAACACGTTATTACTATCATTTGTATCAGTATACAGAACACATTATTACTATAATTTGTTTCAGTATAAAGAACACGTTATTACTATCATTTGTATCAGAATAAAGAACACGTTGTTACTATAATTTGTATCAGTATAAAGAACACGTTATTACTATCATTTGTATCAGTATACAGAACACATTATTACTATAATTTGTTTCAGTATAAAGAACACGTTATTACTATCATTTGTATCACTATACAGAACACATTATTACTATAATTTGTATCAGTATAAAGAACATGTTATTACTTTTATTGACAAATACTCTTAACAAGCAATAAAATATTAACTAAATTAGTTAAATAAAATATTAACAAGCAATAAAATAAGTCGAGTGTAAAAATAGGTTGGTTGGAAAATATTGCCACATGGCACTTAGCCTCCCAGATCTTTTATAGTTAAATGTGAGAAAAAAAATAAACTAAAAGGTTCATTGAAATTAGTTAAAAAAAAGAAATTTTGTTATCACTAGAAATTTTGTTATCACTAGAAATTTTGTTATCACTAGAAATTTTGTTATCACTAGAAATTTTGTTATCACTAGAAATTTTGTTATTGAGGAATTGAAACCAAAACTCTAGAATTCTACAACCAAGCAAAAGTGATGACCATCTCAAATTATGAAGCAGTAGCCTAACCTGATCGCCCCACTTCCAATCTTTTCCTCGAACAACCCTTGTGCCAATCTTCATCATGGCTGCAAGTCTCGGTCCAGCTAAGGAGTCTTCCCTGGCACCGGGCTCACCCCCGACAGCCCCACCCACGCCACCACTCCTGCGCAATAGCGCCTCGGGCAGTGCGCGCACAGCTCCTCCGGTACCCTCACCCGGCGGTGGCGCTGGGCAGGGGCTGTGGAGAGGTGGTGGGGGCAAGCGGGACAACACGGACAGCAGGGAGCCGCATGCCCCACGAGACCAGAGCTCGCCTGAAGAAAGAGGGCCGCCACGACAACAGGAGCCGGCAAGGGCTAGTATGGAGATCAGGAACCTAGAATATATATTAAATAAATAAATAAATATAGATTTATTGAAAGGTAATATAGTACAGTGTGTCGCAAAAAAATGTATCCACACATTAATAGCTGGTAGCTTGCTGAATTTTTTTTGTTTTAGATTTAACCATTGAGAAATAATGGACTGAGTCGAGAACCAAGAAGCGGCCAAACAGATGTTCTTGAATTTTGACGATACGTTTCCAACATCCTTTCTTCCATGGCAGCGTTTGTCAATATTTTAATTTTTTACAAATGAAAAATGACTTAAGTGCTACTCAGTATCGTTATCAGTTAGTTTCAATTTGTATATAGCAAAAAAATCGAGATAATTTGTATAAATATCTTATCAATTAACACTTTTTGTCATTTTCATTATCTTGAAAACATAAAATCTGGGTCCATAAAATATGTGTCACACAGTATAGCAAAAAAATGAGCAACTCACCTAGCTCTGGAAGGATCATCATCTAGTAGGTGCGGTCGAGAGCACTGTGGTGCAGCGAGAACAGCATGAGCTCGCAGCTGGGTCGCAGCCCAAAGGGCCAAGTACTCGTGCCCCAGAAGTAAAGCGGCCCTTCGTGGTGCAGGCAGCAGGGACACATCAGCCAGTGGGGGTATGCGACAAGCACCCCCTATCTCCAGTTTTACCACCTCTGCAATACATTACATAGCTCTTATTATTTATTAGTACTGTATAGGATAATACAGACATTTAAATTCTATTATCAGGGCGCGCCTCGGCTCCCCGTGGGTACACCAAAACTATTGGACTACCCAATTTCTCTATGGTCACAGGAGCTTTAATGGCAATTTTTTTGCTTCAATCTTGTCCCTTCGCCCTGTTGCAATCTTTGCAGCCATCTGGATCAATCCGCAGATTTTTTTCTTTGCGATTTTCCATCATGATTTTGAGGGTTTTATTAATGTTTTCTGGTGTAACAGCCTCGTTTGGACAACCAGAGCGTTCAGCATCATTTGTGTCTGTACGGCCGTGTTTGAAATCAGCATACCACCGACAAATGGTTGTTTTCGACGGAGCAGAGCCCGGATAACACTTTCCAAGCCATCGCTGAGTTTGAATGGTATTTTTTCCTATTAAAAAGTAATGTTTTATCAACACACAAAATTCGGTTTTTTCCATTGTTTTGAAAATAGCAAAAGTAGCGTCACTAATACCATTATAACTCAATGACACAATTTCGGAATGTCATGAAAGTTTGACACATAACTTCTAAAGGTAGGCGCCATCTGTTGGTTAGTCCTGGGACTTATTGATCGATGTATTAAATCCCTCTGGATGGGGACTTATTTTGTCCCCCATAACAGCGTTGGTGGAGGTGGGATCAAACTGAACTTAACTGTATAAGATAATAACTATTTAAGATAATAACCTCGGTTCTCGAACGTCCCTCGTCTCGAACAATTCGGTTCTCGAACATATTGTTTTAATTTGGTTCTCGAGAATATGTTCTCAATGACAATGCCATATCTTGCTTCAGAAAAAAATTAAAACACTGGCAAACATTATTGGACAGGTTTTTAGTGAGGCATAAAAAAGAAAGAACCCCAAAAGGACAGTCACCTGATGTTTTTATGTAAGGTGACTCCCTTTCAAAAAAATAACATCTCTCCTCCTCTCCACCAGCATCACCACCTTCTACTTACGCCATCAACCCTCTTCAGTACAGGTCAAGTTCAGTTAAATTTTATTTATTGTGTTGCCACGCTATGTATTTTTGGGGGTCTGAAATGGATTAATCCAATCTGTGTTACTTATGAGAAAAATTTATTGAGTTTTCGAATAGCCTTCATGAACTAATTAAGTTCAAAAACTTAATCCATTTGTAATGGCTATTCGATTATGGGAGAGAGTTGCAAAATCTGGGGAAAAGTATGATTAGTGGATGAAAGAAGAAAAAGATGTCAGCAATACCTTGATCGGTGTTGATGGCGGTACGGGGATATGCCCCGAGCACTCCAGCCAGGCACATGTAGTGGACAGGGGCTGACAAAGACTGACTGGTGCTCAGAGCTTCTAAGGCACTCTCATATCCCAGCATTCTGATATCTGCACGACGAACCTGATAATATCAAATAAAATACAAGAAATTAGTACATAGTATAGACTCCAACCAATCATGAATTACAGAATAGGAATTATTCTTTCTCAAAATTTATGGAAATCAATAGGTTAATAACTAAGTTAACGATAACAGACCGTAGTCTGGAAATCAATAGGTCAAAAACTATGTTAATGATAATAGACCGCAGTCTGGAAATCAATAGGTTAAAAACTAAGTTAATGATAATAGACCGCAGTCTGGAAATTAATAGGTTAAAAGCTAAGTTAATGATTATAGACCGCAATCTGAAAATCAATAGGTTAAAAATTAAGTTAATTATAACAGACCGCAGTAACAAACTGTCACCAAATAATGTGAATCATGTTCTAGATGTGGTTACTGACTTTATTTACTTAGGCTCCAGTATTACCAACAGTGGAGGATGCAAGGCTGAGGTGAGCTTATTTAAGACTCACCTTTTCAATATTTATGTATAGGATGGAGACTGATTCTGACAGCACATAATAGATGCATGTGAAAAGTGGTGCTGGAGAAGGATGTAACTAATGCTCCATTCTCGTAGAACTGAGAATCACCGACAAATTGTAAACAATATGCATTTGGCGACTCCTCTGATCTTTAGACACATTGCTCATGGCCAAGGGACAGTTTGGAGATGCTTGTAGTTACTGAAAGCAAGGAAGAACGACGCACAAGTTGGACTGACCAAGTAAGAAATGCAATAGGACTACTCCTAACAACAGTCCTTAGAACCGCAGAGTGCACAGGTGAATGGAGAGGAGTCATCAGAGGTTATCACGAGAGTCAAAATGCTCAATCATGAGCTACACAACAGGATGATGATGATGAATAGGTAGAGATGTATTCTTTTTCTAAGGCAGATAGAAGGTGAAAAAGGGTTGGGGTTAAAAAGGATTAAACAGGTTTACAATGCCTCTGAGTAATAAAGAAAAGAAATCAAAAGAAGAATAGTTCTGCAGGAATGATGGCTTGAGAAGTGTGATACATACCTGGCAATACATGGCCTTCCTGAGCAAGTCAATGTCGCAGCCGTCCTCGGACATGACGAAGTCTATGATGGCAGCTATCATCTTGACCCGCTTCTCCTTATCTACGGTCGCCTCGTTGGGCTCCCAGTATGTTTCCCATGCGCAGCCTGAAAGGAAATGTTCTTGAATTGTATTTAACATTTTATATTTTTAATGACCACAACCTTTACAGAGATTTTATATAGTTAGAGGAAAAAATAACACAATTCAAATCAAAACATCAATGAAAATTAATTCATATAAATATGCATAAATGAAGTCTCAAAATATTAGGTGTCAACATAAGTTGTGTCCGTTTTTTTCCAAATTTAAAAATTAGCACCAAAAGTAAAACAAAATGGTAAAGGTTATACGTCATTCGAAAGAAAATTTTCTGCTCTACAAGATATTGTGTTTGCTTTTACGTTACATGTATTATTTTATTTGATTACAAGCCTTCAAAATGGAATGTCAAGTAGACGAAAGTGAGCATTTTCGACACCTCCTTCTGTTCGCGTTCAATCAAGGGAATAAAGCTGCCAAAGCTACTCGCGATATTTGCAAAGTGTACAGTGAAGATGCTATGAATTAAACGACAGCTCGTCGATGGTTTTTGCGTTTCAAAAACAGTAATTTCGACCTGAAAGACATGGAGCGTTCCGGATGACCAGTGGACTTCGATGAAGACCGCTTAAACCATATTATTCATGAAGATCCCCTTCAAACATTTTTCATCACCATTTTCAAACCATTTTTCATCACCAGTAATGATGCGGTAAAGGAACCTTTGCTTGTGGTCATGCGTAGCTCTATGATGCGCGAGCAAACTAGCAGAAATTGTCGAACGTTAATTTTTGTTGTTTTCACTCAAAACATGTGGAACCCAAGCGCGAACTTCTGGACTTTTCCCATTGATTTAAGATGACGGTATACAGTCATGTGACTACAATTCATCTGCTCAGCTAATTATACGGTGGTTTGAAGGGGATCTTCATGAATAATATGGTTTAAGCGGTCCTCATCGAAGTCCACTAGAGGTGTCGAAAATGCTCACTTTCGTCTACTTGATATTCCATTTTAAAGGCTTGTAATCAAATAAAATAATATATGTAACATAAAAGCAAATACAATATATTGTAGAGCAGAAAATTTTCTTTCGAATGACGTATAACATTTACCATTTTGTTTTACTTTTGGTGCTCATTTTTAAATTGGAAAAAAACAGACACAACTTATGTTAATTTCCACAAAAGTATGCTATATGATATACAATACATAAAATTTCCTCAATTTATATATTGATAAAATAAATTACATTTAAGTATCTTTTATATATCATATAAACAAAAGATAATGTACCAACATTTTCCAAAAAAATACTAATAATTCAGGATACACATATCTCTCAAAATATATGATATTACATGAAAATACCAATATAAAGTAGAACACGGAAAGAAAAAGAAATAATGAAATATCACCGTTGCTGGGCCTCGTAGTCGGCGATCCCCTCACCATTTCAACATCAATTCAGTACAACTTAGTTTTTTTTTCAAGTGAGTGAGTTGTTGCACACCAGCAAACTCACCGGTCACACCGCTGTACACACACACTGAAGTGAGACAATTGAAGCACACTGGCATGTTTCCCGACGACCTTCCGCACAAAAGTCCAATGCATTACCATGTGGCCATGCACCTCACAATAATATTAATATAAAAAAACTCGCTCAAAAAGCTCCGCACGGGAGTGGCAACACTCTCAACAGCTCACGTCACGAATATACAATGATATATAATTAATTGCATTCAATAAACAATAGACTTTAGTAGGAAAAAATAAAATCTCTCACAAAGGCAAAAATAAGAAATTACATGGCATAATTAGGAGTAGCGGGATGCCTATAGGTGGGTTAGGATAACGTTTTGGTTGGAGCTTTGAAGACCCTTTTTTTTCGTGTTGAGTGGTTGAATTTTATTTTTGTAGTGCTATCGTCTGTGTCTCTTCACTAAATGGTGTTATTGTTGGTGCAGGAAGGAGTTATCTAGTGCGATGAGCAAGGATTTTTAAAGCTGTCGTAGAGAGGTTGTTTTAACCACCAAGAGGGCTCGCCGTCATTCTACAGAAAGAAGTTAACTCTCCGTAATGGAGGAAAAGTATGAACCTGGCAAGAAGGATTATATTTATATTCCATAAATTGTTATTCAATAAAAAAAAAATTGGGTATAATTACCTGTATCCTTTGTTTGCCACGCTCCCAGTGATACCGAATTGTCTCTTTCCGACTGATCCACATCCTTCTCATCCTTGGCACTGCTCAACTCCTTCTCCTGCTCATCCACCATGCCCATCTTCACGTCTTCCGGGTCCAGCAGCAGTTTCGCAGACCCCTCTAACGAGTCCTTCAACATCGAGTTGTCCGTCATTTCATTTATGGAACTAATCGATATCTCATTAGTCGGAGTCTTATCTTCCAATTCAGAATTTTCGATATCTGTCACGACTGGAACTTTGTCAGCTCTGTCTATTATTTTACTCTGTGTTAAATTTAAATTCTTTTCGTTATCTATGGATTCACTGTTGTCCTTGTCGATGGATCTTTCCCGTCTAACTGGTCTGTCATTATCTATGGTTAGTCGATCGTTGTCAATGGTTAGACGATCGTTATCAACGAGATGTTTATCTTTGGGTTTCATGACTGATGTGGAATTGCATTGATCGGCTTTGGAATTAGACTCCTTTGTATTCAAAGAGTTGTTCATGGTGGTTATGGAAGGTTTTCTGACTGATAAAGAACTGTCTATCTCTGGAGTACAGCTGAGGATTAATTTATCTCTTGTTTCTTTTATTTGTGATCTGTAAAAGTAGAAAGATTAGAGTTTATATCAATTCATATACTAACCCTTACAGCCAGCCCCAATGTACCAATCTCTTGTGTCTTTGTTATACTAAAAGGCCAGTGGGGTTGATCTATAGGGAGCAAATATAAATACAACTGTCATAAAATTTAAAAAACAGGTAAAAATCTTTTTTTTATCTAAATCACGGATTTAAAATATACTTTTCTCATTGTTTATTATTTTTTTAATAGTTTCAACACTCCGTTGAATTCAGTTATTAACGTTTGAACACACAATATATTTTTTCACAAATTAATATTTTAGGGCTTTTTAATTAAAAGGATTGCGGTTAATTATTTGATATTTGAATTAACATAAATTAAAATATTAAATAATCTGCTAAGATGATAGTCTACTATAGTATTTTGGTACAAACTTTGATGTATGGGAGAGAAACGTGAACCTGGAAAAAATCTAAAAAAAGTCTAATAAACGCCGTAGAAATGTGTGCAGAATAAAGAATGAAATGATTAGCGATGAATGTGAACATATGGCTGATATGTTGAGTAAGATGAAGAAGTGTACGCTGAGACGGTTTGGGTGTGTGGAACAAATTAATTAAGAAAGACTAACAAAACAAATATATAATGCAAATGTGAGTGGAAAGCGTGTAAGAGGAAGACCAAGGAAAGCATGTTTGGAGCAAGCGATTGATATTTTCAAAGGAAATGTAGGAAGTCAGAGAAATCGTAGAAGTTGCATTGGATGTAGAGGAGACTAAGGATATTCAACTCCATTTATTAATTTATTTTTCACAGTCACAGTAATTTTAGAACAGCGGTGAAATTTTAGCAAGAATACGGAGTTCTTATGATTATGACTGCCACATGATGGATTTCATAGTGAAATAGCATTTCTGTTACTCTGCGGGGGCATGAAGTTTATAAATGCTATTTCACGCATTGATTAATTCGTAAAAATATCATATAAGTACATTTTTCTTACACCTTTGTTTTACTTAAAACAAGATTTGACGTATGACTGAGAAGCAAAAATATACTATATTTATTTATTGTATTATATACAAATTTTCATTTAGCAACAGACTCGCCATTTGGCGAGTGTGTTGCTAAATGAAAATTTCTTCCAACCAACAAAAAGATAAAAGTTACGAAAGGTTACGTTATTTTCAAAAAGAAAATGTACAAAAAGTCACCAAAGGTTGCAAAAGGAGAAGCAAGATGGAAAAAGATGAGAAAATATGATTGTGGAACATAGACCAATGTCTATTAAAACTGCAGAGAACCAAATTAGAAACTGGAGGTATGTGGTAATTTATTATTCTTCTATTTTTGTGATACACAAAGTTTTGAGACCACTGATCTCTTTGATCTTACATAGTAACTAACCTGCACTTGGTCCGCATAAGGGTGAGCGCAGCAGCACGGAAGGGAGGGGGCGGAGGGCGGAGACGAGGAAGAGCTGCTGAGGCCGGAGATTCTGCAGCCCGCACTTCCAGAACCAAAAATCTGGCTCTCTCAACCAGTGGGGCGCACACCTGTATATAAGATAATTATTTATATGTGATCAGCTAAATATTTCATTTATTTATAACATTTTTTTAAAATTATCGAACATTTAGACTACGTCAAATAATGAATTACATATATATATCAATCGTCCAGTTCATTACTCAGACAACTCCAAATAACCTGTTTTGAGATAATGAGAAAAGCAATATTATAATCGTCACCATAAATCAAATACTATTCATTTTTGCCCGAGTTTTATATATTTTATCAATAGATGTTGATAAAATATATAAAACTCCGGCAAAAATGAATAGTATTTGATTTATGGTGACGATTATAATATTGCTTTTCTCATTATCTCAAAACAGGTTATTTGGAGTTGTCTGAGTAATGAACTGGACGATCGATATATGTAGAACTTAAAATTCTTACAGAGACAAGATTCACCGGATGTGTAGTGGCTTGACATTTTAACAAGCTGCTATTAGAATTAAATTCTTACAGAGCCGGATTCACGGGATGTGTAGTGGCGTAACATTTTAACACGCTGCTATTAGAATTAAATTCTTACAGAGACAGGATTCACGGGATGTGAAGTGGCTTGACATTTTAACACGCTGCTATTATAATTAAAAAATGAAATGAAATAAAAATACTAAGTAATCTTAAAGAATTTTTACATAAAGAACCAGTATAGTATAATAAGTATAATATTGTGAATAAATTACAAAATATTGTGGAAATCTCAACAAAATATTTAAAATTAAGGGTATATTTTATGAAATTAAATGAAATTCATAATATAATTGTGCGTAAAATATGTGAGGGTAGAAAACATAATAACATATATCAGGTCTGTAAATATGAAACCGAAATTTGCTCATAGATACTAGGTTAGTCAAAAAGTTTTGAAAGCGACATCTATGGAGCAGTAGAAAAACCAAAATTTCTACGCCATTTTAATATTTCATCTTTCATAAGAACTTACTCAAAATTTCATTTCGATCTGTCAATTCATTCTTTGTTTACAAGCCATTTGAAGTTGACGTGTCAGTGTATTTTTTAACAATGGAAAAATCCGAATATCGTGCAGTGATTAAATTCTTTGTTTTGTAAGGTTTATCGGCTACTGAGATCCATGCAAAGATGGTGAAAGTATTAAAGGAGTCTTCTCCTTCATTTCCAACCGTTCACCGATGGGTTTTGGAGTTTAAGCGTGGCCGTACAAGCGTTGAAGACGATCCACGCTCAGGACGTCCAAAAAGTGCATCAACACCAGAAATCATAGCGAAAATACAGGATATGGTTTTGGAAGATCATCGATCGACTGTGGATGTGATAGCTGACACCATAGGCATCTCACATGGAACAACATGGCATATTTTGGCTGAAGTTTTGGGTTTCAAAAAACTGTGTGAACAATGGGTGCCGCATTTGCTAACAATGCAACAAAAACACGTTCGAATGCGACTTTCTGAGCAACATTTGGAGCAATTTCGAAAGGATAAAAAGGATTTTCTGCGTCGATTCATCACTATGGATGAGACTTGGGTCTACCACCATGATCCTGAATCAAAACAAGAGGCTAAGGAGTGGTGTGAACCAGGCACTTTGGCTCCGAAGCGAGTTCGTGTCCAGAAATCGGCCAAGAAGGTGTTAGCGTCAGTTTTTTGGGATGCAAAAGGAATTTTATTGATAGATTATCTCCAAACTGGTAAGACAATCAACTCTGATTATTATTGTGACCTTTTGGACCAGTTGGATGAAAAAATTTGTGAAAAAAGACCCGGTTTGCAGAAGAAAAAAATCATTTTTCATCAAGACAATGCACCTGCTCACACAGCTCAAAAAACCATCGCGAAAATCAGTGAATTGGGGTACGAATTGTTGCAGCATCCACCCTATTCGCTAGATTTAGCTCCTTCTGACTTCTGGCTGTTCTCACACCTCAAAAAATTTCTTCGTGGAAAGCATTTTTCATCAAACGAAGAGGTTATAGCCGTCATAGAGGAGTATTTTGCAGGCCTTCCAGAAAGTCACTTCCGTGATGGGACAACGAAGTTGGAAGATCGTTGGACCAAGTGTATTGATCTTATGGGAGACTATACTGAGCAATAAAAGTGATTTCCCCCAAAAAAAATGTATTTTCATTTCCGCTTTCAAAACTTTTTGACTAACCTAGTAGCTCTAGTTTTCAATGTAGTGACTGTCAAACAGCGTCATTGGCGCTTTTTCTTGTGTTTACATTTGTCAAAGACTTTTAACTCGCAACAATACAAATTTAATACAGCTACATATAGTATGTTTTCATAGTGTTGAACATGTCTGTTTTTGTGCCTGAAAACTATGATTTGCGGACAGCATTGATTTTCTGTTACCATTTGAAGAAAACTGCTGCAGAATCGCATCGAATGCTTGTCGAAGCTTACGGTGAGCATGCTCTTGGCAAATTACAGTGCTTTGAGTGGTTTAAAATATTCAAAAGTGACAATTTTGACGTGAGAAATGAAGAACGTGGAAGACCACCGAGAAAGTTTGAAGACGCCGAATTGCAAGTATTGTTGGATGATGATGATGCTCAAACGCAACAACAACTCGCGGATCAATTAAATGTGACACGAGAAGCCGTCTCCATAGGTTTGAAAGCCATGGGAAAGATCCAGAAGGTGGGAAAAAGGGTTCCACATGAACTGAATGAAAACCGAAAGTGAGAGCAGGAAAACCGAAAAACCACCTGCGAAATGCTGCTCGCCAAAGAAAATAATTTCACCATCGAATTGTGACTGGCGATGAAAAATGGATATATTTCGAGAATCCTAAGCGTAAAAGATCATGGGTAACTCCAAACAAACCAGCGACATCGACTCCAAGGCCAAATCGCTATGGACGGAAGACAATGCTCTGTGTTTGGTGGGATCAGAAGGGTGTTATCTATTATGAGCTGCTAAAACCTGGCGAAACCGTTAATACTGAACGCTACCGACAAATAATGATGGATTTGAACCAAGCATTGCGTGAAAATAGACCAGAATATCAAAAGAGAAAACACAAAGTGATTTTGCTTCATGATAATGCACCATCGCACACAGCAAAACCGGTCAAGGAAACGATTGAGACGTTAAGTTGGCAAATAGTTTCGCATGCAGCTTACTCACCAGACTTGGCTCTATCCGATTACTACTTATTTGCATCGATGGGACACGCACTTGCTGAGCAGCGCGTCACTTCTTACGAAAATGACTCGATGATTGGTTTGCCTCAAAAGAGCAACAGTTTTTTTGGGCGTGGCATCCACAAATTGCCAGAGAGATGAGAAAAATGTGTAGCTAGTGATGGGCAATACTTTGAATAAAATATTTTTTACCATTTTCATACAAAAAATGTGTATTTTCTATAAAAAAATTCCGGTTTCATATTTACAAACCTGATATGCTATGAAATGAAATAAAATTCATAATATAATTGTGCATAAAATATGTGAGGGTAGAAAACATAATATATGTAAGGGTAGAAAATGATTCATTTCAGTTCTTAAACACTGCTGTCACCTTGGATATGCTAACAATTTATTTATTTATTTATTTATTATTACACATGACAAGAAATATACACAATTTGAGAAAAAACAACAGGTAATTTGATTTGGACATATAATTTTAATGGATCTGGGTTTGTTGCCTTTCATTTGTCGTATCCCCAGTAAACTAGGCTTTTGCCTGTATCTCACTGAGGATATTTAGCATGAAAAAATAAATCGATACTTCCTTCCGATTTTTGATAACACAAAAAACCCCGTTGCACGCTCTCATCAACCTGACAAACAGTGACACTCAACTACAACTGGAAACATCCTGCGAAACTCAACTCCTCACACATTATCGCTCCAGAAAGACCAAAAATATTCATCCCACAATATACTGCACACAATCATAAGAATAAAAATCAAAACAAATTCAAAACAAAAAAAAGAAAAACACACAGAAACACAAATACAATAACAACCAAAATTAAAACAATAATAAGAGACCCACACTCACGAGCTCACATAAATCCTTTCCACTCGTCATTCATCCTGAAAGCCCAAGTACTCAAAATCCTGTCGCAATAACAACCACGCTCCGATCGACTGTCTAAATGGTTTTCCTACCTTTACTTTTATTGAAGTCGGCACGCCATTGTATGTAATGGGAGCCAAATAAGCATATTGCCTTTGGGCAAAAGAGGTTTTAACTCTAGGGATGGTGAACATTTCATTAGTTGCCATGCGTGTCATGTGTGTCTGCTGAGTTTGCATCTTCCCCTCCTCTCGATGGTAGTGCCAGAGAATGGATTTGAGATGTAAATTGGCTATGTTCAGGACCTGATACTCTCTGAAAAGCTCCGCCGTGGGATACCGAGCAGGAAGTTTATTGATTATTTTCACAATCAATTTTTGGGAAACCTGTAATATGTGTTTCTGGGTTAAGGTGCATCCCCCCCAAACTGATATACCGTAAGAAAGTGCTGACTGACATAAGGCGAAGTATATACTTTTAAGAATATTTTCACTGAGCACATTTCGAATCATACGGAATATGTATCCTAGTTTTCTGATTTTTGCGCTCAAAGTGTTAATATGGACCTCCCAACGAAGGAACTGGTCAACATAAACTCCAAGGTACTTTATACTATCAACCCTTTCCAAGGAAACACAACTACAGTCAGACATGGGTGAACAAGTGTGTAGTGTTATGTATTTATTTGTAGGTGCTTGAGTTCTTGTAGATATGCTTAATGTGATGTATTTAGTTTTTTGGGAATTTAGAGTCAATAAATTTGAGTCCATCCATTCTTTAACTACACGCAATTCTTCGTTAGCCTTTAAGAATACATCATCCCATGTTCGGCCCTCGAATAGAAGAACCGTGTCGTCCGCAAAAGTAATAATCTTACCCCTGAGAGAAAGATTACACAACTGATTGACATATATCAGGAACAATATAGGTCCCAGAACACTACCTTGAGGTACTCCGAATCTTACAAAAAGAGGCTCACCAAATACACTATCACCCAATTTGACTCTCTGAGTTCTATCAGACAAGTAAGAAGAGGACCAACTAGAAGAGCGCCCACATATGCCCACCTCCATCAATCAATGAACATGTAAATAATAACAATAGAAATATCATCAATCAATAACAATAGAAACAGTTACTTCGCATGACCTACAGACCTATGGAAAATCTATTCACTGATCAGGATTCAACTAATGACCTATTAAGATACATGTGTCCGAACAAAAAAAATTAAGGATAAGTCAAATTTCAGATATTAACAAATAAATTTATAGAAGTTATCTGCTTTCGCTTTGAATAAAATCATTAGTCAATTCATCCGTGCTATGTACTGTTTCAGAGTTTTTCATAGTGTTTCTGAACTGTAATCAAATGGTGTTGAAAGATAAACCAACGAAAAATATATGTACGTAATCTCAAAAATACCACACTAAACACAACAATACGTCCCGACACATCAACTGACAGCTGAATGTTAAAATTATAAAATCTTCACTTCATAATGACTATAATTTATTCAGCACTACTATATTTTATAATTGAGGTATCACAGTGTGCGCCTCATTTTATTTATAATATAAAAGTGAAAATAATATGACATCTGTTATTATTGGCAATCATTCAAGTGCTATTTGGGCAACATTTGTTCGTAGTTTTTCGTGATTTTTAAATACTTTAATGATTTTAGAAAAATTTCAAAGTCTGTCGGATAGATCTAGGTGTTTATTACTATAATTATTGTGTGAAAGAATGTTAAAAATATCTCACCTCTTTATAACCCCGGGCCAACTGCTGCCTCATCCTGGCCAGTCGCCACTTGTTCTTCCATATGGCCTCAGCCACCTCCAATAGCCCTCCCTCGAGGCGAGGGTTCAGACCCCGAGCCTCTATAATAAAATCATAAACATTAACCGTACCAAAGACATTAAATCTTGTGGATGAAAGTGCCGGTTGACAGCCCCCTGGAGGTGAGGGGATGCAAAATATCTGCAAGGCTTCCGCTTTCACATGTACATTTTTTACAATGTACATAGATCAATTATATTAGAGGAACAGTCGCATATTAACCTTCGTGATATGAATATTAATATTATTATTTCAATGCTCTATCACTCGTGTTTAATTACATGAAGCATTTTATATAACTGAAAATATTTTTTCATTACAAAGTGTTGTATGAAATAAGTGTTGTATCTAGCTGTGTAATTGCATTTATTTTTTTGTATATTGTCCAACTGTGTTGAGCACTCAGTACTGGCTCTTTTATATTTTATTATTTTTGTTATAAGGTACATTGTACCGTTTACTTTTTTACCATTTACAATTTTTTGTTTTTTATTATTCTAGTCTGCCACCTGCAAAATAGTCTGGAAAGGTGGATAAGAATCTTGGAGGACAATGGATTGAGACTGAGCAGAAACAAAACAGAGTATCTGTACCTACCATTCGAGAACACAAATGCTGTCACTCCTGTAATGCAAATGGATGGAGAAACATTACCAAATTGTGACTTCTTTAAGTATCTTGGGTCACTCATCCATAGCGATGGAGGATGTGCAGCAGATGTAACACATAGAATTAGTGTGGGATGGATGAAGTTTAGATCAATGACGGGAGTTCTATCTGATCCGAAAATAACAGTAAAGTTAAAAGGAAAAGTATACCAAACGATTGTCAGACCCACACTCCTCTATGGCTCCGAATGCTGGATGATATATAACTCTTACTCTAGGCAACTAGAAACTGCTGAAATGCGCATGCTAAGATGGTCAGCTGGTGTGTCCCTAAGAGACAAAATAAAAAGCTCACGCATTCGTGGAAGCCTAGGTGTTAGACATCAACAGCAAGATGGAGGAGAGGCGATTGAGATGGTATGGGCACGTTGGACGCAGAGCACCTGATCACATTGTGAACCAGGCAATCTCCATGGATCTTCCTCAAATAACAACCAGAGGAAGACCAAAGAATTCATGGGTGGTGCAAAAAGATAACCTGATGCAGAGGCACGGCCTGGGGGACGTAGTCCGGGACAGAAGAGCATACAACCTGAGGACGAGGAGAGCTGACCCCAACAGTCTTTGCAGACAATGAGTTGGGATGGAGCCAAGGAGAAGAAGAAGAATGAAGATAAATAAATATCAATCCTTGTAATATTTTCATGTTAACAGGCAACATTTTAAAATTTTGCCCATAGACAGAGATACCCCAGTAGCGGTGGAAGATGAAGGCCTCTGTGGCCTAGTTGGTAAGACTGGCGATTGCAGGGTTGGATTTCCGATGGAACCAAATTTATTTTAAATTATGTTCCAGTCAAAACTAAATTCTTCCTCATATCCTGGAAGAGGTCGCCACATGGGAATAAGCCCACCAGGTTATATTGTATACAATGAATGAATAATACTTTACCGATAGTCTTACATAAATTTGAGCACCCTGGAAAAAAGTTTGCTTTCTAAACGGTGCCATATAATTGTCCTTAAATTATTAAATGCATAATGTGTGCATGACTTAAGGATTGCACATCTTGACCCTTGGCATTGCTAAAATTTTGTACGTTCGTGGCTCTGATGTCTTTCCATTATTTAGTCTTTGGTCGCACTGCCAAATGCCATGGGGAAAAATGCATCATAATAAAGGACCGCATCCATGCCTTCTGATCCTATGCAGCCTCTTTCGTAGCCCATTTAAATTAAATGAATGATTATTTTCTTATATTTTACGCAGTAGAGTGATGTGCTTGTTACGAGCCACAGGTATCAAAATAGAGCAATAAGTGACTAACCTAGCGTAGCGGCACGGAGCGCAGGGGCGTGAAGTGCCAAGTGATGGATGAGCGCCGCAGCCAAGGCACGCGCTAGCTCCTCGGCTGGGTGGTCTGCGGGTAACGATGGACCTGGGCCTAGACGGGCGCAGCACGAACGGCACAGTACCGTCCATAGCCAGCCAGCGGGAGATTCAATCTATAAATATATGTTATATAGATATGAAAAATATCAACAAATAAATTTGTCTGTAATGATAAACATTGAGTTTAATTTTTTTTAAATGCAGGTCCTGTTTGACATACCCGACAATAACTTACGTTATTGGCAGTACAGGCAGTCCTTGACTTTTATACATAATTGGTTCCTAATAATGTGTACAAATTTTGAATGTATGAGCAGTTGTGATTATTGGACTTAATCTTGCAAGTGAATTGAAGACATTTGAGAAAGAAGGATACGCCTCCATTATTCATAATATACTCTTCCAGTGAGCTTTTGGTCCAGTGAGCAGTGAGTTCCAGTGAGCAGTCCTCACCATGTCTGTCTTTGGCATTGGTAATCTGCCTTTTGATCAGGACCCTTTTATTTCCTCTTGGATCACCAGTCTATTGTATCTTTTAGTCTGATGGTATGGCCGAAATAAAAATGCTGTTCGATTTGTAGTTTTCCAGAATTGATTGATGATTTTTTTCTAAGTACTGTCCAAGGTACATGTAATATATGTACGTCACCAATACCACATCTATAAGGTATCTATCGTCTTGCATTCCTTTTCTCTCAATGCAAATGTTTCGAAACCGAGCGCAGGCAAGTGGAGTTTTTCCCATATTGATAATTTATCAACATAAGAAATAGCTAATTAAATGTACAAAACTCAATTAGTCGCTAGTAAATTTACAAGAACAAAATAGCAAATTGTACAAAAATGGAATATACGAAATAAACATATAAGAAACAGTTTCCTATAAATGACTTGAAATAATAAAATATTTGGGCATCTTTGAATGCATGTTGATTACCTTTGGGTAGAAAACTTTATGTAAGACTAAACACAAGTCAATTTAAGGCATTTAAGTGGGGTCCCACAGGGCTATCATCTCGGCCCTAACTTTTTTCTTTTATTTACAAACAACATACTTAACGTTTTAACAATGTTCAAATTATGTTACTTACTGATCTAAAAAATAAATTATATATTATAAAACTATTGCACTAACATTAAGTTTGGCATCAGCGAGTGCAGCTACGATGGACGGTGGCATTGGTGGCGCAAGTGATGGTCGGACAGGGGGTGGTGGGGGCGGTGGTGGTGGTGCTGGAGCACTTGGGGTGCTGCCCGCCGTGCTACCAGGACTGCGTGCGCTGCCCTTTTCCTCGTCGTATGGATTCGGAGGCTGTAGTACCTGCATGAACACGTAAAAAATAAAATCAATTCTAATTCCGCAATGGCATTAAGTAGTAACAAGTATACACAAACCAACAGGTACTATTTAAATAATGTTTTTATCATGAACGTATTACAGTAAGATTTTATACACAATCAACATTTAGGTTGCCGATATATAATAATAATGAGTCTAAATTCCACAATAATCCAAGAAAACATTGTTTTGCTTAACCAAGTTGTGGAATCTTGGAACAAACTGCCCAATAGTATGGTGAGTACTATGACATTGAACCAGATTAAAAACCATTTGAACAAGTTCCTACACACAAACCCAGAAGTACTGTTTTGGTAGTGTTTTAATTATTTTGCTTATTTTTTTAATTGCTTTTATTCGCATGTCCTCTGCTTTATCTATAATGATAATATGTTCACCTGAAGTCCTCCAGAAAGTGGCAACGCAGAGAGCAGGGCCAAGCATCGACGCTCTGCAGGCTGTAGTGGCAGAGAACGAGATAACACGGATGCCTGCAGGCCCATGAACAAGGCCAGATGGCAGGCTGCCTCTCCCAACTGGTGGTGCAGCCTCACACCAGCGTCCATCTCCTAAAAATACAATACTTCAATAGTGAATCATAGAAAAAGGACTAGAGAAATTACTATATACTATACTTAAATATTAGAAATAACATTAGCTTGAACATACATACATACATACCATAACAATACATACATACCATCGCGTCATTTCCGTCAGAGCAGGCTGAGAAGACAGAGCCATAATTTCCTACATCGATATACATCCTAGCTTCTTCTACATCAATACACCTTCTCATGCAGCTTCTACGGTTTCTCTGACTTTCTACATTTTCTTTCTTTCAGCATATCATTCACTTGAGATCCAACCATACTTTCCTTAGACTTCCTCTCACACACCTTCCACTCAAATTTGCACTATGTATCTATTTTGTTAGTCTTGCTTCATTCATTCATTCCACATACCCAAACCATCTCAATGTACTCTTCATCATCTTACTTAACACATCAGTATATAAAAAAGAAAAAACCTCCATTTAGATCAAGAGTTCCCAAAGTGGTCGATATTAACCCCCGTAGGGTCGATTTGATTTTTCTAGAGGTCGATAGTTTCAATAAAAAAATTTGGGGGTCGACGACAGCAAAAATAGACCCTCTTACTACTGCTATTTGTTTGTTACTTCAAAATATCTATGATTCCAATATCTACCTAATTAAGAATATTTGTACTTATTTTAAATTTACATATTTATTTCATAAATGTTTAAAAAAAATTTAAAAAACTGCTCGTATTTTTTTGCTTTAATTTTCGTCACTGCAGATTCAAATATTAAACGTCATACAAGATAATTCAATGCATAATTCGTAAACCTTTTATCTTTTTCAATCCTTAATTACAAGTGATTAAAATGAAAAGTTTGATATCAAGTGAAATATTTAATATCAAGTACTGTACAAACTTATTAATTTGAGTAAGTAAAGAAAATGACTAGGGGGTCAACGGTTTTAAACGTTTTTGATAAAGGGGTCTGCGGCCGAAAAAAGTTTGGGAACTCTTGATTTAGATGATACAAAGAACCATATTACTAGGCAAGGTCTGTGACAAAGTGATCTAACTCCTTAATCACAAATTATATATATTTGTACTAAATACTAAAACACTTTAACATGCTTAAATCTCAAGATATCTCATAGACAATCCCAACTACGTCAAAATCATATACAACTCCTCGTCATTCACTCACATGTTTCACCTCCAAAAGTTTACTCCTCGCTCTCTCCCTGTTAAAGAGTCACCATACTATATAAATATACAAGGGCACTCCTATCTTTGTCCTCTCTACTTATACCAAACAGGAATAGCGAGGTGGAAGGCTACATACTTATGCAAGAATGAAGTAAAAGAAGAGTGTTACCGCATCAGTGTAGGGTAGCTTCTCCAGCACTCCTACACAGTCAGCCATAAGCCTGGGTAAGTGCTGACGGTGCGGAGGACAGGAAAGGGCAGCTGTGGCATCCTTTCCTGCTAGCCTCTTTACCAGCTCCTCTGTACCACCCTCAGGATATCTACAAGACAAGTACAAGTAACAATAATCTATTAACCTCTGGAAGAGTTAAGAGGGATATTGAATGACGTGTAGCGATAGAAAATAATGTCAATGGGGCACATATACTCAAACCAAACAGTATCAAAATCTGCCAAGATAATAGTCTACAACGGTATTTAAGTACCAACTTTGATTTATGGGAGTGAAACGTAGATGTAAAACAAGATTGAAAAGAGCCAAATAAATGCTGTAGTTTGTACATAGGAAAAATATATGGGGTGACAATGTATAACAGAATATGGAATGAAGCAATTGGGGATGAGTGTAAACTTAAGATGTGTTGAGCAAGATGAAGAAGACCACTCGAGATGATTTGAGCATGTGGAATGAATGAATGAAGAAAGACTAACAAAACAAATTTACAGTGCAAATGCAAGTGGAAGATGTGGTAGAGAAATACCAAGAAAAATATGGTTGGATCAACTGTGCAATATTTTGAAGGAAGGAAATGTAAAAAGTCAGAGGAATTGTATGAGCTGTATGAGAATGTGTATGGATGTAGGAAAGGCGAAAAATGTGAACCTATATATGTAACACATCGATCAATTAGTCCCGGGACTAACTACTAAAACAAAATTTGTTTGCCTAAATTCTTCTTTATTCATCAACATAGTCTCCTTCAAGAGCGATACATTCATTCCAACGCTTTCCTAACTTTTCTATGCCAGCCGTGTAGAACGATTTATCTTTGGTTTCAAAATAGGCGTTAGTTTCGGCAATCACTTCTTCATTGAAGCCAAATCTCTTTCCTTGGAGCATCTTTTTGAGGTCTGTGAACAGCCAATAGTCACTGTGGGCCAAATCTGGAGAATACGGTGGATGCGGAAGCAATTCGAAGTTCAACTCATGCAATTTGGCCATCGTTACCATCGACTAGTGACGCGGTGCATTGTCCTGATGAAAGAGAACTTTTTTCTTCTTCATATGGGGCCGTTTTTTTGCAATGTCTGCCTTCAAACGCTCCAATAACACTATGTAATATTTGCTATTGATGGTTTTTCCCTTTTTAAGGTGATCGATGAATACGCATCCCAAAATACGGAGGCCATAACCTTCCCGGCCGACTGTTGAGTTTTTGGTCGCTTCGGACGACTTTCACCGGCTGCTCTCCACTCAGCTGGCTGCTGATTTGATTCCGGAGTATATTGGTGGATCCAAGTTTCATCCATTGTCACATACCGTTTCTGTTCCATTGTGAGCAAATGCGGCACCCATTTCGAAAAAAGCTTTTTCATGAACAAATGTTCATGCAAAATAGTGTAAACACTACCAAATGATATCTTCAGGATGTCAGCTATGATTTTTCATCACGATTTTGAGGTTTTTTTTAATGTTTTCTGGTGTAACAGCCTCATTTGGACGACCAGAGCGTTCAGCATCATTTGTGTCTGTACGACCGCGTTTGAAATCAGCATACCACCGACAAATGATTGTTTTCGACGGAGCAGAACCCGGATAACACTTTTCAAGTCATCGCTGAGTTTGAACGGTATTTTTTCCCATTAAAAAGCTATGTTTTATCGACACACGGAATTCATTTTTTTCCATTGTTTTGAAAATAGCAAAAGTAGCGTCACTAAAACCACTGTAACTCAATGACACAAAGTCGGAATTTCATGAAAGTTTGACACAGAACTTCTAAAAATTGGTACTAACCGAAAATGATATGGATTTGTTATTAGAGACGCCATCTGTTGGTTAGTCCCGGTACTTATTGATCGATGTGTTATATGTACACACTGTGTTGATATCACAGAACCTATATATATGTACACACTATGTTGCTGTCAAAGAACCTATATTTATTTATTTGAATTAATCTGAGGTAGTATTCGTGAGTTTACTTTTTTCTGCCATTTATTTATTTTCTGTTTTTTTTCTTTCTTAATCTACATGTACAAGGGTGTGGGCTGAAAACATCTGGCGCCTTGCAGCTGGGCTCCCCCTATATTGATGGGGTATATCTCGGCCGGTGGTATGTTATGAGATAAATAAATAAATAAATATAGGTTTATAGACAGCAACATAGAATGTACAAAATATATTTAAATAACACTTCTAAAACACATAAATTGCAGATAATACATTAAATACAGAAGCTATCAAAAGGTCTGGGCTCATCTAATAACATCCCCTCGGCCAAGATACACCCCACCAATATAGGGCGAACCCAGCCACGGGGACACCAGATGTTTTTCAGCCCACACCCTTGAACAAGTAGAACAAGAATATAAAAAAACACAGAAAATAAATAATGACAAAAAAAAATACATTCAAGAGAGAAGACACTAAAAGGTCTGGGCTCATCCCACAAACATTCTCCCGGCCGAGATACACCCCACCATTGTAGGGCGAGCCCGACCGCAAGGGCATCAGGGGGCTTCCATCCCACACCCCCGCCTATCTAGATTAAAGAATAAATAGAAAGAAAAAAAACAAAAACGTATGGCATAAAACAAAATAAAAAGTAAACCCACACTCAGGTTAACTGTCAGCAAGAATGAGAAAAAAAAGAAAAGCCTCAAAGGAGTCCAAATTTTACATAATGACAAATGGGAAATGAAATAGTTGAGACAACATTGAAATAGTTAGGCAGTAATACATTGAAATAGATAAGCAGTTTTAAAAGAATGAATGAGGAGATAACGCACAAACACATATGCACAATCCTCGATTCACCACCAGTGAAAAGAGAGAAAAGAAAGAAAATAAGAAAAGAAAAGCAAACAAGAGACCCATTAACCACTGAGAAACCCATTAACTACCCAGAATATAACACTTTAGAGCATCTCTGAAGGTACAACTATTCACCTGCTCCTTCAAGGCCTGGGGCAACTCATTCCAGCATTTGCTGGCTGAGTATGAGAAGGATCCCCTGAACAGTGTTAGATTATGCTTAACAGTGTTAGATGAGCCCAGACCTTTTGATAGCTTCTCTTTCAATGTATTTTCTGCTACTTATATTGAGATATATACATGATTTTGGAATGTACATACTATGTCGCTATCAATAAACCTATATTTATTTATTTTATTTACCATGGGAACTGAACCTGGCAAACAATGGGCAAAACCTATGATAAACCACCAGAGGCTTTATGCATAGGATATATTTCCAGGAATGAAGAGAAGTGCTGGAACAAGTGTATGAGATCTCAAGTAGTTTACTTTTTTAAGAGGACTTAAAAGGAATCATTGTAGGTTTTATTACGGAAGGTGTTTTCAAATATTCTCAGATATTTTGGGTCACTCCGAGTATTAACTATACTAATCGAAATCAGCTAAATAATTTGGTAAATAAATTGCAACTTACTTGAAATCATGTACGTCATAAACCTTCCCTCGAATGATGATCCACAAGCCACCGTTCTTCGTTTCGTTCTCTATTTCATGCCTGGAAATAAAAATTCAAAGTATTCATTAATACAGACAGAAATAAAAGGAATATGATCGAAGTGTAAGTTTAAATCAGGGTTGTGAAATCGGAGTCAGGAGTCGAAGTCTTGGTGTCGGAATCAGAGTCGGACGTGGGGGGGATACAGTTCTAAATTCAGCTCCAACTTGAAATTTTTATATTTTTTAAAACTTATTGGCTACATAATTACATGAACTATTTATTAGGTGTTAACATAAGTTGTGTCCGTTTTTAGCCAAATTTAAAAATGAGCATCAAAAGTAAAACAAAATGGTAAAGGTTATATACGTCATTCCAAAGAAAATTTTCTACTCTACATGATATTGTGTTTGCTTTTGCGTTACATATATTATTTTATTTGATAACAAGCCTTCAAAATGGAATGTCAAGTAGACGAAAGTGAGCATTTTCGACACCTTCTGTTCGCGTTCAATCGAGGGAATAAAGCTGCTCGTGACATTTGCAAAGTGTACGGTGAAGATGCTATGAATGAAAGGACAGCTCGTCAATGGTTTTCGCATTTCAAAGACGGTAATTTCGACCTGAAAGTAATGGAGCCTTCCGGACGACCAGTGGACTTCGATGAGGACCGCTTAAACCATATTATTCATGAAGAGTCCCTTCAAACCATCGTAGAATTGGCTGAGCAGATGAATTGTAGTCACATGACTGTATACCGCCATCTTAAATCAATGGGAAAAGTCCAGAAGTTCGGCGCTTGGGTTCCACATGTTTTGAGTGAAAACAACAAAAATCAACGTTCTACAATTTCTGGTGGTTGGCTCGCGCGTAATCGAGCTACGCATGGCCACAAGCAAAGGTTTCTTTACTGCATCATTACTGATGATTAAAAATGGTGTCTTTATGTGAATATGAAGAAACGGAAAGAGTTATGGTCAACAAACAACGCACAGAGCGAAACAAGGTTTGCATCCGCGCAAGACGATGATTTGCATCTGATAGGATTGGCAAGGCGTCATCCACTACGAGATACTTGAACACAATCAGACAGTCAACGCGGAGCTATACATTCTACAAATGCAGCGGCTCAACACTGCAATTCAACGTTATGGCGTTATTCTGCAACACGATAACGCCCGCACTCATATCGCCAACATCACGAAAAATGACATTCAAACGCTTGGTTGGGAAGTCCTGCCGCACCCTCCATATTCTCCAGTGTTCGTTTATTTTGTTTTGCTGTCCATGGAATTCGTAATATCCTTACATATACAACATTAAATGACACATCATTACACTCTGTGACTTCCAACCCGGGGGGGATGTGGGTTACATTTCCGTTACACTATTTAAAAAAAAAGAATTACAGTCTGGATGGCTGCCAACGGTCATGGAACTTGGACCTCCTTGCCATCGAAACCGGAGGTTAATAGATTTAAAAAGAAAAACTTAATTCTCACCTGCTGATGACGGGCAGATTAAAGGAACGGTGTGGCCGCCGCGGCCAGGCCATATGGTCCTGGTCTTGCTCGAGCGATGCCGGTGTGGCTTCCTTGAGCTGATCCAACGCCACAAGCAGGGGCAACAGGCCATCACCTGCGCTCCAGCATGTTGCGCGCCAGGCAAATAGGGACAGCAAGACACACAGCTCCGATAGGACGGTACCTGGAATACAGGACAACCAGATTTTTTTATAAAGGTTCCATTCTGGTTTTCACTTTCGACTTGTTTAATAACACCTTTCTTGTTGATTGGAAAAGAATGGCAAACGGCACAAATAGTCTATACCTCGAAATCGAGTATTGTTACTTATCTTGTGAATGGAATACCTCTGTGCATATATTAGTTTGTGTGCAAGTTGTTGCACTTCAGAAAGCAAAGTCTTCGCAGATCAAAAGCATCAAAAGTTCCGATGCCAAGGAGATTAAGCTTTCAAGACAATCAGCTGGTTTAATTTGCTACAACCTTCAAGCAGAGTTTTAAATAGCACTATTTTTGTATTATGTTTTAATATAGCGCTATTTTTGTGTTGTTTTTTAATATAGCGCTGTTTGTGTTGTTTTTTATTAAAGAGCTATTTTTGTGTTGTTTCTTAATATAGCGCTATTTTTGTTTTTTTTCAATAAAGCACTCTTTTTGTGTTATTTTTTAATACAGCGCTATTTTTGTGTTGTTTTTCAATATAGCGCTATGTTTGTGTTGTTTTTTTAAAAAAGTGCTATAGTTGTGTTGTTTTTTAATATAGTGATATTTTAGGGTTTTTTAGCATATAAAGTACGTTTAGTAAACATTCTAAGAGTCAAACCAGTCTGGAATTTTATCCTTAGCTTGCTTAGCATATATGCTAAACGGTAAACAACGGTGACAATAGACCTACGAAGTTATACTTTATACAACGAAAGTGAAATACAATACAAAGATGCAACCATGATGGAATTTTGGAAAAAGAAAATATGCCGGTGTGTTCCGATCGTCTCACTTCAATGTGCCATCGGATCCAGTACAGCGGTGTGGCAGGTAAGTTTGCTGGTGTGCAACGACCCACTCACTCGGCTCACTGAGACAAAAAAAAGAAAGAAATAAAACTCCACGACACAGCTTCGCTTTCCAACTGTATTGACGTCGGAATGTTGTTGGGAATCATCAAGAAGTTTGTGTTTCTGATTTGTGATTTGAAGAATGTTTTCCATTCCAGCATCGCAGGTTCAATTTCCAAAGAACAGTAAACTACTAACAGACGATATCTTCTTTGAGTATCATCCACAGTGCGGGTAACATGGTTTTATCTTGTGTTAGCGGCAAGGCTCTGCCAAGCGTGGCAGTGGCATGGCGGGCCACAAGCGCCAGGTGGCGGGACAGCAGCGAGCGGGCTGCACTTCTCACGCCTGCCTCGCGGGACCTCAGTTCCATGAACAGTAATCTACAAAGATAAAAGAATATTAAAAGACAGATTGCGTCTGAGATTCATTTTATTTTATTATGTACATGATTATTTATTTTACACATGACAAGAAATATACACAATTGGCGAAAAAACAACGGGTAATTTAATTTGGTCACGCAATTTTAATGGATCTGGGTTTGTTGCCTTTCATTTGTCGTGTCCCCAGTAAACTAGGCTTTTGCCTGTATCTTACTGAGGACATATAGCATGAAAAAATAAATCGATACTTCTTTCCGATTTTTGATTATATAAAACCCCGTTGCACATCCTCATCAAGCTGACAAACAGTGACACTCAATTACATATGTATACATCACGCGAAATCAAACTCCTCACACTTCATCACTCCAGACAGACCAAAACGTTCATCCCACAATATACCACACATAATCATAACAAAAAATACCACACTCAAGAGCTCATTCATCTTGCAAGCCCAAGTTATGTGTTTTTGTGTTAAGGTTCATCCCCCCCAAACTGATATACCGTAAGAAAATGCTGACTGACATAAGGCGAAGTATATACTTTTAAGAATACTTTCACTGAGCACATTTCGAATCATACAGAATATGTATCCTAGTTTTCTGATTTTTGTGCTCAAAGCGTTAATATGGACCTCCCAGCAAAGAAACTAATATAATTTATAGATGGCACATTTGGCAGGTTTATTGCTATACAGTCATTTCTTCCAGCCAACCAGTTTGTCTTGGATACGATTGTTTTTAATCTGTAAAAGATTTTATAAAATAAAAATATTTATTTCAATTCTCCTACAACAAGACACGTGTCTCCCCAACTAAGCCACAGAGATAGTCCGTACACAGTTGTCAGTTGATTATAATAATAGGACGACAGGGAGTTTCCCTGTGGTTTTAAATTTCTAAATCTCTTCCTGTGTGGATCATGGAGAGATCGAAAATCAGTTCGAGGACAGATAGATGGATCAACAGGTAAAGTAAAGATATTTATCTGGTGAGAAGTATCATATGGAAGAAGAATTACAATGATAAATAGTGTACCTCTGATACTGGAGCAACAGATCGACAGTAGGGCTGATGTCACTGTCCACGGTGTCGGGTGCCTCCTCATCACGGGACTTTTCCTGCCCTATGCCAGGCGAATCCGACTCTCCGGCCACCCCCTCCGCACTTTTGCCAATACCCTCTGCAATGCTCTCGCTCACCCCTGCCAGGATGGACAGCTTCGACTGTGATGTGGCGCTTATGCTGCGTATCAACTGCTTCACCTGGGTTGACATATTTTGAAAGGTTGCAATAAAATATTATCAAGTCATATGATTAAGGTAGTAGGTCATATTGTTAAGGTAGCAGGTCATATTGTGCAATACCTTACCAAGCTTTTTGAAACACCTGACAATCATGGAATGGTCGACATTAAATTGTTCAGTCAGCATCCTTGTTATCCACAGCCATCTGAAAAGCCTGATCATCAAAATCAGATGAATGTCCTCTTTCTTCCTCATCTTTTAAGCTTGTGTCTTTTTTTTAATCCACTTTTCTCGGACTTCTCCTGTTACACAAAGAGGGTCTACTTCTAGAGTTGGCTTATTTGTTAGGAAGAATATCAGCCAGGATTCTTCTCATACTGCTAGGCAGTGCCGAGAATATATCCACAGTGTCATTCAGTTGGTTCATGGTACCAATGTACAGTGTACAGTTTATCAATGTACGTGTCAAAAGTAAACTTACGAGTTGTAGTAAAGGTACAGCGTCAAACTTCTCATTGTCTGTCAAATCTTCTTCTGGCTCGTCCATGTCACCATCTCCATCTGGAAAATGTAGTCGGGTTACTTTCTCTCTAATATTTGGTAATCCTTCATTTACTAGGGTTAATCAAAAATCACACACTCGGGTTTGTTTTTGATTGAGCTCATCTTTTTTCGTCACGTTGGCAACACTGTCTGTGATGTACATTTAAAATCAGCCATATTGGATGGACAGTTTGTGCTTGACAGGCAAGTATTTAAAACACATTTTGGTACTATTGCGATTTTTTCATTTTAAAAATGACTGGACAAAAAATTTCCATTAAATTTTACATTAAAAATGGAATAAAATACAGTGAAGTGGTGCGAATGCTGGAAAAGGCTTTTGATAAGGATGCTATGTCGAAATCAAGGGTTTATGAATGGTACAGATGTTTTCAAGAGGGCCGTGAAAACGTTGAAGATGACAAGAGACAAGCGTCTTATCAATTAGAACACAGAAAGAAGTCCCCAGGAAGTTCCCGCTCATTTTATAGACTCGTCAAAGATAAAGTTTATGGCATATTTTTTTAAATCGAATTTTTTTTCCATTAAATTTTTTTATAATCCCTTTTGAATCATTTCCAGTAAGAAATTTTCAAAAATCTTCAAAATTCGAAAAGTTATGAAGGTTTATAGTCTATTGTTATGGCAGCAGCCTTATTTTCCAAGAATTCTCATCCAATAGGATTTCTTGGAATGATGAATTGATATTTAGTTTGTCAGGATTTTTGAACAAGTTTATATGTTCCTGGAATTGCTGATTAAGAGTAAGTTGAAAATATATGCTTTAATTCGTGTAAAAATTACACTTGAAACTTTAAACGCGTTTCCTGAAAAATCACTTTTTTTTAAATATTCCCCGTGATAACTCAAAAACTAATTAACCGATTTTAATGAATAAGTACTTATTCTCTTTTTTATACCTCTCTCTACTATATAGCCAGTACCAGAATTATTTCAATCGATTCATTTTTTCGATTTTTTCATTCCTCTTAAGACAAAAAAAATGAAAAAAAAATCGATTTTTAATTTCAATTAGCCGCCATTTTTTTTCTTATTATTATTTTATTATTATTCTGGTACCGGCTATAGCCACATGCTTTCTGAGTAAAAAAGTTTTTTTTTTTATTTTTAGACGAGTACAACAGCCACAATTATGGGGATAATGGCCCCCCTCCATGTACGGGCGGCCTTACTTTCGACTTAATAACAACAAAAATATAATTTTTTTTTATAAAATTTTATGAAAATGTTCTTAAAAGATAAATAAAAATGTTTAAAAAAACGATTTTAAAAAATTATTCGATCACTGAAAAAAAATAATTAAAAATCGTCGTTTTTTCAGCCCATGAAATGAGAATACCCCCTTAATTGAATTTAGAGCAACTATTAAAAGAGAATGCGCCCAAATACCAAAACACATGATTCATGATGTTTGTGATTCCACATTATCAGCAGTGCATGGACCAGAACGGCCATTAATATGAGCACTTGCGATAACTAAAAGATTTTATGTCTGTCTTCTTTTATTTGGTCTTTTGATCTTTGTAGATATATCTTAAAATACTGAATTATAATCGTTCCAAGTGTGTATACATTTTTTCGGACACCCTGTATATATAATTTTTTTGTATTGCTTTGTTTTTGCTAACAATAAACAAGATTGTTATTACACAAGTTCTTAAAAAGATTAACAGCATACCTGGTGATGCATCCGACATATCTTCTTGTGATGAAGTGACAGCCCAATCCTCGTCTCCGCTGACCTCCATTTCCAGCTCCTCATCATCCTCTCTGTATCACAAAAAACAAATATGTCAAAAATACAGTTCAAATATTATAATTAACATAGACAGTAAGACACCTGGGTCTTCCAGCACAGGGATTACGGGTCGGAAGAGATTATCACTTGGCAATAACTTGCCAGGTTGTACTGTATACAATAAAAGTGTAATACAATACATGATTGCTTATAATATCAAGTTTAACCCAGTTCCATCCCACCACCAGCCACACTGTTATGGGGGACAAAATAAGTCCCCATATAGCGCAATCTACACCAGAAGATTAAAAAATATTGTGAGCGCAATTTCACGTAGTTATGAAGAAGAAACTACCAAAAAGTTACTTTTCTGATGTCGGCACACCTGAGTGTGAAATAATAGTAGCGACGGTGACTCTTGATTTAAATCTATCAAGTTTAACTATCATACAGGTGTTGAAAATATTACCTGGTAGCTTACCAAGAGTTGTGCTGTTCAGCACTCACTGAAAGCTCCTTTCTTACACCATCCACGTAAGACATTTGATGTGTTCCAAGGGTTTCAGATTCGATTCCCGATACTATTGGAATAATAAGAAAAATTGGTCTCAGACTGGTAAAAGCGTCAGTCTGGTAACAATACTCGCAGTTCCGTGCTTACTCCAGCTTAGCTTCTAAAATCTAAAGCCTCGATTAATGGGATCAGATACTCTTTAATATGCCCACATTTTTTTCAATAAACTGGCAGGCTTTAACCCTTCCTGTCCTGTGATGTGTAACTAGTACACATTGCTTCTTAAAACTTTAATATCTCTATAAATATAATAAATACTAGGTTCAGATTTTAGGTATTCCTCCGTAATATAACTACGCATTGAATGAAAAAAATAATATTAATAATAATTAGCACTAATCGGCCACATCAGAGATATTTTGTGAAAATCGGGAATAAATTCACCAATACAATCAAACGTGTGCCAGTGTGTGACGTAGGCATATTGATTCTAAAAAATCACTATGGGCGAGGAAACGATGCTATTCACGTCTCACTCTCACTCTACTTCGGTATATGGGAACTCAAGAAATAGAATCTCAGTTGTTCGCTTGGCTCGCTCAGTAGCCAGCATGTTTTCGTTTGAGGTGGTCATCTCGCCTGTTTGTGAACGTCGTCCGATGTTTTTCTTCATGTTTTCAGCAATTAAATTTCAATTATTATCATTTTTGACTTCAAATTTATTAATTTAAGCGATTGGCTATGAATATTCTTATTTTCCAATTTTAAATCACTCATTTTTACATGTGTATTCAATACACAGCACCGGAATGGGCAGATTTTTTTTAGCACAGTAAGAGAAAGGTAAATGTCAATTTCCAAAAATTATATTAGCCATGTGGACACCTTTAGTCACTATAGATAGCCGGGCCTTTATAGCATTTTCAATGTTTCAACTGATATATTCTTCATTTATTGATAAATATTGACCATTGCTGCTCTTAGAGTCTGTGGCTTGTTAACGTAGACTACTTTTCAAATTACTTCACAAAAAAAAGTCTTTTATATATCGGTGTTCATGGTGGCCAAAGCACATCGCTAAAATGTTTTGAAAACCTGACAAAATTACTATACATTCTTGCGGTATCTACTTGTTCCTTATGAATTTCATATAAATGCGCTACACAACTATCAAATAAAATATTGACAGATGACTTTTAAATAACATATGTCAGCATCTTTTGGCACAATTGTCAACAATACATTGACAGATAATTTAAAAATAATAAATATCTTCATCTTCTGGCACAATTATCAACAAACATATGGAAGTATCTTCCATCAGGGTTATGACATTTACCCTGCTATCTTATAACTCACCCCTGCTGCGATGCTCTGAGGTGCCTCCTAAGCGTGGCCCGCAAGCCCCCTCCGGCCAACAGAGCTCCGACAAGTAACTCACGCATAAATCTCCTTCCCGGAGACACTGTCTCGCTCTCTCCACCTGCATCAATTCAATTATATTAGACTTTTATGTTATAATTAGCCAAAAAGCCCGTCCTAGGACTTACGAAAATAATAACTTAATACACACTTACTGTTATAACCCTAGCGCATAGAAGATAAACAAAGCATCTATTAAGAATATTTTAATGTCACCTCGGCATAAACACCATAAACAAACATAAACATAGAAGGAATTTAAGGAATTTGTTTAAGTAATATATAGTTTTATGATCCCACGCATTCCTTTCTACACAAACAAAGTAATTCATTATTATTCCCAGCGCAGCAGTTTCTTGCAAAGGCATTTTGACTTCATTGATTTTTTTGTTTCGGTTATCTCAGCCTCTCCCACCATCGGGAACAACATAACTATATACCATAAACACGAAATCATGATAAAAAAGGGTCACTCTATTTTTTCACCTCATTCTGTACGTATTGCTTTCAAGAAAGATTAATATATATATTTAAAAATATGTTTACATCAAGCCCGACGAGAGATGCCTTATTATTTTGTTACCTGAATCAGTGAGACCTCCAACAAGGGTTTACTCTGCTGCACATAAGAAAGAAACTAACACCATTTCCAATCGCCCGCTATTGTACAAGGGTTCCTACTTAAGTTTTGAGATATGGCAACACCAGTGTAGATACGTTAAATCTGACATCAGCATAGTAAAGTTTGACGTTTTTAATGGTATACGTGGTCAGAAAGTTTTGTCATACGACTGCTATTTGTGTTGTTTACAGTGACTTGAAAAATTCATCTCGGCCAAAAATGGAATTAAATCATGAACATTTTCGTACGATGATTTTTTATGATTTTCGATGTGAACTAAGTCAACAACAGTGTGCCGATCAACTCGCTTCGACTTTTGGTGATGAAGCACCATCCCGGGCCACTGCGTTTCGCTGCTTTTCCGAATTCAATCGTGGTCGTAGTTTGCTCCAGGACGAATTTCGTGAAGGTCGTCCAAAATCGGTTGTTGTGCCAGAAAACATCGATGCTGTGCGTGAACTGATATTGCCAGATCGTCATGTGACTTATCGTGAGATTGAGGCATGTTTGGGCATTAGTTCCACTCGCATACATTCAATATTGCATGAACATTTGGCCATCAAAACGATTTGTTCGCATTGGATACCACATAAATTGACAATCGCTCAAAAACAGGCTCGTGTCGATTGGTCCAAAGAAATGTTGAGAAAATTCGATCGCGGTGTTTCAAAAGACGTCTATAAGATCGTGACAAGCGACAAATCATAGATCTATGCATAAACTAAACAGCAGTCGACTGTATGGGTCTTTCAAGACGAATCCAACATCGAAGCCAAATCAGAAGCCAAATCCAACAAAAGTTGTTCGTGCACGAAGCACTTTGAAGCAAATTGTGGCTTGTTTCTTCGGTATAAATGGTCATGTCCCAACAGCGCCTTTAGTGGAACGTCGTTCTGAATGGTACACCACCATTTGCTTGCCAGAAGTGTTCGGAGAAATGAGGAAAACCAACCGCCGAAGACGGATCATTCTCCACCACGACAATGCGAGCTCTTACACATTGGCTCAAACAAGTGACTTTTTGAGCACTCAAATCATCGAATTGATGGGTCATCCGCCGTACAGCCCTGATTTGGCACCCAATGACTTCTTTTTATTCCCGAACATCAAAAATAAATTGCGAGGTCAACGTTTTTCGACGCCTGAAGAATCGGTTTTGAAGTTACCTCATTCGGAGTGGAAAAAGTGCTTCAAAAATTGGTTCAAACGCATGCAAAAGTGTATTGATCTTCATGGAGAGTTCTTTGTAAAACAATAAAGCCATTTTCAATGGTAAATATTTGTTTTTACTTGTCTGTCTCAAAACTTAAGTAGCAACCCTCGTACCTGAAATCATTCACTTATCAGATCATACTTTCCTCAGTCTTCTTCTTACACACCTTCCACTCATATTTGTACTTTAAATATGTTTTGTTTGTCTTTCTTCATTCATTCATTTTACATGCCAATCAAACCATTTCAGCGGTCTCTCCTTCATCTTAAATTCATTCTAAAATATGTAGAACAAAGAATAAATATACAAAAGAAAGGAATTACATAATATTATTTAAAATTTTAAATTAATAGATTCTATATGAAAATGTCAATTGAACAGGAACTAGGGGGAAATATCAATGAACTAAAAGTATGATAGTATTCTGTACAGTGCAACGCCTAACAAGTAAATAAATCAAAATAAAGAAGTATCACCTGTGCTGGGCAACAGCGAGGAGAGCAGGCGCGCTCTTTCAGCTGGAGTGGGCAGCAACACGGGCCAGGCACGGCTGAGCACCAGCTGGGCGGCGCTCCTGGCCACGCCCGTACCTCCTGCTGCTGCGCACACGGCCGCACGGACGCCGCTAACCCATCCTGCGTTTGTTCCAATGCCTGGACCACACGAACCAGCCATCACGCCTTCCAACTGGAATAATCAAATACAATGGTCGAATCTTCAAATATAGAGTTGGTATGATGACGATCACTAAGCAATCCCTGCCTACCCTAATAGGAAGACGGCGTGTTGAAATATATGTAGAATATTGTAATTTGTTTTACCAAACACTGTTTATTTCACTTCATGTAATGGTATAACCCTACCGGTTACAAGGCTTTCACATCATCATCAGGGAAGCACAAATAAGACTGGTACTTCGTGTATGTTGACACACTTCAATTTCCAAATCACGTAGTCAGCTCCGAAAACTCTTATTTAACGGGAAAGGCAAAAATTTAATACTTAGCAACAGTGTTGTGTATAAACTTTTATGTGCTGACTGCGATAATTTCTATATACAAAAGATAGGAAGATGCTTTCAAAAGAGATTTCTTGAACACAAATCCACTTTAACAAATCCTCTAATTTATTCTGAAAGGGCTAATCATTGTCACCGTGAAAATCATACATTTTCTATCGATGATGCCAAATTCTTGCATATCAGTAGTAACGGAAATAAATTGGACAGTTTAAAACTATCAAAGTCAGTGCATCAAGGTGAACATCTGGCAAACACATATATTCCCAGGATCTCGCCGCTGCTTGCTGAGGTTGTCTCCTGCCTCCCTCCAGCCACACCCCCAATACGAATTTTTACCATTAGAAGCGTGTATGTCGGTACCAGTTTAAATAGAATTCAGTCTTGTGTGCGCTCCCTGATGATGAGATGGAAACCAGTAGGGTTATACCGTTTCATAAAGTGGAATAAAAAGTGTTTGATAAAACAAATGACAATGTCTTTAAGCCTCCATAATGTTAATGCCTTAACTAATATATGTGTAGGATGCATAGAATAATAAGCATTCATTAATTTATCCATTCAATGAGTTTCAGAAGTAAGGTATTTTGTTTGGCTTAGAAGAGCCCACACAAACCTTATTGATATCCAACTCAATAAGGCAAAGCAGATAGTCAGTAGTACTCTGAAACCCACGTCTATAACTTGCATAACTTCTGTTTCTTAAACACCTGAAAAATTATGACGTGAAAATGCCTTCACGAGGGAGTACCAGAAGGTAAATATATCTAAATGATATGCACGTAAGTGTTTCCTGAACTTTTCTGACTTACTTTAGATACCAACTTATTGCTGACAGTTGCAATGGAATCAGTCTTCAGTCGGAAATCTTCACCTTATAAGTGCTCTTCAAAGAGTCAACCTTCCACAATGATTGAAGTATACATTGAATCATCTTAAGCGTAGCCAAGGCTGCAGTGCACACACCTTGTATAAGTGGAACTTCATTGATTCCCCCTTGTGGTTACGTGGAATGGTACAGATTATCGGTCAGATCATAGACGTTCAATATATTCATTCATCGGGCTACTCCTGAGACTGTATCGTGGACGAGAAACCTTATCATCAGACCGCGAGATATAAATCATATGAGAGAAGTAGGAGTGGGGAAAATGGATTGTACTGAATGATGATAGGTTACCTGTAAGCGCAGAAGGTTAAGACTGGCTACGGCGACACACTCGCTTTCTTGCGCGGTGAGGCAGGCGGCGGGAGTTGTAATCGGGGCCATTCCAGGGGCTGAGTTACCCTGGCATAACCACAGCAGGCGCTCCAATTGCCTGCAATCACATTCAAATTAATATTTACTTTTTTTGTAATAAATTGTAATGGATATTCATATCTATAACACCTTGACAAATTTAAGACTTAAATTCATACTTATAGACCCAATGTGGCAATCTTTCAGCACGCCTTTGCTTTGGCAATCTTTCAGCACGTCGGGGCTAATCAAGTTATTTGTATATTTCTTACAACTGTCATAAATGAGTCAAAAACAGGTCAACAAATATTTTAATACGCACTTGAAATATACTTTTCACATTTACATATTCAGTTTTAATGTGATTTTTTATTTCTTATAATATAAAGAGGGTATAAATGGAAAATGTTGTGTAAAAAGACTATCTTTGTGTATTTATTTATCACCTGTGATTTTTTCTAGTGTAAGTTTACAAACTTTTTTTATTTGGTTTAATAAACAAAACTCTTGTTTGAGCTCTCGTGCTGATGAGGTGAAATCCTTGAAACCTTAATACTCACTTAAAAGTGGGCTCAGTAAGGTCAAGGATGAAGGGCAGAGACGCAGGAAGACTCCTGGGCCGGGCCTCGCTCCATACAAACATCTGGTTGGGGCCACAGCTCACACCTTAAAAATTCATTTAAGTGTTAAAAAAATTTAAATAAGATTTTTCAGAACTGTCCCTTTTCACCATTACACCGCATTCACAAAAATAGGACATCAAACATGGAAGCCATAGTAAATATGTTTAATTATTTCATGCCTTAGAGCTTTAACAATTGTATTACAACGAGAAGGACATACCGATGACGGTGAGGTGGTCCAGGTTCCGATGCAGCAGTTGTAATGGCCTCGCACCACCCCAACCCCACAGCTCTCCCGAGGAGGTCACGGCTGCTGCGCCTTGCATACCCAATGATAGCGAAGTCACCATCTTATCTAGAAATACAGAATACCATCAAGAATTATACAACAAAAGTCCGTTAATGAGAACAGTAATTCATATTTCGTATTTTTTGTCATTTTCTAGGTCTCAAAATAGACTTTCCATAATAAATTGTACTGTTGATTAGAAAAATTGTAGTAGCTGGCCCTAGCGGTGGGACCATGGGTGGGCACATCAGTGAGCGGTTACATTTTGGAGGTTTCCCCTATATCCAAAGAGACAATATCGAAATATCGCAAGATTATTATCGTAAGTATGAGGTTTTAATAGTACTTTGTATACAAATTATGACTAGTATTTAAGTTTTTTTTTATTGTACTGAGGGTCTTTTATTTTGAGCGGTTTTTTAAATTCTTAGATAAAACACAGATGGCGTCGCGAACTCGCCTGGGTCTTGTGACATTTGAGAAGTGTAATGTATGACATTTATTAAAAAAAAACATTCCCTCCTCATTAAAAAATTGCCTTTGGATCAATACACCATATAGACTTAAACATGACTATAAAGACTAAAGCAGCTTTAGAAAAGTTTGGAGATCTGTTCTCTGCTTACCTCGCAAGGGACACGGCATATCTGCATAATTTAATATTAAATACACCCATACCTCGCTTTACGGCCTAGATACGTTCCGGAAAAGTTGGCCGTAAAGCGAAAAGCCGTATAACGAATCAATTATTTTGATACAAACCCATAAAAATTCAATTGGATCTGTTCCAATTTTATATTAAATAATATAGTTTTAAGATCATAAAGCATTTTATTTTTTTTATTTCCTATAAAAATGCTCACATAAAAATAAAAGTACAAAACTGAAATTCAAAATATAAACATATAAATTAAAAAACAAAAGAAATCATATGCACATATGTATACTCGTACATATAATAAAAAATATAAAATAAAATGTTTAAAAACTGTTTTAATCTGGTGACGAACATGTCAAACATGTTGACGTGTTCAAAAGATTATTCCCACACTGATTCCCGCCATGAAATAATTTTCGAACCCATCATCTTTTTTGTCGTTTTTTATTGCGCTTATTGCTATTCTTAATTATATAAAAAAGAGCTAGGGAAATTCTCAAGAGAGCAACTTCAGTCATTTTTCGCAAAGGACTGAATCGCACCATGAATCTTGACGTGGACACAGTTGTTTGTCGCGGAGTAGCGTCTGGACTGAATCCGAACAATGGATCTACGTAACGCGGATTCTGAATCGCGACATGAGTCGATTCAAATAATCTCAGTGAGTACTACTCTTAACAGTACAGCATATTTTTGGCCATATAACGAAACATTGTGGGCCGTTATAGCGAAATGCCGTATAAAGAGCGACCGTATAGCGAGATATAGGTGTATTCTAATTTAATAATACTTATTATGTAGATGATGTTAGATTTTCCAAAAGTACTCTTACACTATTGAAGACATCTTATCGACAGTATTTACCTTGCATCCCTTGCAGCAGGGTGGCTGTGATGACCTCTTCGGGATTGTAGAATCTCAGCATGAAGTAGTTCTCCTCGTCCCACGTGTACACACGACCCCTGATACATAAGAAAACAAGACACGTTAATGACTCAAGAGTTTTTGGATTGATTTATGACTATATATGAATTTGGGTTGAACATCAGAATTTAAACAATAATTGGAACACCTTCTAGTCAACAAAGTGATTTTTGGAATGCAAATAGTGTCATCAAAAAACTTGGAATATTCCATTTGTTTCCTGTACCATTTATGAGAAGAAATAAAGAGTAAAAGGCCATGTATAAGTGTTGTTTCATAACTCCTAGACTTTGTTGAATAATTTTGTCAGTTAACACGTTCACTGTGTATAAAATACTTAATGTCATACAGAGATGCTGAAAATTCGCGAATTTTTGAAAATCCATAACTTTGTTAAAAATCAAATTCTACTTTCTATTGAAACATCATATACAAGTGTATTCCTTCGTGTCTTCAAAACACATGAAACCGGCGACGAATCCTTATCGGGAGACGTTTATGAGTGCACTAAACATTCAAGGCTCCCGTGTCCAAACAAAATATTTGTATGGACACGGGAGCCGTGTTCGACGCAGTGAACGTGTTAATGGTTTTTTTTCGTTTTAGCCGATTCACTCGGTTGAGAGTGCTTTGTATGATTAATTTCACAAATATGGAATTTACATTTATTGTTCAATTTAAATGTTTATATATTTATTATAAACATATTTTGAAAAGACAGCTTAAACATTTGGATTATTAAGTGACAAAAGATATGCAATACTGAGGGGGGAATCAAATATATGTTGTTCGGAAAGTAGTTTCGTATTTCTCAGATAGATGTCATTGGTATATTCATTCTTAACATGCTGAATGTATATTATTATGAAAGGTAATCACATGGCCCATTTTTTTGGCCATTGTTCAATCAAATTGCAAAGGTTATTTTTTATGTCATTCTAAAATAAATTGTTTTTCGGTGCCTCATGCTTTTTTACAACTGTAAAAAAATATGTACATTAAAGGGTGATGATGCAGTAAGCATGGCATTGTCCCATTGTCTGAGATAAGGGAAGCTGCCAGACAAAGGTCCCATTAAAGGATTATCTCAGACCCCTACAGCACAGAATCGTCAACCGATTTTAGCTCGTCAAGTTGATATCCTTTAAATGGTCTATTGTTAAAAAAGGCATGAAGGTTTTTGCTTGAACTTGTCAACAATTTATATAGAAAAAGACATTGATCCAAGCAGGAATTAGGAGATGTTTTTATATGGGCGGGGTTGAATGAAAGAAACTGACCAATGAATATGACACTTGCAAAGTTACTTTGTTCCTCACTCAGAAGTAGAAGGGATGAAAGATTACCCTTGGAGATACTCAAGAAAAAACTGGGTGTCTTGCCCTCTAGCCTTCTTCAGAGGTGGGTGTCCTTGCTACCCAGCCTTCACTAGGGACAGACATCTATTGCCTGCTACACAGCTCTCAAGATTTGGGCGCTCCTAATTTTACTGGCATACTGGATAGCCAAAAATACATCACACAAAAATACCCTCTTCAAAAAGAAGATTTAATATCAACCTGTCGTCCAGGGCGACGCAGAAATGTGGACCACAGTAGACCTTGATGATGTGCAGACCCGCCAGGCCAGGAAGAGGAGTCAGCTCGGGGCTGGGAGTCTCTGCGCGTCCCCAGTCCTTCCACAGGTACACGGTTCCAGGACTGCTGCATAATAAAAGATGTTCATCGTTCCAGCCTGCAAGAAGATTACCATTTTGATTTTAATGCATTATATATTTTAATAAACAGCCTGGAAAAATCTGTCTAACATGCTATATGAAATATTCCTATGGGTACTCCGGAATAATCTGACTGTCTATGAATAACGCATTTCAAAGATATCTTTCAATGTTCCAGACAGGCTGTTTCTTGTCAAAAGGGACTTAAAGGAGGGGTTCATACCTCAAATTATAGTTTTTTCTCGCCCCTTGTGCAATTACACAGATTGGGGAACATGGTGGATGTGGACATATTCAGTTGCTCCAGGAAGAAGCTAAAATCAGGAATAATTTAGATTTCTCAATGTCATATATACACATACCATCAAGCCATTTCCCTGTTGGATTAGGCAAACAAACTTTCATATCACAACATACATCCTTCGCCTTTTCTACATCCATATCAGGTCTGTAAATATGAAACCGGAATTTTTTCATACAAAATACACATTTATTGTATGAAAATGGTAAAAAATATTTTATTCAAAGTATTGCCCATCGCTAGCTAGACATGTTTCCCATCTCTCTGGCAATTTGTGGATGCCACGCCAAAAAACTTCTTGCTCTTTTTTGAGGCAAACCAATCATCGAGCCATTTTCGTAAGAAGTGACGCGCTGCTCAGCAAGTGCGTGTCCCATCGATGCAAATAAGTAGTAATCGGATGGAGCCAAGTCTGGTGAGTAAGCCGCATGCGAAAGTATTTGCCAACTAAACGCCTCAATTGTTTCCTTGACCGGTTTTGCTGTGTGTGATGGTGCATTATGATGAAGCAAAATCAATTTGAGTTGTTTCTTTTGATATTCTGGTCGTTTTTCACGCAATGCTTGGTTCAAATCCATCATTTGTTGTCGGTAGCGTTCAGTATTAACGGTTTCGCCAGGTTTTAGCAGCTCATAATAGATAGCACCCTTCTGATCCCACCAAACACAGAGCATTGTCCGTCCATAGCGATTTGGCCTTGCAGTCAATGTCGCTGGTTTACTTAGAGTTACCCATGATCTTTTACGCTAAGGATTCTCAAAATATATCCATTTTTCATTGCCAGTCACAATTCGATGGAGAAATGATTTTCTTTTGTACCTGGCAAGCAGCATTTCGCAAGTGCTTTTTCGGTTTTCCTGCTGTCTTTTATTCAGTTTATGTGGAACCCATTTTCCCACCTTCTAGATCTACCATGGCTTTCAAACGTAAGGAGACGGCTTCTCTTGTCACATTTAATTGATCCACGAGTTGTTGTTGCGTTTGAGCATCATCCTCACCCAACAATACTTGCAATTTGGCGTCTTCAAACTTTCTCGGTGGTCTTCCACATTCTTCGTTTCTAACCTCAAAATCGCTCCTTTTGAATTTTTTAAACCACTCAAAGCACTGTGATTTACCAAGAGTATGCTCACCATAAGCTTCGACAAGCATTCAATGCGATTCTGTATAAGTTTTCTTCAAATGGTAACAGAAAATCAATGCTGTCCGTGAATCGTAGTTTTCAGGCACAAAAACAGACATGTTCAACGCTATGAAAACGTATGTAGTTGTATCAAACTTGTATTGTTGTGAGTTAAAAGTGTAAACACAAGAAAAAGGCGCCAATGACGCGGTTTGACAGTTACTACATTGACAACTAGAGCCATCTATGAGCAAATTCCGGTTTCATATTTACAGACCTGATATACAGCTCCTTCTATTTCTCATACTCCTTACACTTTCTTCTTTCCAAATTTCAAATGCGATTAAGTATCCAACTCAATGATCGCAGCCATCACCTTCCTATCCTTACAGCCAACATATTTAATTTTTGTAATATGTTTTAATCTATCGGAAAAAGTGGGTTCAATTCTCCTGTTACAGCGACCTTCGGGCACATGTTAATAATGATAAAAGCACAATTGGTCGGTATATGACCCGCAGGCCGTAATTAGCTCAAAGTTGATCTAGTGGACTAAAATCAATTACAATACATTGCAGTAAAGAACAGAATACAGATATATAAATGGGATTCATTCACCTATGGCCATATGCAGGACCTTCTCCCCCTGGGGCAGCTGGATGGCGAAGGGGGTGAGCAGCTGCGTGCCCCAGCCCCCTTCCCCCCACAGGTACAGGACGCCGCGCACAGATAAGGCAGCGCTGGAATAATGAATTATTATTTCATATAAAAATGCAGCTTCATTTTGACCACTGTTTTTTTACATCTCAAATGCTGGTTCAAATCCTACTCGTAAAAATATTGTATTATTTCATAGTCTCATATGCGATTAGTTGAAATGCGTGCTTTGAGAATAATAGTTGGTATTATGATGCATGATAGAATAAGAAATGACCGTATCAGGATTCATTATTTGGTCAAGGTATAGAATTAAAAAGCAATCCTGAATTGGTTTGAAATATTGAGAGGATGAATTGTTAAAGACTTATAAAATACAAATATACTATGCGTATCCAGAAAGTAAGTGTACTGAGGCTCTCACGACCGGATGGATTTTATTTTCGACATGTTGGCTACACTTCCGTGAAGCCTGACCCTTCCCCTCCGCAACGAGACCGGTTCGAGGTCAGTACGTTGAGAAGTGTCGACGCGACAACACGTTTCGTGAAAAATGTCAATCCAATCTCCCGCCAAGTGCGAAATATGCAGCATCATCCGTTATCTCGTTTGGAAGGGAAAACCTCCGGTTGAGGTTTATAATAAGGTAAAAACTGCATATGGTGATAAAGCTATGAATCGTACGAGTGTGTACAAGTGGTGTCGCGAGTTTAAAAACGGTCACGTCACACCTCTTCACCCTCCGTCAAAAAGTTCAAAACCACAATTTCAGCCAAGAAAATCATGGCATCCGTGTTTTGGGACTGTCAAGGCATAATTTTGATTGAATATATGCCTCAAGGGGAGACCATCAACTCTGCAAGATACTGTGAGACCCTAAAAAAATTTCGGAGGGCGATTCAGAACAAGAGGAGAGACATGCTGACAAAGGGAGTCTGCCTGCTGCACGACAATGCCAGACCACACACGGCCAACGCCACGAAGGAACTGCTCGCCTCGTTTAAATGGGATGTCCTGTACCATCACGCGCATTCCCCTGACCTAGCACCTTCAGATTACTATCTCTTTACCTCCCTGAAGCTGCACATGGGTGGAAAAAGGTTTTCAACCGATGAGGAGGTAAAGGAGGAGGTGGAGAAGTGGACGGAGGGGTTGGCGGGAAATTACTTCGAGGAAGGCATCAAAAAGTTGATACCCCGCTTCACCCCCTGCATTGAGAGGAATGGCGACTATGTCGAAAAATAGCTTACATATGTACTACGGTAACCACGTAATTTTTTTATTTAAATAAAAAAAATTGTAACCTACAAAAATTCAGTACACTTACTTTCTGGATATGCCTCGTATATCGAGAATGAATTCTGAGACGAAACAAATATATAGGAATTAATGGAGAATGAAGTCGAGGTAAACGGAAAAAGAGTAGAAGGAGATAGTTGGAGAAATATTAACTAAGGAAAAGGTAACAAGTATGAGAAACAGGAGAGAATGTTTGATCATCAGGTCTTTCTCTTCTATATCTATTCTGTCAATCGCAGATAGAATATAAAAAAAAACAAAGATCACCTCACCTAGAGGATGGTCCAGTAGCCACAGTGGTGATTCTGCGTCCACGTAGTGCTGGGATGCGCGCTGGCCTGTCCCTAGCCTGGCGGCCATCAGGCGGCCCCAGCCCCAACTGTCCACGGCGACCACAGCCCCATGCCCAAGCGCCGCCTCGCGCGCCTGCTGCTAGATAGTGCCGGCCGCACGGGTGGCATGAGATTTGCAGCACACGCTCACCCTCCACACCTATCGCACACATATGTACATATATTATAATGTAAATGCTACGTAGTTAGCCATTAACAACTACCCTTCACCTAAGTGCACTTACCCCATTATTCATTTTCGCATTGTCACTGACAGTTTGCTTCCATTGCAAGCACATTAAGGCTTTGCTCAGTTTCCTTGAAATGTTCAACATCCAGATATATACGTTCCCACTCATTTGCACAAATCTAATAATCATAATCATCATCCTGTCGTGTAGCTCAGGATGATGATTATGAATCCCATGATAACCTCTAATGACTCCTCTCCATTCATCTCTGCACTCCGCGGCTCTAAGGCTAGTTGTTTAGGGTAGTCCAGTTGCGTATCTAACTTGGTCAGTCCAACACATTGAAACTCATCCTCTTGTGCATCATCCTTCCACACTTTCAGTAACCACAAACCTCTCCAAAGTGTTTCCTTGGCCACGAGCAATGTGCCCAAAGAATCAGAGGACTCTCCGAAGGCATATTATCGACAAAGACGCATAAGCCCATCTTGTTGTCCATGGGATTCGTAACATCCTTCTCCAGTATCACATGTCAAATGCATCTATCTAAGCACCACATTTCAAATGCATCTATTCTATGTCTCTCGTTTGCTCTCAGAGTCCAAGTCTCAGCGCCATGCGTGAATATTGCGAAGACGAAAGACTTAACTAAGCCCATTGTTGTCGTGACGGAGATGGATCTGCTCTTTCATATCTTTTCCAGCTTTGACATAACATTTTTTGCCATTCTAGTCTAATAATAATATTTTATTCCAGGAAGTGTGCAAGGATACACAAAGCAAACAAACCATACAAAAAAATACATAAGCTAGTGATTTTCAAACTTTTTCGTTACATGGCTCTCTATATCTACGATGTACGATCAATATAAAACAGGACTGACTTTTAAAACATCTTTATTATTAAAGAATTACACAAGACTTAACGCAACTGACAACTAGAAGCATTAGTCTATACCTCCCACCATCCCGGCGGGATAACTTCTGTCCAGTTTTATATTGATCATAAACTGTCAGTTATCCCTTCATCTGTTAGGGAGTTTGCCTGGTGGTCGGTTTCGCACGGTTGAAAAACCATGATAAACTTTACAGGGAATTCAGGTATAATCCATTCTTTTAACGTGGTCTCGCCAATAACGTCTCGTCTGCCTTCCCTATCTTGTAATGTTTTTCTTTTCTCAAATACTTTCTGTATTCTTCTTCCCTCTCCGAATGTTTCACCAATTGCATTGCAAAACCTTCATTTCTAATCTAAGGAATACCTCACTTAGAAGGCTGCAGAAATTAATATCTCTGAATATACAATGAAAGGTTGGAAATCTATGATATAACTCACCAAGAATGGGTTGTAACTGCAGAGTATCATAGGGCACGGAGTAGAGAGAACCATCTTCGGCAAGTAAAAGAGCTAATAGCTCCGCGCAGGCCAACTGGCGGACTCGTACATCTCCCAATTGCACCGGTAGCATGTTATTGCTGTATAATGAGATCACACGCTGTGCTCCGGCCTGCTCCTTCTGTGGAAAAATAAACATGATGATATAATACAAGATTTTTATTTTTATTATGATTTGAGTATGATTTTCAGCCATCCTGTAGATGAAATTCTCCTGTGCTTGTTATTGGTTTATTGTGTGCAATCTTTTGCACTTAAACAAGTACACAATCTTGACAGATGGCAAGATTAAGACAAACCTGATGGCAAGATTAAGTTTTCTGCTGCAGCTTTTCGTTAAGCAAGGTTTTTTTATATTGCCTAATTTGCTTAATAGGCCTATAAAAATTTATAATATGCAGGATATAAGCTAAAGAAAAGCAGAAATTCAGATGTAAAACGGTCTAAGAGTAAAATCAGTCCGGAAGTGAATCTGCCAGGAATTGAACCTAGACAGTCTGCTTGCTTTACGTGCATATTAGCCGTTAGACCACAACTGCCGACTATTATTATAGATATTTAATTTTAGTAGTTCCTTTACGCGGATTATTACTTCCAGGAAAAAAGAGCGAAAATAAAACCACGTAAATGGTACCATTCAATACTAAGTAAAATATGTGTTTCTTTTACTTATTGTGATATGACAATGGTACCATTGAATACTAAGTAAAATATGCGTTTCGTTTACTTATTGTGATATGACAATGGTACCATTGAATACTAAGTAAAATATGTGTTTCTTTTACTTATTGTGATATGACAATGGTACCATTGAATACTAAGTAAAATATGCGTTTCGTTTACTTATTGTGATATGACAATGGTACCATTGAATACTAAGTAAAATATGTGTTTCTTTTACTTATTGTGATATGACAATTTTCGACCAGCTAGAAATCTGTTGAATGGCCTGTATACGTAAATAGTTTGAATTTTATTTTTGGCATGACCAAGAATCGAAACTGAGAGTTTCAGATTAAACACAAATATTCTACCAACTAGGCTATGTGTGTCACTTTCTGGTTAGTTGGGAAAAATTGTTTAAATGCCAATTTATTGGTACACGTCGCAGACATCCAAAGAATGATCTATATTATTTTATTACAATGTAGAGTATTCTATCGATCATTAAAAAAGGTAACAAGAATAATACTGACATTAAGATTTTGAGTGCGCATGAATATAAATACAACTTATAAACATTTACATGAATCATATAAAGGGTGTTTTTTTGGGTGTGATAGGATTTTGAATTGGCCGCCAAGATCGTGCGATTTAACACCTCTGGATTATTTTCTTTGGGGTTATGTTAAATCACAGCTTTACACTGACAAACCCGAGACTCTCGATGAACTTGAGGGCAAAATTTGTCATGTTATTGGCGCCATACAGCCGGATATGCTCCACCGAGTCATCGAAAATTGGGGTGATCAAATTGGCCAGTGCAAAAGAAGCCGTAGAAGCCATTTGAACGATATCTTGTTTAAATCGTAAATGGCATGAAATATTCTTTCAAATTAAACCTTCAAATCCATTTTTCGTTCACTAGTTGTTTTATTTTATTTTTAAGTTCTATCGTTCTTAATGGGAAACCCATCTTATGGTCGGTTAAGGTACATTAGCAATTAGCCAGCCACGGTCAACATATGAATGAAATTATCTTCAAACAGTAATTGTCATTAACCCTGAGAGCGCTACGAGAAAAAAATATAATTGTCTATCTAGTGCTGAGATATATTTACGATTCGGACGGTCGTGATAAATATTTATTTTAAACAACAAAAAAACAAATATTTTTACAACATAAATATATTTTAGAATATGTACCCTTGTATTCTAAATGAATGATATTCATTTAGAATACAAGGGTAGAACAAATTTCTTCCACTGCTATAGCAGTGCGCCTATCTCTCAGGGTTAAACAACCTATCAATTGAATTCAAATACACGGCCATTTAATTAATTTATATGTGTTTTATTTCAAAAACAAATCCTATCACACCCAAAAAAAAACACCCTATACAAAAAATCTCAAAAAGCAGTATGCACATGCAAACCACCAACCACACATAAAATACAAACTTAACACAGGTCAACGCTCAGGAAACAAACAAAAAGAAAGAAAGAAAAACAATCTAAGAAAATAATTAAAATATGCATACGCACAATCAATCCACTTCAATACAAAAAAAACCATATCGAAATTTCAACATATGTACAGATATCTCGAAAAGTTTGGGAGAAACAAAGTCAACGAAATAAAGTAGCATCAGATTTATGGTTCAGACAAACAAAAACGCTCTAAAAGAATTTTAAATATGTCTGTGACTGCAGCATAGTCATTACCCATTAAATGCTATCTGGGTACGAGATAATTTGTATAAAAGTTAGCTCTACAACTCTCGCACCGGAATACATCCTGCAGTCACGTACTTCTCAAAGGAATTAGGAAGTCAATCAATTCCAGTAACTTCAGACAGTCAATTATCTAGAACATATGAGAGTCAGACCAGCTGGTTAGTTCAGAAAAAGTTCGATAGTATGCTGATGAACAACCGGAGATTAGAGACAAAATATGTTGAATAGTTGAGAGTGGTACAGCATCATCATGGTGACTAAAGATCTTCAAGAGCTGCGTGGCTATCGAAAGTATGGTATGGTGGTAATATGCATAAATGGAATGAGTGATGACTCACATTGGTCTGTCCCTGCAGCGAGGCAAGTAGCGGTGCCGCCAACCTGTCCAGTTGGCAGAGCAGAGCTACTCCTGCAGATCTCACTCCCACTTCTCCATTCTCGGATTCTGCTGGCAACTCCAGGGTTCTGCAAATTACGCATAAATATTTTTTTTTGATAGTTGACTGCAAAATATACAAGGGTTGCTACTTAAGTTTCGAGAAGACAAGTAAAAACAAATATTTATCATCGAAAATGGCTTAATTGTTTTTCAAAATACTCCAGATCAATGCACTTTTGCATGAAGATCAATACACTTTTGCATGCGTTTGAACCAATTTTCAAAGCACATTTTTCCACTCCGAATGAGGTAACTTCAAAACATGCGTTTGGAACGCATCAACCGCTTCTTCATGCATCGAAAAACATTGACCTCGCAATTTATTTTTGATGTTCGGGAATAAAAAGAAGTTATTGGGTGCCAAATCAGGGATGCACGGCAGATGACCCATCAATTCGATGTTTTGAGTGCTCAAAAAGTCACTTGTTTGAGCCGATGTGTGAGAGCTCGCATTGTCGTGGTGAAGAATGATCCGTCTTCGGCGGTGGGGTTTTCCTCATTTCTCCGAGCACTTCTGGCAAACAAATGGTGGTGTACCATTCAGAATTGACCATACAACGTTCTACTAAAGGCCCTGTTGCGACATGACCATTTATACCGAAGAAACAAGCCACCATTTGTTTGGAAGTGCTTGGTGTGCGAACAACTTTTGTTGGATTTGGCTCATCTTGAAAGACCCATACATTCGACTGCTGTTTAGTTTCTGGCTCATATGCATAGATCCATGATTCGTCACCTGTCACGATCTTATAGACGTCTTTTGAAGCACCGCGATCGAATTTTTTCAACATTTCTTTGGACCAATCCACACGAGCCTTTTTTGTGCAATTGTCAAATTATGCGGTATCCAACGCGAACAAATCTTTTTGACGGCCAAATGTTCATGCAATATTGAATGTATGCAAGTGGAACTAATGCCCAAACATGCCTTAATCTCACGATAAGTCACATGGCGATCTTGCAATATCAGTTCACGCACAGCATCAATGTTTTCTGGCACAACAACCGCTTTTGGACGACCATCACGAAATTCGTCCTGGAGCGAACTACGACCACGATTGAATTAGGAAAACCAGCAAAACACAGTGGCCCGGGATGGTGCTTCATCACCAAAAGTCGAAGCGAGTTGATCGGCACACTGTTGTTGAGTTAATCCACGTCGAAAATCATAAAAAATCATCGCACGAAAATGTTCACGATTTCATTCCATTTTTGGCCGAGATGAATTTTTCAAGTCACTGTAAACAACACAAATAGGAGTCGTATGACAAACTTTCTGAGCACGTATACCATTAAAAACGTCAAACTTTACGATGCTGATGTCAGATTTGACGTACCTACACTGGTGTTGCTATATCTCAATACTTAAGTAGCAATCCTCGTACAATTAGCGAGTTTGTTGCTGTACAACAATCTATTTTTAAAGAAACAAAGAATGAAAAACAAACATATTTTTGCGCTTAAAAACAAATGTGTTTTTTCCTTTTGATATGAGAGTTATAAGATACATAATACAGTTAAGCCTCGTTATAACTTCTTCTTCTTCTTACTTTAGGCCTGTTGGGCTGTTATGGTCCTGCATCATTGTTTCCCTCTTGTGATGTCGACTGCCAGCTGTCTTTCCATCTTTTAGGAGGTCGTCCTGGAGGTCTGCTCGCTTGTGGGATACTGTCCCTGGCTATTCTTACGGCTCTTGGTTCCGCTATTCTGGATACGTGTTCGTTCCAGAACCTTCTTCTCTGTCGTCCCCATCTGACAATATCTTCAACTTCGCACATCCTTCGGATTTCTGTGTTTCGTACTCTATCACGAAGGGTTTTGCCAGCGATACTCCTGAGTACCTTCATTTCGCTCGTTCGAAGGAGATTTTTGGTTCTGACAGTGTCGGCTCTGGACTCTATGCTGTATTTCAGTATGGGGCGGACACAGGTCTTGTATATCCTCACCTTGCTTATAACGAATATCGAAATATAAAAATTTCAGTTTTATATTTTCGCAGTCCCGAAAAAAATTATTAATTACGTGCCCAAACATGAACGTCATAATTTATTATTTAGAGTTTTTTTGTTTTTGGTTTATGTCCCTTTATTTCATTTACAGTACAATAAAAAAGCCAATGATAAAACAACTTATTTTGTTCCATCTTCAAAAGGACGCCAAAAAACACCATTCAAGTAATTTGGATAAACAACGGCCAAAAAAGGCATAAAACTATTACCTTTCATAATAATATACATTCAGCATGTTTCAAATGAATTTAGCAATGAAAATTTTGTCACGACATCTATCCGAGAAATACGAAACTACTTTCCGGATAATATTATACTCACCTCAAAAAGTGTTGTGTCGGTAATGTTTCAATATTAGACGGGTCAGGCAGAGGAGGATCATTGGCCCCCAGGGGTGGAGTCTGTAGAGTCCCCAGGCGTCGCAAGAATGGGCCCAGGGGGGCAGTGCATGCTTCAGGACATAATCTACAAAAACATGTAGATTCATTATAAATTCAGTATTTACTAAAGTATTCTAAGATTGAAACTCCAAATCAAAAAGGCAAACGTAGAATTATTTTATATATCACAAGCGATATCTAAAATATTTTTACGTTCGCGGATAACGTGAAATCACAAACATCAAGAGTAATTTGTTTTGGTATTTGGGCGCATTATCTTTCAATGTCTGCTCTCAATTCATTACTTGTTGCCGGTTTTGTAAAGGTTATCTTTGATAAGTTCCCATAAGAAAAGTCTATTAACGCGAGGTCTGGGGAGCGTGGAAGATATTCAATGCTACCACTACATCCAATCTATCTGTTAATCAAATTTTCACTAAGATAGGCCCTTACATCACGATGGTAGCGGGGAGGTGCACCATCTGGCGTAAATAAAAGTCCTCATCATCCCTTAACTCCACACGAATGCGTGGTATGACAAATTCTTGGAGCAAGTTCCAGTAAACTGCACGTGTGTATAATTTTATTTGGGAGGGAACCTATATTGATTAAAATTTTATATTTCTTTCTCCAATGCCAATTTGAACGAAAGATCATATTATTGGATGCAGCCCTAGTTAGTTGGGTCACTCTGGTTCCACATCTGACGAGCATCGGTGGATAAAACATGTACAGTCAAACAAATCAAAGCTTCATGGAAAAACGTACGCAAAGATGCACTACCCTGTTTGGCAGCGAGGGTGATTCTCCCCTCGGCGACCAAGAGACTGACATGTAAGGGCCAGCTTGCAGGATTCCAGGGGAAGCAAAATGAACCAGAGGAAAGCCAGTCGTTCAAGGTTTGAAAAGATAAGAGTCATAACTTGGAAACTGGGAACGCTTACAGCAGAAAGAAGATCATATTATTGTGTGCCATATTTTAAAATGTGTTAACATACGATGTATTTTGAAGGTTTCTCTGCCATCAGCCTGACAGCCTCTATGACCTACATGGTAAGAAGGCCTCGATGGCCTACATGGAAAGGTTTTACTATAGCGGAACCAGGACAAAAGATTTTCGGAGCTAACAACATTGTTCTGAACATTGTGCCCACACTCTTGGCCCGTGAAAACCTTTTTTTTAGACCACAGTGTTTATTTTGTTATTACCTATTAACCATTAGAGTGCTGAGAGTCTATATATAGATGTTTTATAGTATTGAAAAAAATGTCCAGCAGTAAAAAGATTAATCACAGTCTTGGATTGAGTGGAATATAAAGGCATACCTGTTGTCATGTGTAGGCAACTGCAACAGTAGAGTAGCAGCCTTGAGGATCCTGGGCAGCTCTGCCTGCCGCACGCACAGCTCCAGGGTCAGGCACAGTCCCACTTGCCAGTCTTCAGAGCCAATGGCGCACCCAGCCTCACTAAAATACACATACAGTAGAGTTAATGATAAAAAAAACATTTTTTTCCTATCAATCGGAATATAATCCAATTAAATATGACGGACTATAGACGTGGTCATACTGAATTCGGTCATTGGTCATATTGAGATTTCTGGAGTAACAGATCTTAACAACCCTTTACTCTTTTATCTGTTACTACTCAACATACTTCAATTTTTCTTGAGATTCATTTTCTTGGTTTATCCTGATGCCGTTCCAAGACTGCAACTCAATATTTGGTAGTGAAAAGAGAAACTAAGAAGGGAGGGGTATTGAGTACTTAACATGTGCTCAATGATTACATGGCAGTAACTTAATCTCAAATTCATGTTGTAGGGCAGGGAAATGAGGGGATAGAGGTGGAAATTCAAATTGAAAGAGTGTTTGGGGACGAACATCCTTATGTTAGAAAAACTTGTCTGTTCCATACTGAACAGACAGAGGGTTATAATACTCGACGTGGTTTATGAACGAGCCCCCAACAGGGGGTGTTCTTCCACTGTTTTAATACAACAAGGGAACCGGGAGCTGTCCAGAACAAGACATTTTGTATCACATCATTTTGTTCCGACTCATATTTTCTTACAGCACTAAGAACCTCTTTCCCCACAAGTGACTTAGAGACTCGTATCACAAACCATAGTACCTTAAACGCAAACTTACATAGTTCCTCAACATGACCAAATGAGAGTCTACTGTTAAAATTAATACCCAAATCTTTGATGCGTTCTACTCATTGAATCATAAAACTGTTCAGAAAGATTATGTTTTGTACAGTAGCAGCATTAACCAGAGATTATGAAACAAAGGAATATATATATATAAAAAATACCAACCCAGTAACCATCTGGTGCAAGAAATCCACGGCAGCGTCAATGAGCTCAGGCCACAGGTCAGGTGGTTGTCCTGCAGTATTGGTATTGCTGATCTCTTGCTGCGGTGGATATAGTGCCCTCGGTGGTAAGGCACGCACGGCGGCTAGGGCATCCCGCAGCAGCGCAGCGCACTCCTCTCGAGCGTCCCCCCCGCGCCACGCCCTGCGAGCAACTCCCAGTGCAAGACGGAGAGCCGCGCGTGCTCCTACTCTGGCAAGGACTGCGCGGCAACTGCAAAAAATAAATAACATTCAGTACGACTGGGAGTAAAAACTTATGAGTTGCAGGTTCAATTCCCACTGGTACCCTGATTTTTTATATAGTTTCACTTAATGTCTCTTTAACATCTTTCTAGTTCGTTTGAAGAAATTGCCACATGGCAAAAAGACCTCCAGGTTGTACTGTATACAATGAAAATGTAATAAAATACACCTTTTATATTTCATCAGGAACATATGGATGCCATAAAATACCTTCATTCAGCTCTAGTGGCCAAACTAATTCCGAGGTGATCTATGGCTATTATAATAGCTGTTTTGAGGGTGTTAAGGGATTGATCCAATGGCTCCGAGGCCCAGGGTAAACCCTAAGGATGGCCTATCTTTGAGCCTTATTTTCGAATATCTGACTACAGACTACTTGAAAAAGACAGAGGTTGTATTCTCCCTGCCTTCATTACTATTCTCCTACTCATGGTGTATACTTCTCAGTAACAAAATTTGTGTGGTGGGAACTCTGATTTTCTCCAGAACACTAAGGAGCAGAAATATGGACACTAAGATGTATATTTTCAAGATGTGGTACTAGCACCAAATACTTTGCATTTCATAGACTGAAAGACGCACCATAGTACTCATCCTCCAGGATCCACAGGTCAAAGAAAAGCTGTCAACAAAATACAGGAAGAGAAAACTGGAATATTTCAGATATGTCACTAAAAGTGATAAGACAGTGTGGAGAAACTGGTAGTTACTGGAAGTGTTGATGGGCGACGAGCAAGAGGACGGTCTTCAGCAAAGGGGATAGACCAAATCAAAGAGATGACTAGTTCCTCATTGAGTGTTGCACTCATCATGACTTAGGACTAGAAGGAGTGTAGCCAAATTATTTACTCACTTCCAGAATATGGAACTACGATGCTCAGCCATGAAAAATGCGACTAAGAAAATTCAAAGTTCACACATGACTGTACTGCCAACGATAATATGATGATGATCCCTGACTATAGACACTACTACATGATTCCATATAGTTAATATTGGTTAAATGAATATCAAAAGAATTTTTCCATATATATTTTATAATTATGAGGAGAAAAGAATATTCACTTGACGGGTTCAGCTTCCCCCTTGTCCTTCTCCACTTCACCCGCAGTGGTGGGTCCTGAGGCCCTCCAGCTCTGCCTGGTGCTGGCTGCAATCAGTGCCTGTCTCTCTGCAGTGTCGTACGTCCTGGAATACATACACTCGTGCCAATTCATATTTAAAGCAATTCATGAAATTAAAGTCGATAAATGATTTGTGAATCTAATGGATACCGCTATGACTATAGCCAACGAGACACTCATTAGATGAGTTAAATACGTAATAAAGTACCTAAAATGATTCAGTCATTTGAGGTCCATTAATTATAAACTGAGTTTTAACCATTTTACTTCTACTAAAATTACCTTTAGTCAAAAACTTTTTTGTGATGTTTTCTTCAAAGATCTTCCAGAAAAGATGGCTGACAGTATTTTTTACAAACATTTTAACATGAGGAGCTCTTGTGTTGTCCAACATATTCACGTGACCTCTCGGATGTCTTTTTTGAGCTCTTACCAATCGTAGAATAACACCTGTTTCTCTTGATATGCATTTGTGAGATTTAATCAGTTATTCAAAATGTGTTTGCCAGATATTCACCCCGATGCACTAACTTAGAAATTTCTAGGGCCTCTAATCCATCTAATTTATTTCCATTACTACTGATATGTTAAGAATTTGGCATCATCGATAGAAAATGTATGATTTTCACGGTGACAATATTAGAGGAATAAATTAGAGGATTTGTTAAGGCGGATCTGTGTTTACGAAATCGCTTTTCACATGATCTTCCTGTCTTTCCTATATAGAAATTATCACAGTCAGCACATAAAAGTTTATACACACCACTGTTGCTAAGTATTCCATTTTTGTCTTTCCCATTAAATAAGAGTTTCCGGAGATTAAAATTAGTGTAAAAAACTGGCTTTATGTGACTTAGAATTTTTTTGGTTATTTCTTCTGATATGTTTTTTTATAAATAGGACTTTGCTCCATTTATAGGTATGCTTATAGGTGTCGTTAAATATAAGACGTTTTATGAGTTTCTTTTTTGTTAAATTTTTTAAAAGTGAATCAATGCCGAGGGTAGCCATTATTTGTAGCTGTTTTTTTTATGGTTCATTAATCCCTTTTTAAAATTGACATATAAGAAAAAGTTGAGAGATGAAGTAAGGGAAAAAGACACATCTGGTGGGAAAACTTAAAAAAGTCATTTCATCGTAATGTAACTTTCAGTTCAGAACTGTTGTCTCAAAGAACACAATGGCCATATTTTTCTAACTTCTAAAATGAAAAAATAACATGTCATAGATTACTTTCATCAATACTTCAAAGATGGCAGTTTGTTTTGATAAGCTATAAACCTTAAAAAATAATTAAAATAACACGAGATGAAGATAAGTTGAGAAAATTGTATTAGGATATATCACTCACTTGGCCAAAGCTACAAGATGTCTGCCCATGATGACACAGTAGATTCGCAGGGCCTCCATGGGCCCGCAGGTGGACGAGGCTTCCACCGCTCTTCTCACCATCTCTTCACCCAGTTTCTCCACCAATTGCTCCATTACAGCTTCATCTAGATCATGACATAATATTAATTTCAATCTTATTTATAAAAGTTATTCGTGACATAGCGATATCCTGTTCAGCATATATCAGCACCAATGTTAGCATTTTTTTATATTTTTACAATTTTAGCGTAAATATTGGAAATTCATGTTTATTAAAATATAATTTAAAAAATTGAAACATTCACTTGAAAATATGCATTTAATCCAACTAGTTTCAAGTCATATGCGACTCATCTTCAAGGGTACTCCGAATTGACTAAATTTGAATAGAGGACAATATCACAAATAAACTTTAGGGGCTGGCTTTGAAGAGAAGGTAGGGGAAAAAGCCGCTATGTCTGAGTAAAATTGAAGAATATTAATCTCTTTAGTGTCTCATTTGTATAACAGGATACGGGTATCGCAAATTGACTTACATAACACATCGATCAATAAGTCCCGGGACTAACTACTAAAATAACATTTGTTTGCCAAAATTCTTCTTTATTCATCAACATACTCTCCTTTAAGAGCGATACATTAATTTCTATGCCAGCCGTGTAGAACGATTTATCTTTGGTTTCAAAATAGGCGTTAATTTCGGTAATCACTTCGTCATTGGAGCCAAATCTCTTTCAAATGGTTGTTTTCGACGGAGCAGAGAACGGATAACACTTTTTTAGCCATCGCTGAGTTTGAACGGTATTTTTTCCCATTAAAAAGTAATGTTTTATCAACACATGAAATTAGGTTTTTCCATTGTTTTGAAAATAGCAAAAGTAGCGTCACTAAAACCACTGTAACTCGATGACACAATGTCGGAATATCATGAAAGTTTGGCACGTAACTTCTAAAGGTTGGTACTAACTGAGAATGGTATGGATTTGTTATTAGAGGCACCATCTGTTGGTTAGTCCCGAGACTTATTGATCGATGTGTTAGTCATCTCCGGTAGCAACAACTACAAGTACTCTAATCCCCTGCCTTGTACTGTGCCATTTATTATAGTCATTACAGGTAATCATTCATTCATTAAAAAAGTAAAACGAGTTGTTTTTCATCTCACCTGTAGGCGGTCCCCAGTGCATTGCTTGCATGAGTTTGGTAACGCTCTTACTTCCGATGTGTGTTGACGCCACGGTTGCATTGTTGGGAGGAGCACTGAGCACCACTCCCCCGCTACAGGACGGAGGTCCCGTGTTGGGCGGGGAAGAGAGGCGCGTGCACGGCGGGCAGCTGCAGCCCGAGCGGGGGCCGCAGATGCCTGCCGGACAGCAAGAACACGTCAGCACCTGAGTAAAATGAAAAATCAATGAAGATAATATTGACATATTCCGGACTTAACAGATAACTTTGAATATACAAATTTGACAGGAATGAAAAAAATATGTTTACTTTACTACAAAGTCTACTTGGCTAAATTTAGGTAATATTTTATAAAATATATACATACATCAAACTTAAATATATTTAATATTTTTAGAGTTTTAGCATTGAAACTATATCTTTATATATATATTTCTTCTGTACGTGTGTAAGTCACTGAACTCCTCCTAAACGGCTGGACTGATTTTGATGAATTTTTTTTTGTGTATTTGAGTAGGTCCCTAAATGGTTTAGATTAACAATTGGATCCGGTAGGTGGCGCTGCAATCGAGTTCTAGGAATTTTTATTTTTTATTTTTTGACGAAACAATTTTTTTTATTTTTTTTAAATTCTTCGCATATCAGAACATATAACCCGAAAATTTTACTCCCCCTCCTCACCAACCTCATATATTTTTAAAATGAACAAAATTATAAGTTCATGAATAATTGACTGTTAAACCCTTCTAAGAAGTTCATGAATAATTGACCTTCTGAGAATAATTCATAGTTATGTTTGTGTACCATAGGTGGCGCCAATGTCGAATTCTGTGGTATTTGACGTACGCATCCAATACATGTGCAAGTCACTTGCGATGAAATTTTTTGTGTGTTTGATGAAATTTTTTGTGTGTGTTTGAGTGGGTCCCTGAATGGTTTCAATTTACAATTGGACCCGGTAGGTGGCGCTGCAATCGGGTTCTAGGAAAAGGTTTTTCTTATTTTTTGATGAAAATTTATTTTTTATTATTTTAAGATTTTTCGCATATCAGAACATATAACCCCAAAATTTCACCCCCCCCCCCCCCACTTTCACAACCTCATATTTTTTTAAATGAAAAAAATCATAAGTTCATGAATAATAGACCGTTAAAACCTTCTGAGAAGTTCATGAATAATTGACCTTCTGAGAATAATTCATAGTTATGTTTGTGTACCATAGGTGGCACTGATGTCGAATTCTGTGGTATTTGACGTACGCATCCAATACATGCGCAAGTCGCTTGCGTCGTAGCTTCGCGTTGTTTTGACATTTCAATTTCTGTTCGCTGTGTTTCGATATTCCATGTATCACAATTACGTGAATATTGAGTGTATTATTCATCGACAAAACATATTGAAATAACGTTTTAAATCATAAATGAAGTGTACTTAAACACATACATTGTGCAAATGTGTAAGGTGCAGTCCTGAAGTGAATATCTTGCATGATCTTCAATAAATTTAAATTATATACATGTGCATTCAATGACAATCAATCTAACCTGCAAATATTTATTTTATGTGCTTATTTGTGTCGATGATTCTATATCATTTACGGAGTGTTAAACGGCTCATCGAAAATAAACAACATGTTAGTTTGTTCAACAAATTATAACATCTGTAAAATTCAAATATAAGTTACTTATATTTATGTGTTGTGTGTTTATTAAAGAACAATGCCACGTCTTCGTGGACGAGGAGAAAATATTGGTCGACGTACACATAATTCACAAATAGTCCACACCCGTCGGTTAAATAGAACGGTAGAAGATCAATTGATGGACAATGCAAATTTAAGAGACCAGGCTGCAAACACACGTGCAAACGAAAGTCAAGAGGAACGCAACGAACGCCTTCGAGCAAATGCAAAGACAAAGACAGGCGCGTCAACGAGCCACCGACGCACACAGAGCTCATAAACGACAGCGCCTGCAAGTGCATCGCGCATTAACACGTGCATCATTTCTCCACCTTGCGTTCGAATATGAGTCGGACATCGACTATTCGTCACATTCACAAATTGTCATCGGTGCTATTGACAAAGAATGCCAACACTGCCAGGCATTCAAATATAAAGGTGAATCGGTCGGTTTATGGAAAAGTTGTACTGCCACCATTGAATTCGCCGCCAGAACCATTGAAAACACTATTGGCTGGAGCCACACCTCAATCATAATTGTTTTTGCGTAAAATTCGTAAATTCAATTCCTGCTTCCAAATGACATCATTTGGAGCAACAAAAATCGTTCAGAATGAGAATGGTCGCAATTTTTAATCAACGTTTAAGATTCAGGGCCAAGTGTATCATCAAATTGGTTCTTTTATCTCAATGCCTGATGTCGATCCAAAATTCTTGCAAATCTACTTCATGGGTGATAAGGAGTCACAAATAAACACACGGTGCCAATACAACCACATCGAGCAGATGGAGGAGCAAGAAATTGTGGCGACTTTGTAACCGATTTTGAGAAATCACAACCAGTTGGTCCAGTTGTTCAATAACGTTTCAAACAGGCTGCAAAACGACAACTACATGATCGTCATCAAAGCAGACAAATTACCATCTGGAGAGCACGCGGGCCAATACAATGCACCAACCGTTAATGACGTTGCAGTTGTTATGGTTATCGACGCATATGAACGTCGAGATATACGGATTCAACACAGAGATAACACGGTGCAGACAATATCGATGTTGACGCTATTAATTTTAAAATACATCAGTCATTGCTTGGCAATGAGATGTCGTTCAAATCGATCGACACTGTTGTCGATCCTGACGAAGCAGTCAACTACCCTGTTGAATTATTGAATTCACTGGATTTACCGGGAATGCTACCACATAACTTGCGATTAAAAATTGGTTCACCAATCATTTTGCTTCGGAATTTAAATGCACCTAAGCTATGCAATGGCACGCGATTGGTCATAAAAAAATCATGGGAAATGTTCTTGAAACTACCATTTTGAACAGCAAGTTTCAATGTGAAGTTATTCTCCTGCCACGGATCCCAATGATTCCTTCAGACTCACCCATTCCAATCAGACGCCTGCAATTTCCAATTCGCTTGGCATTCGCAATGACTATTAATAAGTAACAAGGGCAAATAATGTCCATTTGTGGATTGGATCTAGAACATCCATGATTTTCACATGGCCAATTATATGTTGCGTGCTCTCGCGTTGGTAAACCATCAAGTTTGATAATTTATACACCTAAGGGATTGAAGAAAAACATTGTTCATCAACTCGCATTAAGATAAAAACAAAACAACATTTATTTCTGTTAGTATTACGATTCAACATTTATTTCAATACTTTACTTTTTTTACATTAATAAAAAATATGACTGTCATGGAAATGAATTGAGTTTTTTCGTTGTTTGCTATTATTTAATCACAATGAAAATCGTTTAAATATGCATCGTATGTTATTTGTAAGGCGTCACATTCCTCTGCTACTCGCAGTCCATCTTTGGTGTACAAATGGTTTAGAAAACAGAAGAATTATATATAAGTATATAGTTTATCGAAAATTTCAATATCGAAAAAACGTTTGTTGAACCCGCTAATAGCAGGCAAGCCAACGTTCGGGCAGGACAACGTCTGCCGGGTCAGCTAGTTTAGATATATATTTTCAAGTGGATTAAACAGTTTCAATAAAAATTGAGATACTATAATAATATATATTAAACCTACTTTCAAGTCACATGTCACTAATCTTCAGGAGTATTCTCAACTAACTCATTAAAAAAACATCTGGTGTCCTCGCGGCCAGGCTCGCTCTATATTAGTGGGGTGTATCTCGGCCAGGGAGATGTTATGAGATGAGCCCAGACCTTTTGATAAGCTTCTCTCTTAAATGTATTTTCTGCAGTTTATCTTGAGATATACACGTATGTGCGATTTTGGAATGTATTTATACTATATTACTATCAATAAACCTATATTTAATTATTTATTATTTACATACATCTATATAATAATTGGTCAGAGATGAGTCGCATATGAGTTAAAACTAGTTGGGTTAAATATATATATATATAATATTTTCAAGTGGAGTATATATAAAATTTATTTCAAGTGGAGGACATATCAAATTAATTTCAAGTGGAGTACATACAAAATTTATTTCAAGTGGAGGATATATAAAATTAATTTCAATTGGAGTATATACAAAATTTATTTCAAGTAGAGGATATATAAAATTAATTTCAAGTGGAGTATATATAAAATTTATTTCAAGTAGAGGATATATAAAATTAATTTCAAGTGGAGTATATATAAAATTTATTTCAAGTAGAGGATATATAAAATTAATTTCAAGTGGAGTATGTATAAAATTTATTTCAAGTGGAGTACATATAAAATTAATTAAAAAAATTACTTTTATTATTATTACATAATTTAAGTTTATGATAGATTTTATGTAATTTTGGCAATGATTATTAATATTTAAATGAACTTACAAGAATCTTGTGTGATATTGTTTTCATGGTACATAAAAGACACTGTTCAAAAGACGTGAATCAAATAAATACAATAAATAAATAAATTCGGCATCACGCTTAATAGTAAACTATAATCAATAATTTCAAACTGCTATAGTTTCATTAACAATTGCCACATAATATACCAGCAATTGTGTTCTACAAACTGCTATAGTTTCATGAACAATTGCCACATAATATACCAGCAATTGTGTTCTACAAACTGCTATAGTTTCATGAACAATTGCCACATAATATACCAGCAATTGTGTTCTACAAACTGCTATAGTTTCATGAACAATTGCCACATAATATACCAGCAATTGTGTTCTACAACTGATCTAGAGCAGTACTTCTCCACTTTTTGTACCCCTTGAACATGTGTGAACTGGTGATTCGGACATACTGAAGAGCGTGGCCAGGAGACAACATTGTCTTTGGCCCCATTAAACTAGCTTTCGGGTAAAGAATCACCGGAATAGTCACAAAACTTACAGTTCGTCATTGTATGTATTGATAATATTATCGAGCATGTGAAGAGGTAAAACACTCACAAGTGTCAAGTCAGATGCGTGCGAGTATTATCACCAGACAAACGCTTTTACGAAACCGGTATATTTTTTACAATTATTATTTTCAAGTACCATCAGGAATCTAATATGATACCCCTAACATGGATGGAAGACAAGTGTCTTATTAACTAGACTACGGAGGCCATCAATGTATCAACAGAGGCATATCGAGCTCAAATAATTCTTATATTTAGACTTTATCTTACAGTTGGTAAGAGTATGTATTGGGTGTACATATTAGTTCGGTCCGTTTTTTTGTGTTCAAAAATGCATTTATTTCTAAACAAAATGAATGAACAGATCAATTAAAGTATTGTCCATCGCTGGCTACTACTTTTTCCCATCTCTCAGGCAATTTTCGAATTCCATCTCGAAAAAATTACTCGTCTTTTGAGGCGATCCAAGCTTGGAGCCAATTTTCGATTTCTACGAAAGAAGTGAACCGGTGACCTGCCAAATCGTGCTGCATCCTTCGGAACAACCAGTAATCAGAAGGAGCAATGTCCGGGGAATACGGCGGGTGTGGTAAAACATCCCATTTGAGCGTTTTCAAATATTTTTTACAACTTTTGCGACATGAGGCCGAGCGTTGTCATGAAGAAGAATAAATTTATCATGTCTTTGCTCGTATTCCGGACGTTTTTCTCGCAATGCACGGCTCAAACTAATTAATTGTAGCCGATATCGATCGCCCGTAATGGAATCGCCAGGTTTCAGCACCTCATAGTAAACAACACCCCTTTGGTCCCACCAGATACAGAGCATGATATTCGAACCATGTATGTTCGGTTTTGGTGTTGATGTTGAGGTCGATGGCAACGATTGACCAGGCTTAGCGTAGTATTTTTTTCTTGGGGTTGTCGTAGAATATCCACTTCTCATCTCCAGTTACAATCCGATGTAAAAACCTTTTCTTTGTTGCCTTTGAATCAGCTGCTCGCAAGTGAAAAATCGCCTTTCAACGTCTCTCGGTTTCAGTCCATAAGGCAACCAATTTCCTTGTTTTTGAATCATTTCCATGGCTCTCAATCGTACGGAAACGGCTTATTGAGTCACTCCCAGTGATTCTGCAAGCTCCTCTTGCGTTTGACTCTGATCTTCTTCGAGTAATGCCTCTAATACTTTGTCCTCCAATTTTTTTGGCTGTCCAGAGCGAGGCTTGTCTTCGACGCTGAAATCTCCATCTTTGAAACGACGAAACCATTCCCTACATGATTTATCAGTTGGAGCAGCAAACAGAGCATAAACTTCGACAAGCATTCAATGGGCTTCAGCTGCACTTTACTTCCAATTAAAGCAGAAAATTAAAACCTCCCGCAAATGCTGCATGGTTAACACAAAATTCGACATTTCCAACACTGTACAAAACAAGGTTTTTGCATGAAACTCAAAGCGATATAAACTGAATATTATTGGCAGATGGTCTAACCTCTTTGAAACCGCCAAAATCGACTGTCACTATGAACCATTCATAACAGCCAGAGCCATCTTTTGGAAACGGACCGAACTAATTTGTACTCCCAATATTTATTAGCCAATAAAATTTTGAGATTCATAATGTAAGTTGCTAGTACATTTAGTGATAACAATTTTATGAGATCTCTTTTTAATGCACTGATTAGCAGTTGATTGGAGTGCGACTCAATCATATGGAACTCGAGAGACATAAAGAACTTCATGATAGTTGAGAGATCCCAAAAAAGATCTGTGACACTTTTACTGCAGGAAATATGAATTTTACCAATGGCTCTATCCGAGAATTTGTTATAAGAGATATATACACCTGTTTGTACATATACAAATTGCCAACAGAAAAAAATAGCAAATTATGTTAATTAACTATTATTTACATAATTGTGAAATAAGATTGTTTTTAGTGGTGTATTTCTTTGAGACGAGGGATCTTAGAGGAGTGATGAGTGAAGTACTCATATTAGAGAAATACACAGCTAGAACCTCTCTTACTCCATATTGATAGGTCGAAGATTTGTTGTCTTGGACACTTGTTTTACATACTGATGTAACTGTTAAGACAGGAAACCAAATTGAATTGAACTTACTTCCATTTGATTAATACTTGTCGGGAGTCAAGTGAGCGGTATTTAGATAGATCTTCACCAGAGACAGCTACTCGGGCATTTTCTCAGTATTTCTTAAATATATCTTTACTAAATTTATGGAGGAGATTGTGGGATGGGCTGTTCATTTCTTTGAATTTAAAGAGTACAACAAGGGTTGACTTTCATAGAACATAATTAGGTTTCACAACTTATCAAGCTAATGAAAACTTTTGAGAAAAGTAATCAACAATCTCTAAAAAGTATCAAAGTATTTTTTCATGTTCATATGTCGTCAGTAAGACACAGGCAAAAGCCTAGTTTACTGAGGTCACGACAAATGACTGTCAATAAACCCAGATTCATATAATTTGAGTGTCCACTTAAAATGACTTGTTTTTCTCTCTTATTTCCTAGTACATTATGTACATATGTTATATATAAAGTAAACCCTCGGTTCTCGAAAACACTGTTTTAATTCGATTCCCTTTCCAAACAATAATATTTCTTCTCCTCTCCACCTGCCTCACCACCTTTCATTTATGCCATAAATTATCATCAGTACAGCTCAAGTGCGATTAAAGTGTTGCCGCGATGTATATTTTATGAGGTCTGGAATGCATTAATCTAATCTACACTGGAAAAAATTGAGTCAGTTTTTAAACAGCCTTCTGGAATAGATTAAGTTTGAAAACTTATTTTTATTCTTATTATTTTTCTAATGCTGCCAATAAATGTATGTAGAACAGCTTTATTCAAGACTTGAAAAATAAAAATAAATATCACCTTTAATCCACAGTAGTACTTCCCGTTAGCAGCTTTCCTGGCCGGAACACCAGCACTATTTGTGACGCTGGTCCTTTCTTCCTTGTTCTTCAGCAGTTGGTTATACCAGGAGGCGGCCAATGGAGGCCTGCGCAATGCTTGCAACGGGGCTAGCTGTGCCCAGCTCGCGGGTTCCCCTAAAAGGGCGTTGCCCAAAGAGCTAGGAGGTTCCTCTTCCTGGGATGGCATCCTTACCCAGCCCAAGCAGGGACTGGTGGCATCCGCGTCTGCGACGCCCTCTTCTTCCTCAGATATCGACATCTGCGAACAATGAAACAGTTTGTTACAGAAAATTTGTTACAGAAAACAGTTTAACCATTAGTGTTTAAGCATAAATCTATGTACAAAAATAAAAAAAATCTCCATAAATTAAATAAACTATAATCATTTTTATGACATAAACAACTTCAAGGGTATAGCTGATTTGTTGTGGCATCTGTTTAGGTGTCTTTTAAAAGGTTTCTTAAAAACTCCAGAGGAAGTTTATTGCATGTGATAAGAGTCAGCCACTATGAAACTGTGACTGCTGGAGGAGGCCGGGGCCCACAATGGGCTGTAGCGCCATTGATGATGATGATGATGACTATGAAACTGTGGTAAAGATATTATTTAGTTTCTCTCAAAAAGCTTATACTCTGAGACCCAGACAAATTATGCGTACTACTCCTCATGGTGAGGCAAATAAATACTGTATGTTATATTTATTTTTTGTATATCAAATATGTCAAGTATAATTAGTTTCGTGAAAGAAAAAAGAGTATAATATATTTTAAAATATGTACAATAGAGAAAATATTCATATATGTAAGAAATAATAGGTGTTGTATTACCAATGTGTATAAAGGCAAAAGATGCATTTCACGATAGGAAAGTCTGGCGCACTATCCTCTGTCTATCCTGAGTGAAACGGCATGATGGTATATAATAATATACATACATTGCAAAAAAAATGAAGTATAGAAAATAATAAATTGACAACAATTTAACCTTGTATACGAATAATTTATGAACCATTTCAAAGCAGATAATCTGGACTGGCAAAAAATAACTAATATAAAATTGTTTGTGTTAATGATAACAGAATATTTATAATGATTTTCTAACAGATAATTAACTAACTTAGAACATATCACAGTAGAAATAATATATTACAGCTGGCATAGAAATAACAAAACAAGATCAGTAACAAAGACTCCCCTAATATTGTCACCAGCCAGCTAGTGACAATATTAGGGGTGTCTTTGTTATAAAAACAGCACAACTGATGAATCCTCCAGGATAAAGTGTTTTTTTGGAAATGGAAAGAAAAAAAACAACTGATATCTGGATAGAGCTCTCGAGAAAGATAGTATCTGGAAACCAACTGCTTTGGTCTAATTGGAGAGCTCAGAATAGACTTCGAGTTCAAAGTGAAGATTTACAAATGGGTTCTTGAAAGAAAATAGCATTAAATTTTATTGTGGGGTATACAGGACTTATAACACATGCTAGTTTGTCCGGGACTAAATGCCCGCAAGACCTGATTGAAAGAATGATAGGATAATCTTTGTAGCCACCTACTGAAAATACGAGTTGTGTATTTTCAGTAAATGATTGATGATCGAAAATGTGGATAATAAATGATTGATGATCTGGATGTAAAAACACATGACAACTAATTTACAAGTTACTGAGTTATTTGTGTATTTCTCTTCTAAATACACACAAAAAGATTAAATGGAATTTTTATGCAGTAAGCAATAAATTCAGATGAACCAATTAACCCTGTTTTTATACATACATACATACCATTACGCCATTTCCCTGTCGGGGTAGGCAAATAGGACCGAGCGCCAGACTTTCCAATTATGACATACATCCTTAGCCTTCTCCACATCGATACACTGTCTCATACAACTTCTACGATTTCTCTGACTTACTACAGTTTTCTTCTTTCAAAATATCATTAGCTAGATCCAACCATACTTTCCTTGGTCTTTGTCTCACATGCCTTCCAATTGTATTGTATTATATTACACTTTCATTGTATACAGTACAATCTGGCGGGTTTATTGCCATGCGGCAATCTCTTCCAACCAAGCAGAAAGATATTAATGAGGCCTTAAGTGAAAAAAGACAAATCTTTATTTTTTAAATCTGGGTTCCAATAGGATTTGAACCCGCACCCTCCGGGTTGGGAGACAGGTGTCTTACCAACTAGGCCACAGAGGTCGTCCAATAAGATTAGCACTTTGTTATTTCTTTCTTCATTCATTAGATCAAAACTATCATTCCAAACCATCTCGAGTACTCTTCTTCATATTATTCAACTCATCCGCCTTCCACTTACCTTTGCACTATATATTTGTTGATGTTAATTGGCCACCAAGATCATATGATCTGACACCGTTGAACTATTTTCCCTGGGGTTACGTGAAAAGCCAGGTCTATAAGAATGACCCCCAATCAATTCCTGAGCTGAAGGACGAAATTATTCGCGTTATTCAATTATGCGCGTAGTCAATTATGCCAAAATGTCAAAAAATTTTTTACAAAAGAGTGGATATTTGTGGAGCTGCAAAAGGTGAACATTTGGCTGATATTGTTTTTTGTGTTTAAAAGTCATACCAATAAAATAAAAAAAACCAATAAAAAGTTTATTGAAATCAAAGCAAATTGTGTGTTTTATTCAAGAATTAAAAAAATTTTAATTAAAAAAAACAGCTCAATTTGAAAGACCCGTTACCTTACCTTCCTTTCTTTCAAAATTGTATTAACTTGGTCCAACCATACTTTTCTCAGTCATCCTCTACCATGATTCCCACTTATGCTTGCATTATAAGTTTGTTTAGCCATACTTTTGTCACCCATCCTTTTAACCTATCCAAACCACTTAAAGATGCTCTTTTTTGACTATACATAACACAGCAGCTTTTAGTTCACATTCATCCTTAATAATTACATTGACACACCACATCTTCCTAGTGCATACAAATGCGTGGAAATCTGTTACATTTATTCTGCTCTTTTCCTTCATTAAAAAATAATAAGATATCTATAAAGTCAAAATCATAAGAAACTGCAAAATATTTTTATTTCTTATTATATCAAAAGAGGATTCACGCTTAGAATTATGTCTGCGGAAAATACATTAAAATGTAAAATTACTATATGTTTCCACTTTCAGTTGTGTTGACTGATGATCATATAGGCTCTTTAAAAATTATATAAATACATACATACATACCATCACAATATCTCCCTGTCAGGGTAAACAGGGAGGACAGAGTGCCAGACTTTCATATCTCGACACACATCCTTAGCCTCCACATCCATACAACTACTACGATTTCTCCGACTTTCTACGTTTCCTTCTTTCAGAATATTATTCACTTGATCCAACCATAATTTCCTTGGTCTTCCTTTCACACGCCTTCCATTCACATTTGCACTATATATTTGTTTTGTTAGTCTTCCTTCATTTGTTCTATATACCCAAACCATCACAGCGTGTTTTTCTTCATTTTACTTGACACGTCAGCCTTAAGTTCACACTCATCCCTTATCACTTAATTCCGTAATCTATCCAACATTGTCACACCGTGTATTCTTCACAAAGCACGCATTTCTATTTGGGTTTTATGTCATTTTCCACGTCCATGTTTCACTCCCATATATCAAAGTTGGCACCAAAATACTATTATGTACTATCATCTTATTTTGGCAAGATACAGATTTGGTTTAAAATAATATATGATATATATTCATAATACAATCATGTCATTTCGCTTAAAATTATATAAAGAAATCAATAATTTATTCAGATGATGGAGCTTGGATCTTGAAATAATAAAAAGGAGGCATTCTACATGGTACAATTTAAGGAAGAGATTTATATTAAAAATATCAAAAAATACAACTAAAATATTAATTTTAGATTATTAATAGTATAGTTTTTCCACCTTAATTAGAGAACCTATTTTTTGTGACTTGTTTTGCATTGTGCAAGAATAATATAATAATAGCACGGTAATACATTGAAAACTTCAAAAATAACGCAATATTTTTTTTTTAAATTCGATATGATCAAAATAAATCTTAATAAATATTCATACATATATTACAAAGTGTGTTTCACATTAAATTTAACTAAATATATAAGCATTATAAAAAAACCAACAGCTTTTCTTTCAATAGCATGCATCGTGTAGACTTTTCAACCAACCCTGCCGGAAAATACCCCTTGTCTATCAACGTGATTCGCCCAATTGATTACATTCAATGGCTATTTTAACTCGCGTAAATATAAATAAATAAAACAACTACAGACCTGAATTTTGTTGAAAATTCTGAAAGTGATATTCTAGAATATTTATTATTACATTTCCCGTGAGTAGGGTTGCATTTTATTGACTTTTTAAACGGTTGACGCACAATACGGATTCCAGATCTAAGGGTGAGAAATGTCAAACAATTTTTATTTATCCTCACTGCCTTCTATATTCAGCTGTCAAATTTGTATTCGGTGTGTCCGTAGTTTTTTTGGCTGTTAAGTGAAAAATTATTTTAGCTACTTCTTGTACAATGCTTATTTTGCGCAAACACCTATACAATAAAAAAAACATTTATATAGCTTGCAAGTTTGAAAACTCAAAGTAAAGTTTTTCTAAATATCAATTTGAAATATCGTTGCATCATTACCATAGAATACGGAAATAAGGGATAAAGGATTAATGTAAACTTAAGGTTGATATGTTAAGTAAGATAAGGAAGAGTACGATGAAATGGTTTGAGCATGTGGAACGAATGAATGAAGAAAGATGAAAAAACAGGTATATAATGAAAATTTGATTGGAAGTCGTATGGCTGTCTGTCTACCCCAACAGGGAAATGGTGTAATGTATGTACATCGTGAAAACCTCGACGATTAGAACAAAGCTTGTTTGACACTCAATTTTTTTTCAAACATATGCCTTTTCATTTATTTCTCACAGCGGGGATATACTCCGCCAAATTGTATTTTGTTTAACTAGAAAATATAATCATAAAATATAGTAAATCGGATCAATATAAAACAAAGTTCTAATTTGGTAAAATTAAACGCAACTTATGACTAAAAATTGATTTACCTTTGACATCGTTAGTAATAATATTTTTTTAACAGAAATTATTGGACCTCCCCTTATATATTTTCAGGCAAACTTGAATTTTTCACTTAAAATAATCTAACAGAAATACGTGTATCAAAATAAGCATTTTGATACACATATTTCTGGCTGAGCTATTCTGAAACAAGTACAATGTACTGTATGTCAGACTTATGCATTGAGCTGGAAAAACCTTATATATTATATTACAGTTCTAAACGACATTCTTTGGTATATCAAGAACCCCTGGGCATGGTGAACTTTGTTTACACAACTAAGTCAAAATATCTTAAATAGTATTCAAAATTTGTGCTATAATGTTTCATAGTAATGGTAGGTCAATAGTTTAAAACAATGCAATGCATTGAAAATATTGCTCTGAAATAACAGGAAATTATTGAAAGCTTCTGCTTTGTTTACGCAACGTGAATTGGCTACTACGATTCATTCGCAATATAATTATTTGCATGATGAAGAAATATTCCATGATATTATGAACATATCAATTTTATTCAGAGTGATTTGTAATATTCTTTAGGTTACATATTTCTGTATAATATATTTGATTTTTATTTCTATGGAAATGCATAAAAACTAAGAATGTTTTTACTAAAAAAATTATAATCAATGTTATATAATTTTCAATGATACATCTTATATGCTCATTCAGTTTGTGTTGATTCATGTTTCGCAGTACATTATCTTTTTGATAGGTACCAAAAATCAATAAATTAGACGTTGTTACCATCACAAAAAAATGTTTTCACTAAAAATGGCGGCAGAACGAAATGTCAAAAGTATCCTGTTGATTTAAAAACGTAAATAGTGCCAATAACACTTAAACGAGTTATTTGTTATAATTTAGTGAAAATAACATAAAAATTGTTGGTCACGTACATATGTGTAGTGTGTGTGTTTGATATTTTGTGTATAAATTTTATCGGAAGCCGGCGACACATAAAAAGCATACGTTGTGGAAATCATACTTATAAACAAGCCGGTTAAATTGGACAATACTATCATTATCATTATATTTCCAGCGTTTGTGAGTCTTAAGTATTTAAGAGTATTAAAAGCAGACGGGAAAATGGAGGAGCAAGAATACACTCAATCTGATTACTTACACCTAGTGTTATGCGGCGAACCGACAATAATCGAAGGTCTAAGTTTTGCTAAAGATCTCATCCTCGTGAACGTATTTGCTAGAATGATTCTTCAATACGTAACGCTGCCTAATTTCGCTAAACACAATCTTTCTTTAATTCTCGGGTCTTTTCTCCTCTATACTACTGTCGGCTTTGCCTTCCTCTGGACTGCAGGCTTGACGATATCCTCCTACACTCTCCTGATGATATTCACTCTGTCTTGGAAGAAATACCGTGGAATGGTAACATCAGCTTTTGTCATGGGATTCCTTCTATGTTCGGAATATTTTTTCGTCAATTCTAAAATGTGGCAGCAAATAAGAGGAATACAAATGGTTGCTGCTATGAAAATAATCTCCGTAGCTCTTGATCTTGATAAGGGTTTTATTTTGGAAGCTCCTAATCCTGCCGCATTCGCCGGCTACATCATATGCCCGGCAAACTGCATTCTAGGCCCATGGGTATCGTTCCAAAAGTATAGTGAATCATTGGAACGTAAATATATTACGAGATCTTGGTTCATTTGTATCTTTAAATTCACACTGTACGCAATGATCGCTTTGTTCTTCTCCAACTGTCTAATACCCTGGTACATTTCAAACGAAAGTTACAAATGGTTTGTTGCGTACAGAGATGCGCAAGCTTTTCGTATGTCTCACTATTTCGTCTCATTGCTGTCGACTGCGATAATGATCTCGGCTGGATATGGGCAGAAAGATAACGGAAATTGGAAAGTCGTTATAACAGAACCGCTATTCATCGAAGTACCGCGTTCTTTAGTTACAGTTGTAATCTTTTGGAACATGCCAATGCATCACTGGCTCAAGACGTACGTATTCAAAGTATTCCAACCTAAAGGAAAATTGGTAGCTATATTTATGACGTACATGATCTCGTCACTACTCCACGGATTGAATTTCCAACTGTCTGCGGCACTCCTCAGCATCGGAATGTTCTCTTACCTGGAATACAAGTTACGAAACAGGCTCTCTGAAGTATTAAGCATGTGCTGCTTGGCCAGTTCATGCCGAGGAAACTGCGGACACACATATAAGAAGAGCCACTGGGCTTCGACAATGCTTAATGTGCTTTTCATCCTTCTAACTTTGGTGCATTTATCGTATCTTGGAGTTATGTTCGAAGCATCATTCGCTCTGCAAGAGACTGGCTACTCTTACGCCCACACTATGAAAAAATGGGCTGAACTGGATTTCGGAAGTCACGCCATCGGTGTTTTCTCGTATTTTATATATCTGTTACTATAATTTTTGCTGATCTTGTTGAAATTTTTTTTTTTACTTTATATTTGGAGTATGGTCAAATTTTGACTGAAGGAAAACCAGGCAAATGTGTGACTCTTTGTACGGGTATGAAATGAAAAAGGTATTGGATCCCTGAGATGTGATATTTAATTATTTAATGTATCTTAAAAAGGTACAACATAACACATGTATTCGTGGCTCTTATATTTATAATTGTGTATAATTGCAAAGTTTATGTTTAAGTTTAATTCTCAGATCATATCACAACTTTGAGTACTGGCAAATCTCATCCAATCCCCTCCAGAATAAGAGAAATAGTCTTCCATAATTTAAATGCCTATCTTGATCAATTTTTAATATTCGGGAGTAAACACTGCAGCTTTATAAAATAAACTGATTTAAACAAAATAATTACTTCTATTAAAAACTGATTAATAGATAGATGAATTCTTCAAAATACATTTTCTCTATTTTAAATTTATTTTATAAGATGGACTTCTTTGCTATTTTAAATTTAAAAATAAATGCAGTTACATTTTTATACTACACTACCAGTGATACTATGTTTTTCATTATAATTTTTTTTTATAAAAATTTATAATTGGATTAATTTTATATATTATTTTATACTCTTCAAATGACAAAATGTATGTGTTTCTTTATAGTTTGTATCGGTTGATTCTTATTATATTTATTCTATTTTTTATTTCAATGCATCAGTAAAGTGAAATTATATTTCTCAAAATATTATTTGAAACTTATTTTCAAATTTTTATCAGTATTGAAAAAATAATCAATGTATCAACAATTGAGGAACTTTGAGGGTTAAATTTACAAATAAATATTTTACAATCTGTATCTAGGTACTAGGATTAATATCTTATATCCTCAGATTTTCGTTTTTATAACAGAGGTACTGAATGCAAATATTATTTTTTTGTCATAGCCCTTTCTGACTATCAGTTGTGTTTCAGCAGTTAATCTGTTAACACATCTTTGTTTTCTATTCGTCAGAGGACATCTGTAAGAAGTCATTCATTCTTTCCATATGTCTAAACCATCTCAAAGCTTCTTTCTTCATCTTACTTAACCGTTTTACTGCTAGACATTTTTTTTCGATTCTATAAAATGTCTATATATCACAGCACTTGCCACTCACGGTTAAAACAGTCATTTTATGCATCCATCAGAATACTTTTATTTTTTATCGGATTGGTACTTATGAAAATATTATATATACTCGTACATGGTTTTGCTTTCATACATACGACATCTGCTTGATTATTCAAGGCCGAAAGTGCTTTTTTTTGAGACTGTGTTTAAATGGAGAGATTTGTGCCAAAAATTTATTTCGGAATGTGTTTAATTGATGTTTACTGATCAATAGAAAACATGAAGTGTCAACAGATCGGGAACTGAAATACAAGTGATGATCAGAAATAAATATGATAAAAAATGTCATTTTCATCTGGTGCCTCTAATATATCACCACACTGCCAGTTGAAGTCAGTTAAGAATTTTACAGTAACTAATGTGCTCCATTTTGGGAACAGAAACTGATGTAATTCTAGTCGAAAACATTTAAACACTACATGAATATGGAAAAGGGAAAATCTTCATATTGTCACTGAGTCAATTTTTACAGAAAGTATTTCAAATTATTTTTATTAATTCATAAAGTATTTAAGTTATTTTATTTTTAAGTTTAATTTTTACAAAGAATAATTAAGGGAAAAAATGAAGACTGCATAGCATTGTGATAGATTGCTTCGCTCTTATCAACATTGGAAAGGAACGTGTAGGCGTATTACGCTAATCAATTGATATTGAAATGTGGCCTTGTGTCTTGTAAAATTTCTTTCGAGTCCTTCTTATTATATATAATATTATTACTTCTAAAGGGGTTCAATTTTAATTTTGGTTTTTAGTAATAAAAATACCTATTTAATGGACCGTATCCATTTGACATGTTCGCTGCCAGTTTATTTTTATAGTCTTGCATTTTTCTTTAACTTTATAACACCTTTCATGGCTTTGTTTTTCTTGAAAATCTTTAGCTTCTATAATATGCCATTCTACTCTCGACAATCTTGCAAACTCACTTCAATTTTCATAAGCCTTCAGTTTCTGAGGTCCATCAGTCTTTGCTTGGGCAGATTGAGCGGTCTGGCTTTTAAGGACGTATACTCCCCAACATTTTTTTTTGCTGTCTATATGTCTGATCTAAGCTGTGGAAATGGGCAATCCAAGTTGTGGACATCGCCAATCTAAGCTGTGGACATGGCAATCAGCTGTTTTTTCACTTGTGATCCAATTTTATCGTGACAAGTAAATAATCTCCAGATATAAGCTGCGATTGTATTTTTCTCTTAATTAAAATCCAGATTTAACAATTTTTTCATTTATTAGATACTAGTAGGCTGCAGTGAATGTGTTTATTAATCTGTTTATTTTTTTAGAAGTAAATTAAATATTTTATTTTAATACAGATTTTTTTACTTTGTATGTATTTTTTGAATTCCTGGTGAATTATCTTACGTAACTGTTTTTTTTATGAAATAAAAGGAAACAGTACATTTGTATTTTTATGTAAAATACACCCCTCGATTTACGCGGTAGATACGTTCTGCGAAAAACCGCGTAAAAAAAGACCTTGAGCTCATACAAAATCATGGGATAGGTTTCAGGGTTTAAAAAACCGCATAAAAAATACATAAATCTCATACGAAATGTGGGGGGATACGTTCCTAAAAAACATAAAAAATCTATGATTGTACAAAGAAATAAAATATTATTTCAGTACTATAATTTTTTTTAATAAATGCACACACATACAACATAATTTTTACTAACTCAGTAAAAGTAGCGAAGGAATTAAAAATTTACATTATATGTTCACGTACATAAACATATAATAAAAGAAACGAGATTATTTTATTCAGAATTTTCGCTGCTGTCTTCTAAAGTAACTGTTTTTATCTTCTTTACAATTGTTGGTTCAAAGTTGCTATCATCAGTAGAAATATCTAAAATGTCCGATTCCTTTGAAGAAAAACGCTCTCTGGTTACTATTGTTAGAAAATCTGTAACTAAGATTTGTTTTTTATTTTTAATAATTTCCTTATGATTTTTTTCATATTGCATATAAAAAAAATTATCTCGTTGAATTTTTAAAGCTCTTTCAACATTGGAGTAAATATTTATTACCATATTTTCCAATTTTCATGGCTGATTGAATTAATTCACTCACATTCATAGCAGTAAATAAATTTGGTAATAATAACGATAATAATTGTTCCGTTGATTTGCCTTGACTTTGGCACCGTGGACTATTGGTTAAACGATATATAATATTAATAAGGACTATCTTCTTCAATTGTCTATTTAAATTTTAGAAAAAAACTACCTTTTAAATAAACAATTTTGGAAAACCGCGTTAGCTTAAAACTGCGCAAAAAAAATACCCCCGTAAATCGAGACTGGTGTATATATTTACAGAAATAGTAATTCCAAAATATTTCATGACATTTATTTTATAAATTTATAAAAAAATCTTTAATTCAAAACTTTAGGACTGGAAAGAGTTATGTACTCATAATTTTAAAATGTATATTATTATTATTAGATCTCATGTTCTTACAATACACGTAAGAATAGGTATTAACAGGCCTTATGAAACCATTACCAAACTGTGTTTATAAATGGAACAAAACAGGCCTCTTAATTTATGTTCGTTTTTTTTTTCTATAATTTATTCAATATTCTCTGTTTTCTTTTTATGTGTTTTTATTTCAAAGTTGTAAAAATATTTTTTTCATTCATAAATCACAATTTTGGCTTTTACATATATTTGTTTAGAACGCACAAGGTGACCGATACTTGAAGGTAATACAGGGATCGATACAAGCAAAAAAGTTAATATGAATATTAGTATAATTCTAAAAGGTTATAATGGATTGATGCGAAAGTAATTGCCATATTTTTTGCAAATAAAAGACTAATATTTTATAAGGAACCATGTTTATTCAGTCTATTACATAATTTCCATTATCAGCTATAACCGTTTACCATCTATTGACTAACTTATTTATCCCATCCCTATAAAAATATTCTGGTTTTAGGGGAAAAAACTCATCAAGGGATGTTTTCACTTCTTCCAGGGAGTTGCATTTTTTACCATTAAGAAAATTTTTCAAAGATCGGAAAAGATGGTAATCGCTAGGTCAAGGGAGTAAGGTGGATGTTGAAAAACTTCCCATTTAAAGTCAATTAATTTTTTGTGTGTGACGAATGCCATATGTGGTCTGGCGTTATCGTGAAGAAAAATAATGCCCTTCCTTTTCACCAAATGGGGTAGTTTTTTTCTGGTTTAATTTGTCCAATTGTTCCCAGTACTTATCGGCGTTTATTGTTTCATTTGATTTTAAAAGTTCGTAATACACTATACCCTTAATATCCCACCACACACAAAACATGACCTTTTTCTGGTGCAATTCTCCTTTGGGGGCAGGAAGGGGTGCTTGTCCGGGGGTTGACCAGTGTTTGCGTGTCACATCCCCAAGTTATTCTGGTGAACTTATGTATGATGTTAAGTCTGCTGTTTAATTTCTCTTTAAGCAATTGTAGATGGAATTTAAATTCATTTAAATCATTCGCATCAATAAGGTCTTATTCGAAGTCCTGTATAGTCCCATAATCACATTTATAATGAAATAACCCTGCTTAAATCATTGACTATATAATTTATTGACCAACCAATAATAAAAAATGTTTTTCAGTACTTGCAATTAAAATTTACTTATTTGTTTCGAAGCCAGAGAAATAGACAACTTCCGTTGTATAATTGGTAGGACCCATGTCTTCCGACCCGGGGGTTGGTGATCAAATTCCCTGTAGCGGCCAATTTTAAAAAAAATTGTCTGGTTTTCACTTGAAACTTCTTGAACATTTTTCTGTTTTGTTGGAAAATGTTGCCTGATGAAAATAAACTCACCATATTGTACTATATATGATGAAATGTAATACAATAATATGGATCGTTGTATTGTTTTTTTTTTTAAGTATAAAGCAGAGTTTGGATAAATTTAAAAAAAAATCTTTATAAATACAAAATATGTAAGTTGGAAATTGATAGCGTGTTCAAAGAAAATGTTTTTTGCTTGTTTTGCCCCTGTGCAGCCGTATGAACAAAAAGGTTTTTATGAAGAAGGCCATATGAGAGTCCGGAACATTTAGTCTGAAGACTAAATGTCTGATTTGGTGACTGCATTTTGCCGATTTCACTATATGGCTTTGAATCTTGACATGTAACCAAGGCCCAAGAGAAATGTCTCCTCAGTTTGGAGAACTTAGGAAGGTATCAGGTGGTATGACCACATGATGAATGAGATTGTCAGTTTCCGGATAGTATAATGATGATGATATCTATATGTTGCATCAAGTACCAATCACCATTTATATTTCCTAATGTCATTCCAATTTTTCAAATATTTTTACTACAATATAGTGCCATATCATTTTTGACAATATTATTTAAATTAGAAAATTGATTTTAAACATACTATATATATTTAAGTATAATGTAACTTAATTTTAGAACAGATTTTGATAACTACAACATTAGCCTTGTTTACAGTTACCGAGTGCTAAACTCTGCCTGTGTAAATGCAAATTTTAGTAAATTAGCAAGTGATTTGTGTGAGTGGTCAATTGAGGAAAGTCGATTGGGACTACTGTCCAAAATGCTTTGCTGAATGGCTCCTTTTTTCATTTTAAAATACCTGAGATAAGTAAGGAGTTGATTACACATGTATTGGGGTTCGTACCAAATTTAAATATGACCTTTAATTTTTACCGAGGTTCTGTTCTTCAAAGAACAAATGCAAAAGAATCTCGAAAAATTACTCAAAGAATATGACATTAAAAGGTACTGATCTAAACCAATTTCTCGGTCCTATTTAAAGTCACTGGGTAGAATTTAACCATAAAATACAAATTTTATTTATTTGATTGTTACTCATGCTTTCCTATGGAATGGCTTAATTATGCTTATAAAGTTTATTAAGGTGTTCAATCTTCAATTTATACACTGAGATATGGAAGATATCGATATCTGAAAATTTATTTAAAAAGTTCTTTCCGTCTTGCTCTTAACACAATGTTTGCGGGTGTTTTGTTATGTAAATTCCCGCCAAAGGTGGGCGATTTTTTTAAATATGTGCGCTAAATTATTCATGACTTAAAAACACTAAAAGTTCTAAACTATTGCGTATTTTTAAATAAAATTTGGATTTTCATTTGTATCCATCATCATTCTTACTATGCAAAAAAAAACATATTTTTCTTTTAAAAATATGACATTCAGGGTTAAAATCACAATTTCGAAAAAAGAAACGATTTTTCGAAAAAAAGAAATATTTTTATTAGCATCTACTCATATTCTATTCACAACACAATAATAAAAAAATTGTAAAATACATTAATATGTAATAAACAGTAACAGTTTTTTAAAGTATGATAATGTTGCTCTTATGTAAAACATTTACTCATAGATCGGTATAAGGCGATATGAGTTTTTGTGGTCTCGGAACAATTTTAGTCCTTGAGCACAATAAATTACAAAATTACTTACCCTATTTCTGTGAATCATCAAGTACCTATCCAGTATGACTTGTAACAATGAGTGATTACCAAATGTTACCGCACAAAATAACCGTATTTATACGTTTCGGGACTTAAGCAATAGTACGCAAAAGACGTAATTTTACGTTTCCCGAATACAATGTGTTAATAGCTCAGTTTGTGAATACAGAGCCAAAAGATCTTAATTTACGATGGCATAAATATTTATTCGGTACATAAATCAAAGGTGTATCAATCAACAAAGGGGTTGTTGTTTTATCTGTTAGCAATTTATATACTTATAGGGTTTGTTGTTTTATCTGTTTGTTGTTGGCGAAGGGTTTGTTGTTTTACTTGTTAGCAATTTATATACTTAACAGGTGCATAAATCTCTTTTAACATTTAAAGAGTAAAATCGAAGTATACCCATTTAAAAAAAAATTAGATTGAAGCTTGTGTAAAATCAATACTCTACATTAAAGATATAGAGAAGTATATTTTGAACTTGCTCAACTAACACAGAGTATTGATATATCATATACATTTTATGACTATTCAATACTTCAAATAAACCGTATACATTTTGTGACTTAAATATTTTTTTAATAAACATGTCTAATTGATTTACATCAGTGTTCAGTTGAGCACTCATATAAACGAGGCTTTAGTTTTTCATGTAGATTAAATTAATTACTAGTTAAAAATAATTACAAATATATTTAAATAAGGGGTTAACACTGTTGAGGTTTAAATAAATTTTAATTGGTTTACTAAAAGACTTTTTTCCAATTAATATAATGGTACAACCTACCAGTTTCAAGGTTTTCACCTCACAAACAAGTCTTGTTTGAACTCCCCTGATGATGAAGTAAAAACCTTGAAACTGGTAGGATTATACCATAGTCTTAATTGGAAAAAAAAACAATATTGTAGCAAACCAATTATAGATGTTATTATAGTGACTTATGTAGCTAATAATAATTATTACTTAATAGGGTGAAAAAAGCACTCTAAGGGGGTTTAGGAATGTTAGCGTAGATGGGTAGCGAAAGACTAAGTTAGCTAACGTGACTGGGAGTCATATTAGTGGGTGTAGAAATAGAATGAAAGGAGCTGAATAAATTATGTAGAAGGGTATACATTGAGAAAAAAAATTGTATTAATGTATGACAGGAAACGGAAGGAACGTTGAATATGAATTGTAGACTGATTGAGAAAATCATGTTTGAGCACATAGAACGAATAATTGATGAAAGGCTGATAAATAATTATAGAGTATGAACGTGACTGGAGTTATGTATGAGAACATTGAGAAAAGTATGGTTAGACCAAGTAAATAGGATTTCGAAAGAAAGAAATTTATTAAATTGGAGAAATCGAAAGTGCTGCATGAGAAAGTCTGTTCAGTGCTCTGCCTACACCATTGTTCTTCGACCTTTTTAGCCTTACGACCCCCCAAAAGAAAAAAAATGAAAATTAAGTCTTCATGTGCACGCGATCACACAAATGTCGTACTTGCACAAAGAGGATAATCCTTATCAGATAAGGGTATCTACTGTTTTACGTCACTAACAGTGCAGCTAATTAGTTTGAACTTGTTGCTAGTATGTATACGAGAGACATGTCCAGTCTGACTCGGAAAATGTATTATTTTTCTTTTGTACATGTATTATTTTTATTTTCGCGACCCCTCTGATATTTCACCATGAACCGATGGTCAGTTATCAACTAGGTCATGGATATATGATGCTTGTTGACAGTCGTGATCAGTCGTGATCGAATTTATGTTTTTCTATAGTTTATATGTTACTTGTCATAAATGCTTGTAATAGCACTGAATACAACTCTGCCTAATGAACTACTTAAAAAATATAAAAATAGCGCTGAATAAAACTCTGCCTAATGAACTACTTAAAAAACATAAAAATAGCGCTGAATAAAACTCTGCCTAATGAACTACTTAAAAAACATAAAAATAGCGCTGAATAAAACTCTGCCTAATGAAAAGCTGCAGCAAATTAATACTGATCGTCTTGAAAATATGATCTTTGTGCCATCGGAACTTTGGGTTTAATTAGTTAAAACTATGTGCTCACTGCAACAGTTAGCACATCATAAACCAATACACGCACAGACGTCTTCTATTCACACGATGGTTGACAATCATAGCCCATCACAAGGAATAGCCTATCATTGATGCTTGCTTTCTGATTGACATAAATCGTGAGGTCTTCATGGTAATGAGATAAATGCTACAAAATTTGTTACGATGATATATGCATTATTTTGTACAGTTTCGGTGTATTCAGTATAAATTGACAAATATTCAGTTCTCCCTTAGATCAAAGCAGTACATCTAGTTATTAATTCGTTAATCTTGACTTTTTATCCCCAAGATTACTCACATAATCAAAGTATATAGACGGTCTAATTTACATTTATAGCATTAAAAATATATTGTATTAGAACTGTAATTGTATAATCAACTCTCATTTAAAAAAATAAAAAGCTATATCTTTGTAGAGATAGCGGACCTTTTTCCTTAGGCAACTTATATTTGTCTTCACTTTATCATTAAAATCTCGATATAAAGCATTTATTGTATTTATTAACAATATATTAATGTATTATTTATAGTTAAGGCATTAACATTGTGGAGGTTTAAAGACATAGTAATTTGTTTTATCAAACACTGTTTATTCCACTTTATATAACGGTATAAACCTACCGGTTTCAAGGTTTCCACCTTATCATCAGGGCAGCACAAACAAGACTAAATTATGTTTGAACTGATACCGACCTACACGCTTCTAACAGCAAAAACCGAGTTGGGGATTGTGGGTGGAGGGAGGCACGAGACAACCTCGGCAAACAGCGGCGATATCCTGGGAATATATGTGTTTGACAGATGTTCATCCCAATGCACTGACTTGGATATTTCTAGGGTTTCTAATCTGTCCATTTTATTTCCGTTACTACTGATATGCATGTAGGTCGAATATATTATAAGCGTGTAGGTCAGTACCAGTTCGAACATAATTCAGTCTTGTTTGTGCTCCCCTGATGATGAGGTGAAAGCCTTAAAACCGGTAGGGTTATACCATTACATAAAGTGGAATAAACAGTGTTCAATAAAACAAATTTCAATGTATTAATGTATTAAATTGAACTATTTATATCAAATATTATCATAAATAAGTATTAAATATGTACTTATTATAAGTATAATTGTATGTTGTGTATAAGTGTGTAAAATACAATAAGATTTGTAATATTTTTTATGAGAAAGATTCTCTTAATTTTCAACATATTCAATGTGTGATCAATAAAGTTTACTTGAATATAATATCAATTCTCAAACATTATGGAATGAGTGCATTATTCTGTATGTGCTATTTCTGGTCCCCCGACATAGGTGATCTCTCTTGAATAAATACGTCTGTCTTTGGTGACACGGAATATCTCTTCAACTGTCTAAAGACCTGCCCGTTCGCGAATGTTGTCTAACCACGACAGAAACCTAACGATTCCGCGTCGACCCTCAATTTCACTCATCTATAGTAATTTTAGAAAGTGATATTTGTCTCCTCTTAATATACGACCCAGATAGGCATTTTTATAGTAGTTATGAGCTCTCATTCTATACCTACTAGGCGTAATATCTTGGTTTTTTGAGATACGATGAAACAAAGGAATTCCGAACATTTTCCGGTGAATCCACCAATGAATTAAACTATATCAGAAATTAAGCTTCACAATAGAATCAAAAAACTGTGGTGTATCCTTAATCGTCTTAAGTGTGGCCACGGTTGCAGTGCACACGCATTGCATAGGCGGGGTTTCATTGATTCACCTATTTTGCACATGTGGAGTGGTCACATCGTGGAGAAGATTCATGGATCTACTCATGCATGAGGTTATATAGTGGATTAGAAATCTGAACATCTCATGACACGAGAAAGAAACCATACAAAAGATGAAGAGCAACACATTTTTTCTAATTGTTCAGAAATTGGGTGCAACATTAAGTGTATCAGTAATAAGAAAATTGGGTGCAACATTTAGTGTATCAGTAATAAGGAAATTGGGTGCAACATTTAGTGTATCAGTAATAAGGAAATTGGGTGCAACATTTAGTGTATCAGTAATAAGGAAATTGGGTGCAACATTTAGTGTATCAGTAATAAGGAAATTGGGTGCAACATTTAGTGTATCAGTAATAAGGAAATTGGGTGCAACATTTAGTGTATCAGTAATAAGGAAATTGGGTGCAACATTTAGTGTATCAGTAATAAGGAAATCAGAGTTGAGCAAAAATTACCATTTTTAAATTGGTCTTTTAACCAGTTAGAACTTTACAGTCATGAAATTTTGATTATTGAAGACAAAAGTAAGAAATTATTTTAAAAGAAAGGAATTAAAGATCGACCCATAGTATTCTACGTAAGAAAAATCTTAGTTGAATTGGCTAGAACATATTTATAAGCAACCACTACAAAGATTTCTTAAATAAATCCACACCCTGGACCTAAATAAAATGAAAGCGTCCAGCTGGAAGACCAATAAAGGACTACATGTATCCTCAAGATTCCTTGAGCAGATCGTGTCATAAATGTAAAAGTGCTTGCTAATATAAATCTTAAATCTCCACGATCAGTGATTTGCACTCGATTCTTTTTTTTCGTAAGAAGACTGTCAACTGCCCTAAAACCTCTTCCCACGAGGTATGAAGATGGAAAAGCTAACAAAAACCTTTTTGCAATATTCCACAATGCAGGATAAGCAACAGGAATATCTTTCTGAAGCCAGAACTGCTTATACTTCTTTCTGAACTGCACCTTAAGTTCTTCGTTTGTACTTATTCCAATCAGTTCTTGTAATATATACATATATTTTATGTACACACAATCTGTGTTAGGTGTAATAAGATATTTACGGAACGCCTAAATATTGATGATCTGCCTAAATGGGATCCGTTCACGTGGACCCCCATTACATCTCGTGCAGCCCTATTTTCTTTTCTTGCTGACATAGACCCCCCGCAAGTCGAAATCAAACCTTGGGAGACCACTTTGGGAATCTTTGCTCTAGTGTGATTACAGTTCTTAAGGTATCATGTCATTAACAACTGATACATAATATGTATCATTAACAATTTTCGATAAAATGACACTTTCAATAAATACGCTGAATGTTGAAGCACACAAAGTTTATCATGCGGGAGGAGATACCGGTCTGAATGACTAGTACATTTCACACTACCAATATGAGTTTTATTACGAACACATCAAACAACAGCACAATTAACTAATTAACCATTTTAGTTATTAATAAATAATTCCCTAGGCATATTATGTGGCAAATGTGGAAGTATTTCTCGTATCCATAAAGAAATTGAGTATTGCTTAAAACTGTGAAGATTCCCAAGTTGCGTATATCGGTCTTAATAGCCACAAGATACATTGTAACATATCATTCAGGAAAAAATAAATGGCAAACGAGACAGAGCGGGATATCGTATCTCTTAGCTTAAAAACTTGCGGGAATAATTTAGGTGCAGTTCTACTGAGTTGTTCCGGGCTGCAATGAACGAGACAAGAATTGCCATGTTGATAGCCAGCCTCCGATAGAAGACTGCACTTTTAAAGAAAATAAAATCTTTAAAAGTTAATAATTGATTCTTTATGGTTAATAATTGATACTATATTCACATCAATTTTTTTTTACTCATATATGTTCCCTCAATGACTATTCTTAATATAAGCCTGTATTTTTACTCATGTATGTTCCCTCAATGACTATTCTTAATATAATCCTGTATTTTTACTCATATATGTTCCCTCAATGACTTTTCTTAATATAAGCCTGTATTTTTACTCATATATGTTCCCTCAATGACTTTTCTTAATATAAGCCTGTATTTTTACTCATATATGTTCCCTCAATGACTTTTCTTAATATAAGCCTGTATTTTTACTCATATATGTTCCCTCAATGACTTTTCTTAATATAAGCCTGTATTTTTACTCATTTATGTTCCCTCAATGACTTTTCTTAATATAAGCCTGTAGTTTTTATCATCTAGTTTGGAAATTGAACTTACATTTTTTGTTTGATATAGCAGCGTTTCAAGTTGGTGCATAAACTAAAGAGAATTAAGAACTCGCCAGATTGATATGTCATCTTTTGCACCAGCCTTATTGTAACCAACTGCTCGAGTGTGCTACCAAAATCACAATGATCATCTTTCCAAAATGCTTCTTCTAGTATAAAGTCATTGAAACATTTTTGTCAATACTGACAAACTAGGAAGGCACGAAATAGGGGAGAATAGGGATTCATAGCCTCTTGTAAAATCAAACATTTGGTGTGAGTTTAAACATACAGTAATCCCTCCAATTACACGAGTAATAATTGGTTCTAGCAAAACATTGAGCCATTGAGTGCTGTTTAAAAAAGATTTTTTTTTAAATATATTTAAGTCATAACTAATAACTAATGTAACAAACATTTTATTGAGAGCCAGAGATTTATTTATTATATTATTTATAGTTAAGGTTTTAACATTGTGGAGGTTTAAAGACATTGTAATTTGTTTTATCAAACACTGTTTATTCCAGTTTATGTAACGGTATAACCCTACCAGTTTCAAGATTTTCACCTCATCATCAGGGAGCACAAACAAGACTGAATTCTGTTCGAACTGGTACCGACATACAAACTTGTTACGGTAAACATTCATGTTGGGGATTGTGGCTGGAGGAAGGCAGGAGACAACTTCAGCGAGCAGGGGCGAGATCCTGGGAATATATGTGTTTGCCAGATGTTCACCCGGATGCACTGACATAGATATTTCTAGGGCCTCACATTTGTCGATGAGGTGAAAACCTTAAAACCGGTAGGGTTATACCGTTGTATAAAGTGGAATAAACAGTGTTTGATAAAACAAATTACAGTGAGATTTATATAAGAGTATACTAAGAAAAAAATTACAGTAATATTGAAAATCACGTTTCATCTATTATTACTGTTGTATAGTAACTCTTACAGTTGTATTCTTTTGAAGTCAAATTATTTCTTAATAGATGTTACTACTATATAAAGCATTTAAAATTTCAAACAAAATCAACAGTGTTGAAGTGAATTTGCGTAAATGGTAGGATTACTCAACATATTGTAAGGTTTCCAAACACTAAAATTCTTAAATATAATTAATGTACGTATTTACATTTATAAAGCCAAATTACTTATCTTTATATTCAACATTTACCAACAATATAAATCCGAATTTATATTAATTAACTTAAAAACTTATACCTCGAAGAGTAAACAAATACTATTTTGTACACAATTTAATAAACGATTGTATTTTCATATGTACAATTTTAGTTTCAAAATTAATTAGTTTCTTTGTGGCAGTCCCCACACAGCTGTTTTGAGTGCGCTTACAAAATTCTTTCTCTCAGCTGTGTGGAAACTGGTCCTTTTGAATGTACTAGTAGCTGGCTTTCTCCAACGGAATCAGGTTCGTTATCTGATTATTTTTACTCGATTGTTTTGTGCAATAAATAAATGTGTCTTTAACATATTCAATATTAGGTTGTTCCGAAAATAATTCCCGTTTTTAACCTTCAAATTCAAACTATATTTTTTTCAAATGTCACAAAAAAATGACTTAGGCCGAGGCCACACCAAAATGCTTCGTTAGGTGCTAAGCTAGATTTTACATGACTCATATACTAGGTGACTTCATGCCTGGCCACACCAAAGTGCTACACACAAATTCATTTGACGGTTGGGAGCGGTTGAGTCAACACACGATGTCACTCTCAAAACTAACCAATTTCATTAAAACTTACCATCTTTATTTACTTTCTGTGCAACTTCATTCCAAAGTGATTTTATTACAGGTACATTTTTCTATAATTTGCTCGATGGGTCCTACAAAGGCTCCCTTTTATACACAGTGTCATTAAAACTTCCGTCATCTTGTAAATTAACCAACACGTCTGCTCGCTAGGAGATTCACTCGATGACTAATCGTCATGCAACGTGGTGCGAAGCGTGCAGTGTGGCCACTGCGATAGTATGCGGTACGTTGGTTCGCTAGGATATGTCGCCTAACTCGCAACATAGCTCTAAGCATCAAGCGAGGCTCCTTCCTGTGTGGTGGAGGTCTTAGTGTTATTCCGACAGGCCCTTCAATTAATTAAACATGGATTATTAAAAATCACACCAGTTATTGATTTCCATATTAGGTGAAGAATTTGTGTTATCCCCACAATTCATCTTACAATGGTCTCTCTTACAGTATTATTTTACAAATAAATTATCATGTGCACATGACTAGATTAAGTTATTTGTTTAAGATTTAATGTAGTGTTATTATAATTTTATATATCCTTGGACTAACTAGCACCTTCTCTCTCTCTCTCTCTTTGAATAATGGCCGTGAACTCCTATATATGAAGGAGTATACGCCAGTGTCAAGTGATGAACTAGCACCTTGTGTTTGAGCTTATTTTTTGAACTGTTGTTGTCTAATTAAGGCTGTGAAATATCCATTTGAATTTTATCTATGCCTAACGTAAGCTTTGCATTAGCCAAATTATGAGAAACACATTCTATAACACCACGGAGTAATTAAAACCATCACATGACACAATAGACACTGATGTGTTCATCCGTGTGTATAAATGAGGTTTAATATTAACAAATGAATTTGTAATAACTTTTGCTTTTATTAAAATCTTAAATTTCCATTAATACAATTTATCATATTGACTAATATATCTGTATCCTAAAACTTGAAATCACATTTAGCAATTTTTTCAATAGAAAACTATCGCGGTTACATTGTTAATCCGCAATGCGGTTAATGCGACCCCGAATAATCGAGAGTCTACTGTATTAGATTCCTTTTTATTTAGAGTTTAATATGTATAACTCAATTTTATATGTAAATCTAACTTTAGGACTTTCAACTTCTCGAATTTGTAATTACAGTATAGCGCCGATTATCGGGCTCAATTATCCCGTGATTTAGATTAACTGTGGCCCTCCGTAGTACAAATTGTTTTTAATAATCGTGAATTTTTTAACGAATACCCACGTTTTTTAAATTACAAAGCATGGTCCAAAACTGTTATATTATCTATGGTTTACATAATATCAATTGGCTAACGTTAGTAAGTTGGCGATGTTTTCCCGCATCCACACCGACACGAAAATATGTGGATATTTTTTATTGGCTTCCCAATGTAATTACCGTGGTATGATACTGGCGTTTAGCGTACTGAGAAAGCTTGTTCATGTACTCATCCTGTGTAGCAAAATCTATCTAACATATCTCTTAAAAATTTTAACTCAAAAACTTTATTTGAATAAGCCGTGTTTTTCAATTATCCAGGCTCGAGTGTGAGTAATCGGCGCTCTACTTAATTTCTAAAAACTTTATAAATATTTCCAACTTAGTAGGTTAATCTTGGCTTGGGCAGTAGTGCACCGCTGTCTGCTTTAGAAAGTAGGATTGCCATTAGAGAGTTTGCTAGTCGAGTGAGTTTTATTCTAAGGGTTGGACCAAGATTTGTTATATCATTGTAAATAATATAAGCTTAAAACTTCTATAATAATAATTCACAGCCTTTTAAAAATAAAAATAGTTTTATATCTTATTATTCTAACTAACTCAATTTTTTATATTATTTGTTCATTTTTATTTACAAAATAATGATTACAGCCTGACACTATGAAACAACCTATATTGAGTTAAATCGGGTTTAGACCAGTGCTATTCAAACTATGATCCATGGATCAGTGTTGATCTGTGAACACTTTGTTATTGAGTCGCGTTGAAAGAAAAGAAAGACGCTTGTCTCCTAACCCAGAGGTTGCGGGCTCGATTCCCATTGGAAACCAGATTTTTTTAAAAAAGGATTCCAGACTGGTTTTCACTTAAGGCCTCTTAGATCTTTCTGGTTGGCTGGTAGATATTGCCACTTGTCAATCAGCCCGCCAGGTTGACTGTATACAACGAAAGTGTAATACAATACAAGAAGTTTCTTATACAGTAGATTCCACTTAATCGGAACCAGACCATTTTGTCCCAATAATGTGAAATTTAATGCAAAAAGCTAAAACTCGACCAAGTTTAAAAGAGACAAACTAACATTTATTGAAAATACAAATATTTATTCAAATTAATCTATAAAATTTAAAAAAAATACACATAAAAGATATGTAATTTTATTACATACATGTGCATACTACCTACATAGGTGTTAGCATGTCAAACAAGCCTGTTTCCCATAACAATTGTCTTGAATAAATTTATAGTGTTTCCGGAAGCATTCTTTTTATATTCTCCAAGTGGCCGAAATCAGATGCAGATATAGAACTGCCATCTTGAATATATTATTGTCATTAACTCATAATCATAATCACTGTTCCAATGGCATGTTCCAAATAAATTAAAAAATTTAGCTTGTATTCTTGACTTATTTCTGTTTTTCAATATTTGTCCCAATTAACCAGAATCTACTGTATTTTCTTTACTTGTTTCAATATTATAGTATTAAAATGTATTAAAGTATTAGATTTTTATATAAAAATTAAACTTTTTATATTTAAAAAGATGATAGTGTTATACATTCTATTAAGATTTTTTTTTTTATTTGCTCTATAAAAATATTTCATATCACATTTTGAACTGTAAAAATTATAAATAATGTGAACCAGAGACTGATATTTCAACATGTTCACTTTCGACCTTTTAGTTGGGAAGTACCCCCATAGCCAAAATGTTTGGCGTATTATTTTATGTATAAATAATGAAAACTAATAATTGCTATAAATAACCACGGATGGTCATGTGTTTTAAATTTTATTGACGATGTTCAACTAATCTGCACGCCTTTCAGAAAAAAATTAAAACAAGATGAAAAATGTAAAAACTATACAGACAAAGTTAGTTTTTATTTTCAATATCGTATGCGGTTATATGAATGAAGACAGCTAACAAATTTAGAACAGAATTGTTACTTCACAAGCTATAGTCATATTTCTCGATGTGACCGAGACCACGTTGGAGCTATACCAGTTTATACAAGTTCGGAGTATAAATGATAAAGATTGACCATGAATGGGAAGTGACGTAGAGGAAAGCCAACGAAAATGTGGTTGGAAAATTTAGGAGTACGAGAAATTAAAAGAATTGTATGAAATTAGACATATAAACGTAGAAAAGGCTAAATATGTCATAATTAAGTCACTTTTTCTGACCTGGTACAATGAGATGCATTCTTAAAACAGGCATTCAACTTAGTAAGAAAGTACTAACTTTTAATCAATTCTTTCAAATGAATTAAATAAATGTATATTATTCTCTTTTTTCCTATGATCATGTCATCTTTATAGAATGTATAACGATAATATCACAAAAATGATATTAATTTCTTAATTTAAAAACACCATTATTGACTTATAGGCCTGAATTCATAGTCCAAACTTAACTTACGTCTAAATCTTTGTAATTTATTTTTATCAAACACTTTATTCCACTATTTTGTAACGGTATAACCCTACCGGTTTCAAGGCTTTCACCTCATCTTCAGGGAAGCACAAACAAGACTTGTTTGTTATACCGTTACAAAAAAATGCAATAAACAGTGTTTGATAAAAATAAATTACAATGTCTTTAAACCTCCACAACGTTAGTGCCTTAACTAGAAACAACATATCTAAATCTTTACTATTTTATTTACTGAAGAAATTAATATAAGTTAAATTTGAAACAAATTTGCCATAGCTTCCTTGAATGTGGTTTCATTATCTCACTTTAAAGTTTGAGCAAATGAGGTTCAACTCTGAACAAAAGTTGGGAAATTTTAAGATTAGAAATAACTATTGTGAGTTCGGGCTTTAGTTTTTTTTATTTGATATTTATCGGATTGTGAGTTCGGGCTTTAGTTTTTTTATTTGATATATATAATACTTATTTATTCTCTATCGAAACTCTTGTGATAATTTCGATTCATGTTTTTGTATATTTTTTTACATCTTTATTTTGTATTTTTTTATAATACATTTTCTTCTCATCTCATAAACTTTCAAGTTGTCATGATTCATTCCATCAATAGTACTGATTTTTTACTGTAATTCTTTATCATCTTTTTCTATTATGATATCGTAACAATGTATTTTTTAACAAGTCCATTTATTATATCTATGTACAATAAAAATAATTAAAAATAAAATGGCTTTGTATTTTTTTACACAATGCATTAAAATTAAAAACTCGACCCTAATAGATATGGGGTAAAAAATATGAAGAGAATCTGCTGTCATAAATTGTGATATACAGTGAACTTAACCAATCAACAAATTTTTGTATTACCATTTACGTCACGTTAAGGATATATCCGATTTGTTGTAGCATCAATTAGTGTATTTTAAGAAGTCTTAAAGGTCTCAATGCTATACTTGTAGGCACTTCAGAAAAAAATCCCATGCATAGGGCTAACCATACTGAATAACCAATGATAACTAATTTCTATACTTTCTCATGATTTTCAGTAGCATACCCATCATCATCTCTAGTGCTATAATTCAGTGTGATCCTGGCCTTCTTCGAAATTCATCTCGATCCTGGACAGCTTGTTGCCAGTTCCCTTGTCGTCTTACCTCAATCTCAGACTGCCAGCTCATCATTGTTCAAAATGTATTTTTGAAAGTCAGGCTCTGGCATTCAATTTACTACTAAGGTTCAAAAGTTTTCCGGCCTAAACAAGCTAGTGTGTATGGATAAATACCACGCCCTTCGCATGGTCAGGCGATGTTACAGTTAAAATTTGATAACTTTACCTTCAGTAGTATGTCAATTAGAGTTAATAGCAGTTGTTTTGTTTCATTATAACATTTTCTGAAATGTTAAAAATTAAATATCGCACAGTTATTAAGTTTCTTTCAAAATAAAAGGCTGGCAGAAATTAAACAATGTTTGGATGCTGTCTATGAAGAATGTTTTCTGTTATATTCCACAGTGAAAGATTATGCTTAACAGTTTCACTTAGGCAGAGAATTGATTGAAGATGATCCTTGTTAAGGCAGACCAGCAGAAACCCTCCAAAAACAGTTGCATTAGTGCAAAAACAAGTGTTATAAAATATATGAATAAAATCAAGTGAAATAGAAGCAAACTATGGTCTTTTGAAACCACAGTGCTTCGTACTATGCATGATCATCTTGGCATGAATAAGATGAGTGTCAAAACTCTTGAATGCTGTTCAAAGGCAACAACGTGTTGAATGTTGCAATGAATTTTTAATACTCTGCATTGGGAAAGAATAATAAATTATCAAGTCAATGATCACGAAGGATGAAACTATGATTTTGTACCATGATACTCTATCGAAAAATGACTATGGAATGGCATCGTCTGGAATCACCATGCCCCAAAAAAGTCATGTTGACCCAAGCCCAAAAAAGGTTAATTATTTTGGTTTGTCAAGTAACTCTGCTGATTGACATCAAAGAGAGAAACACTACATTTATTGGCGAGTATTATGCATCATTAACTTAGAAATTAAAGGATGCCACAAAAACAAAACACGGAGAAAAACTGTCACATGACATGAGAAGAATTGACTTACCGTATAGTCCCGACTTAGCTCCTAGTGAGAATTTATATTTTTTAAATATCAAGGTAATGATATCCGCAGTACTGATCATTTAAATATCAAGGTAATGATATCCGCAGTACTGATCATTTAAATATCAAGGTAATGATATCCGCAGTACTGATCATTTAAATATCAAGGTAATGATATCCGCAGTACTGATCATTTAAATATCAAGGTAATGATATCCGCAGTACTGATCATTTAAATATCAAGGTAATGATATCCGCAGTACTGATCATTTAAATATCAAGGTAATGATATCCGCAGTACTGATCATTTAAATATCAAGGTAATGATATCCGCAGTACTGATCATTTAAATATCAAGGTAATGATATCCGCAGTACTGATCATTTAAATATCAAGGTAATGATATCCGCAGTACTGATCATTTAAATATCAAGGTAATGATATCCGCAGTACTGATCATTTAAATATCAAGGTAATGATATCCGCAGTACTGATCATTTTGGGAATAAAACTTCACAATCATTTTTCAGCAATAATGAAAAATCATTTTAAAAAATGTATTGAACTACAGGGTAACTACGAGTATATTGAAAAATTGTTTCATTCTAGCACCTTTTTTATATCTTTGGCCTGGAAACTTATAGACCTACTACGTATGTGTAGCGATGTTCGTTATCAATGTAGCATGTGTCCTATTAGGACGTGCTGATGATGTTGATGTTGACATCGCTATATTCGTTTTAGTCGAATTCTGCGTTCCTTTTCGTTCAGGGTCATCAATGTAGCGAGTTGCTTATCTTGATACGTCGTGATGATTTTGATTTGTATTTATTTTAAATATAAATCTCAGGAATGCGGATAAAAGCGAAAGTGAATAGCGGGTAAATAATACAAGTCTTTGACAGTTGAATGTACAATAATAATATTTATTTCTCGGCGCGTGGGTAATTTATACTAGTGAATGAACCAGTTCGCGATACATATTCTGTCTTACTCTAGCGCGTGCATTGACGGGTAGATATTTATTTGTATTCGGAGATGGCGAGACAAAGCGTAAATACTATTTGTGAGTACACATTGTTGTAAATAGTACATCGGTCATTGACCCTGTATGTTTACTATTTTAACAATAAATTATGTTTAACAATTCCTTTATTTATTTTGACAATTATTTATTTATTTAGGTAGGTATCCTACATATGTATGAATAAGTTTTCTTTGTTAGTCATATCTTTCAATAAATGTAATACATTCCATATTAATTGATTTGGTATTTATATTGTTGAACTCCATTTTATTACAGAATGATTTGACACTAAAATGTGATTTTTTTTACATAATTACTTCAATAAAAGTGGGATCTGTTTCGCTTTATAAAAGCATTGTCAAACTGAAATGTTAAAAATTGGATATCACGCAGTTGTTAAGTTTCTTTCAAAAGAAAATCCCTGCAGAAATTGAACGATGTTTGGTTTGACTGCTTATTGAGTAGAATTTTTTTCACATTGGTGTCAAATTATTCTGTAAATATATATATATTTAGTATTTTTTCCCTCTATACAATTTCCATGTTTTATGAGAATTGCAATTCAAAAACAATTTTACAGAACTGTATCTCTTCCATAAAGTGAGATATTGGTATATTATTTAGTGAGATATTGGTATATTATTTTGTGAGATATTGGCGTTTCTACAGTAGTTGGGACGACATGATTATTATTCATCTTATTAGCTCATCTACTCTTCGGAGGTTGGCGATCATCGTGGCTATCTTGATCTTTGAGGCAGCAGCTCTGAACACAAATATATCACGAAACCACTCCTGGAAGATCTTAAACCAGTCTTCTATATATCTTCTTTCCATACTTCTGTCTTGAATTTTATCTAAAAGTACTCGAAATTGCTCATTTTGATCTAATTCTGTATGATATTGAATCATGGATACTTGTTGTTTTATCCCGAATATAACACGAACCATTAATTTTCCATTAAGGTATTTGACAAAAAAACATTAAATATAATATATATATATATTTAAAATAAAACATTACATCAATTATAAAACTTAATTTTTCTAATATGGTAGTTATATTGTTTATTTTAAATCGATCAAATCTCCATTACTTTATTATATCTTGATTTTCAATGACCTGGTTTGGCTCCCAATGACCAAGTTGTCGTCTCCATCACATCCAAATTATTGGAAATGCAACATTTTTTAAAGCTATTTGATATATTCCGGTTCAATTTCATCCCAAGGTCTAGCAATCCATTACCTTAGTGGGAAACTGAGGGTTTCTTCATTTTTCCTAATGGTGTCAATGATCTTTCACTAATAGGCAATTCTTATATTCTTTTCTTAAGTTGTCTTTGAATGGTTTGTTAACATCTTACAACTATGTCATTCCACCTGGTATTATTACTAAATGAAAATTCAATCTCATTATTTTTTTCTTGACATCTGATGGGAGATGCCCACGAAATGCATCATGCGAGAGTTTCTACGGGATCCCAGTTGTTATCCTTGAATATAAGGTGAGTCCTCATAAAAAAAAATGGTCTTAAAAACATTGCATTATATATTTAGGCTAATATGGTACTCAAGCCACCACAAAGAAATTAGAAGCCTGTAAAATGCAATACTATCGAAGAATGTGACTTATGGGTTGGTAAAGTCCAGAAAGATGACATCTTAAAATGGATGAATAAAGATACAGAAGTATTGTCCACCATCAAAAAGAGAAAGTTTGAGACATGATTTATGTGGAATTAAAAGTACATTCACTCGCGCGTGTTATTTAGTTTTATAGAACAATCAGCATGCTCCCTCAGTTATAAAGCACTATTATACAACCATCTCCAAGATTCCACATGTATTAGTTTCTTGAATTGTTATACTCGTAGTTTAATTTTGAAGAGCTTCAGCTGATATCTTTCTAATTTCTCTCTTACCATGGGAACTTTAATAATAAACTTTTTAGCTTCAATCATGTCCCCTCGCTGTGCTGTAATTTTTGCATTCATTCAGATTAATTCCCAGATCATATTTTGTCATTATCGAGTAAAATGATTTCCAAAAGGTTCTTCATTGGACTTTACATCGGTACTTCTTCGGAGTGATAAGTTTAGTTCCTCCGATCTAGTAGCGTCAAAGAATAGTCCGACTAAAATTGAAATATTCTGGAAAAGTAGTGGAAACTTGCTGGGCTGTTCAAACTCCACTCCTTAAATGTATTAACTGCGCTGCGAGACATTTTTGTGATCTCATGATAGACTTTAAGTATGTTGTTACTATTCTTTTGACACTTAGGTGTGACGCCGCAGGGGAGAAATGCCCTTTGGAAGTTCCTTCTTCATCACTAAGTGATGTAGGGCTCATAGTAAATTAAGAAGATTTTGATCTTCTAGTATACTCGTAGATCGTATTGGATAGGGACTTATTTGATTGAACTGATTTCTTTCCAAATATCTTAAGTGACATTAAATTATTAAGAGAACTTAAAAGCTGTTGTACAGGATATGACATTATATCAAGTCTCAACATTTTCATCTATGTAATAACAAGTGCATTATATTAGGTGTTAACAAAAGTTGTGTCCGTTTTTTTTTCAATTTAAATTGAGCACCAAAAGTAAAACAAAATGGTAAATGTTATACGTCATTCGAAAGAAAATTTTCTGCTCTACAAGATATTGTGTGTGGTTTTACGTTCAATATATTATTTTATTTGATTACAAACCTTCAAAATGGAATGGCAAGTAGACGAAAGTGAGCATTTTCGACACCTTCTTCTGTTCGCGTTCAATCGAGGGAATAAAGCTGCTCGCGATATTAGCGAAGTGTACGGTAAAGATGCTATGAATGAAAGGACAGCTCGTTTATGGTTTTTGCGTTTCAAAGACGGTAATTTCGACCTGAAAGACATGAGAGTGTTCCGGATGACCAGTGAACTTCGATGAGGACCGCTTAAACCATATTATTCATAAGAATCCCCTTCAAACATTTTTCATCACCAGTAATGATGCGGTAAAGGAACCTTTACTTGTGGCCGATGACGCGCGAGCAAACCAGCATAAATTGTCGAATGTTGATTTTTGTTGTTTTCACTCAAAACATGTGAAACCCAAGCGCCGAACTTCTGGACTTTTCCCATTGATTTAAGATGGCGGTATACAGTCATGTGACTACAATTCATCTGCTCAGCCAATTCTACGGTGGTTTGAAGGGGATCTTTTTGAATAATAAAGTTTAAGCGGTCCTCATCGAAGTCCACTGGTCTTCCGGAACGCTCCATGTCTTTCAGGTCGAAATTACCGTCTTTGAAACGCAAAAACCATTGACGAGCTGTCCTTTCATTCATAGCATCTTCACAATCGCGAGCAGCTTTGGCAGCTTTATTTCCTCGATTGAATACGAACAGAAGGTGGTGTCGAAAATGCTCACTTTCGTCTACTTGACATCCCATTTTGAAGGTTTGTAATCAAATAAAATAATATATGTAACGTAAAAGCAAACACAATATCTTGTAGAGCAGAAAATTTTCTTTCGAATGACTTATAACATTTATCATTTTGTTTTACTTTTGGTGCTCATTTTTAAATTGAAAAAAATCGGACACAACTTATGTTAAAACCCAATATATCAATACCGTTGGATTGTTAAAAGTTTGATATTTCATATTAACCCTTTCAAGAAGGCACATCAAAATTATCTAAAACACATCCATGATTCTGTGATGCAAGGATGGAACAATTGTGTTCTGAATTATAAACCTTTTCTTCATAATAGTTCAGTTGCATCATCTAAGTCAGTCTTCAATATTTCGCTTAGAATATTATCAATTAACACATTGACTGATAAATATATTTTATAATTATTGTGCTGTTAAAAAAATTAAAAAGCAAGTAAAATTCATTGTCATATAACCCTTACAAACCCTATCAGTATGGTAAGGCCACTCTGGGCTCACTTGTTTTTTAATTCACCCAAATAAATTGGGGACAGAAGGCATTTTGAGCACCTAACAAAAATTTATATGAACACCTATAGGCGTTTTCACCACCAAAGCTATATTAGAGTTGAAAAATCATACATCACATAAGCCATTGGATATTTGATTCAGTTTCCACATATTTCTTTACCATTGTATGTTGAAAATTTGTAACAGTCGCTTGATAAATTCTATCCTTTTTTTCACTTTCATCTATGGCATTTTTATCCTTGGGACTTTCGTATACATTCAAAATTATTCTATGGTTAATTCTTTCTAATGTCGGCGTTTCAACGCACGGTTCTAAATTAAATCCACCAAAGAGATTTTTAGACACGAAATTTGATGGTTTGGTATATAAAATAACCACTTTAAATTCTTTCGTAGCCAGCTGAATACTTTTCAATATATTTTTTAAATAATTGTCCATTTTAATTGTAGACCAAATAGTTGATCTATCTGCCCAATAAAATGCTGATATAGTATCTACAACAATCATTGAATATGTCGGATTTAATAGAAGAAACATTTCTAAAAATTTTATGGATGTGGACATATTAGGGGAATCTTGAATATGCTTTATAAATAAAAAATTTAGACTCGCTTTTGCAATGTTTTCCGCAAGTATCAAGTCGTTGATTAACTGTCGTCGTTTTTTATTTTTCTTAATCAATAAACACTGCATTGTATACATTAGTTCAACGATGTCGAAATGTCCATCGGTAACAAAAACCACAACTCCCGCACCTTTTCCGCCACAATTCTTAGGTAACAGGGTGTTTCCGATTATTTCATACATTAAAGATGTATAATGTGTGTTTAAATCGAAAGATATTTCAATAACTTCACTGTAATTAGGTCCGCTAATTAAGACGGTTGAATGGACTCCCGAAAGATTTTGGCACGAAGATACTCTTGTTAGAAATTGTAATCCAGTTTCCACTTCGCAAGGAAAATCCATTGTTAAGGTTTGAAACAGAAGATAATACTTTAAATTCACAATTATTTAAAAGAGAAAAAGAATATAACAGTAAAATCGCAAATAAGCAGTGGGAAACGTGAAACTCTAATTGAAAAAAACTAGCTTGTATGTTTCCCGCTCGAAAATATGTCACAATGATTGGTCCGGTGCGAGTTCCATCACGCTATTAGATCGCGCGGTATAGCGGGTATTTGTTTCGAGCTATACGGGGTCTTGCACATTATAAAATATTCAACCCACATTTTACCTTTAAAATATTCAAAAGAAACAGATCGGTATTATATTTTTCGTTGTTAGACTACAGACTTCCTTTACGGCTTTCTTTGAATTTGTTATACTTGTAGTATGCCTCGTTGATATATATTTTGACCATGGGAAAATTCAAATATAGGTATATATTATCAGCTAAAATAAACCATTGATCGATCGAAATTAATGTGACGAAATTTGTTGTGAGGGTAATCGTGTTTTAAAAATGTGAAGGGATGTATTGTAGTATCAAGTGTTAGTTTAACCAATCAGAATGTTTTAAAATATTAATGTAAGAAATCCAGAGTTGTGGATTCGGAATCGAAGTCAGAAGTCGTAAATCGTTGAGTTGGTTGTTTTTTATGGAGTCGGAATCAGAGCTGGAGTTAAGAGCTGCTTTTTTAAAATACGACCCCGCTTTAATTTTTTTTTATTCGAAACTTATTGGCTACACAAATTACATTATGAACTATGTTCCATTTAGTACGACTAGCGTATAGTATAATGAGAAATCCCCGTAGACATTATTTCTAAAAAAACAACATGTACTATATATAGTTATGTCACGTAATTAAGTATAACATTTGGTTAGCGATATATGTAGAATAATTGTAATAATCGTTGAAAATCAAATTTTCAACATTTTGGATGAAAGATAATGTATTGATAATGATAATGTATGAAACTTCAAATAGCTTTTAATTTTAATCACATCCGTGTTAATCTATAGCAGGTCTGGCCAACCCAAATTGCCCCGCGGGCCGCATTGACGACCTAAATTTTCCAAGGGTCGCACACAAATAAGATTAATTGAAAATTTTGTTCCAATATTTTTTTTTTTGATATCTGACTACAACGAAATTCGTTCTTATTGTTTTTTTTTGTAAGTGATTGATTTGGATGCAGAGGTACACAGAAAGTGTTCAATCAGTGTAAATCTGAAAAAAAAACACGATACTACAACTAGATATGAAGAGAAAACATATATTGAATCAACAACAAAATGTATTTGTATGTTAATATTATGACTTAGAATTCTAAGTTATTCATTCGTAAATATATTTATTTGTATGGTAATAAAAAAACGTAATTCGTCATATTTATATGACCGAGGGCCGCACATAAGGGCGCCGCGTGCCGCATGTGGCCCGCGGGCCGTGGGTAGACCAGTCCAGATCTATAGGGATGATTATTGGATTGTCAATGTTTCGATAAAACATTCACTATTTTATTTACTTTTTTATGTTTCATTAATTTCATGTGTCTCAGCCTATTGATCACATTTAAAATACTGAGAGATATACTCGTATTTCAAGTATGAGTTCTATTATGTGTAACTAAATGCATCACAAGCAAGGGTTAATAATTAAAGTTACTAGTCAATTTCTCTGTCCTCGTAAGAAAAATATTTCGAAATTCCTATTATTTCTTAATCAATTTGCTTGCGCCGTCAACCCATAGATAGCAAACATATAGACATATATATGCAAAATACCTTACTCACAATAACTTAGTTGTCGTAAGATACGTATTTATGTTCTATTGCATTTTTTCTGCTCTTACCTCTTTTTTCAGGGCCCAGGATTCGCTTTTGAGCATTAGAGAAATACATTTTTTAGGGAAAATACTTTTTTCCTGCAGCAAATAGTTTTTCAATACATTTTACTATCTTATCACGTCTCAAAAAACATGATTATCTTATAAAAAAATCCTGTATTGTAATTCCAAATATTGCCAACACTTATGGAATCACTTTTTTCGACCATCAATACTTTTGATATTATTAAAACCATATAAAAATATTTTCCTTAACAACTTGTTTATAGCCAACACTGCAAAAACAATATCTGTACCCTAGAGCAGTGCTCTGCAACCTTTTCTCACCTACGACACACCAAAATTCTTCCTAGAATTCCGCGGCACACCAAAAGCTAAAATATATAGGTATTAAATTAGGCATGAGTCTTCAGCGACGCGCATAAGGGTCATTTTTCTTTGTCTATGACTAATTTGGTGCGGCCATGGTGTGTACAAAGCACACTACGCAGTTTTCAACAGTTGGCACCAGTTATTGTGTATTAAATACATAATGAAAAATTGTAAAATGTCAAATACTCGTACATTGAATTTGACCGCGGCACACCTGTATCCGGCTCACGGCACACCAGTGTGCCACGGCACACCGGTTGCGGAGCACTGCCCTAGAGGATAAACCACGGAAGTCACTTTGCACCCTAGCGGATAAACGTCATACATGAATTTTATGATACAACGTCGTTTATACTCTGGGGTAAAATGTGACTCCCGTGGTTCATCCTCTAGGGCAGTGCTTCCCAAATTGGGGGCCGCGGGATTTCTCGTGGGGGTCGCGAAAATATTCAGTACAAAGTACAAATATTCATGTGAGTATTAAATTGTTTTATGTGAGTATAGTTTTTATTTAAAAAAAAAGTTTTTAAGCAAGTTCATATAATTTTGTGTTGAGTATAAATATGTGTATTTTAATTGTAATAATTATTGCCAAATAAATCTTCAACTATAAAAAAAATGTTTTTTTGGAGGGGGGCGGGAATTAATTACTTCAGATTTAGGGGGCCGTTACATGAAAGTAATTGGGAAGCACTGCTCTAGGGTACAGATATTATTTTAGTATTTATGCATGAATATATTAAATTCATCGACGACTACAAAAAACTTCAATTTTTTAACCGTTTCCATTAATTTAATTTACATTGAAATACAAATATTATAATGTGAAATTAACTGGTTTACATAAGTTTAGGTTTTAATGTTAAATGAACTGGTTTACAATACAAAATTGATTGTGGCTTATTAACAATAACTAGGAGTTTTGAACTCGTCGGTTGTTTTCATAAAAAATGTTAATAGAGAACTTTACAGTGAAAATACACTATGATGTGGAAAAAGGAAACCAAAAGAGTTGTATGAAAAAAAAAACATATAGATAAAAAGGACGTAAATTATATCTAAATTACTTCAGAAAAATAAAATACATACATACAGGCTGAATTTTCAATACATTGCGGTAATATGCAATATAAAACATTCCAAGTACAATAGGGTTTAATGTTTTTTTTAATGGTAATTCAAGTCGTTTGGTTTCATACTTTTCACATGATCGCAAAGCAGTTGACGCTGGATGACACTGGCGAAGTATGAATTAAGCCATATATTGTTATGTTATTTCCGATAGAAAATAATTATTAATATATAGTTTATAATGCTGTTTTGGAAGAAAATGTCTTTATAGAATTTATAAAACGCAACTCATAAGAGGCAAAAATAAATTTAAATTGCTAGAGAAACCAGATGCTTATTTGGTTCAACGTCATTTTCACACATTTACATTATATATGTGTAAAGTCAGCTTTTTAATTGATTATTCCATGATTTTTTTTATGCAAATGAAGAGAACAACATTGGTGTAGTCCCGATGGATTAACGATTGAATTAAAAATATAAATTTACATAAAATTAGTTCCTTTATTGGAAAATTTCGATATCCCATGACGTTTCTAGAAAATTGACTATGACATGTTTCTAGAAAATTCATAGACAATAAAAAATTGGTCCTGTTGGTTTATAATGGCGTCGCCGTGTTGAAGCTTTTGTTGGCGCGTATTTCATTAAAATTATCTCTCTAAATACGGTAATGTGTTTGACTATTTCACCGAAAAATTAATTTCACAACACTTTTTAAGTATATTACCTGATCAAAATCTATAATGTAGGCTACATAGCCTTGTATTTGGGTTGTTAGACATTCGCCATTTTCACTGTGTACGAACTGTCATTTAAGAAGTGATCGAGAAAGTTTGTTTTTTCTATTGTGCAATTGATTGTTGTGTGTAAGGATGGCGAGTCCATCACCTCAAAGTAGTCCTATGCCCCCGCCGCAGGCGCCGAGTCCAATGGTGCCTCCCATTCAGAGTCCGGCGCCCCCCCAGTCTCCTCACAGTCCGTACAATCCCCAGCAGCACAATGTTAACGGGCCACCGCCTGTGCCGCCTCACGGGATGATGGGGCACCAAGGCGGACCGCCTCCTATGGGACCAAACGGGCCGCAGCACCCTATGCAAGGGCCGCACGGGTATGCCCAGCACCCAATGGGGCATATGCCTCAGGGACAGGTATGCTTCAACGGTTTTCTTATAATTTGAGTAATTATAGTATTATTAATGTGTTATCAATGTACAATTTGGCTATTTTAACATCTAGAATGATGTTATTCAAACCTCCAAAAACAAATCAAATATTTGATTTGCAATCGTAAATATATACATACCATCAACCCATATCCATGTTAGGGTAGGCAGAGAGGACAAATCGACAAACTTCCTTGTCTTGACACACATTCTTAGCCTCTTCCATATCCATACACCTTATAAAACTATAATTTATCACATTTCATTGCAAAATATCATTCACTTAATTCAACCATACTTTGTTATTGCTCTTACGCCTTCCACTCCCATTTGCATTATATATTTATTTTAATAACCTTTTTTCGTTCATTCCGCATACCGTAAACATCACAGAGTGCTTTTCATCTTACATAACACATCTTCATTAAGTTCGAATTAATTCCTAATCACTTCATTCCGTATTCTGTCATACATTGTGTATCCATGTATTCTCTCAGTGCACACATTTCTGCAGCATTTATTCGGCTCCTTTTAATATTTTTCCATGTCCAGATTTCACTCCCATACGTCCAAGTTGGTACGTAAATACTATTGTGGAGATTATTATTATTATTATCTTAGCAGATTTTGAAACAGTTAGTCCAGTGAAACAGTGAGTATTTATATATTTTAGTATTCTTTGTTTCCTATCACTACATGATGTTCGATGTCCCTCTTAACTCTTCCGACATCTGAAAAAATACTGCCCATATAGCACAACTTGTTTCAATTTTTCATTGTTCATCCATATATCGCATTACTTTTCCTTTCACACTTTTCTAACACCATTACTTTGGATTTAGTAACTTTCATTCTCAGATCTTTCTTTTCGCACCTTTCATATAATTTAGTTATCAAACTCTGTAATTCATCTTCATTCTCCGATAGCCCTACCATGTCATCAGCATAAAGCAATCCACATACATTCCTAAAATATACCTTGAACGTTTCATTACTTTCTTGCCAATTTTTATTCAAATATCACATCTATATTGAAGTATCCATTCATGCATCCATGGTTATCGCTTGCTAGTGAGTATGATTCTCCAACGACGTATTGGGTGTTAACATAAGTTGTGTCCGTTTTTTTCCAAATGAAGAGAACAAGAGGACACAACAAAAAAAATTACAACAAATTAGTCAATAATGTATTGTCCTTCATTATTTTACAACAAATTAGTCAATAATGTGCGGTAAAGGAACCTTTGCTTGTGGCCATGCGTAGCTCGATGACGCGCGAGCAAACCAGCATAAATTGTCGTTGAATGTTGATTTTTGTTGTTTTCACTCAAAACATGTGTAACCCAAGCGCCGAACTTCTGGACTTTTCCCATTGATTTAAGATGGCGGTATACAGTCATGTGACATGTTTGAAGGGGATCTTTATGAATAATATGGTTTAAGCGGTCCTCATCGAAGTTCACTGGTCGTCCAGAAGGGTCCATGTCTTTCAGGTCGCAATTACCGTCTTTGAAATGCAATAACCATCGACGAGCTGTCCTTTCATTCATAGCATCTTCACCGTACACTTCGCAAATATCGCGAGCAGTTTTGGCAGCTTTATTCCCTCGATTGAACGCAAACAGGAGGTGTCGAAAATGCTCACTTTCCTCTACTTGACATTCCATTTTGAAGGCTTGTAATCAAATAAAATAATATATGTAACGTAAAAGCAAGCACAATATCTTGTAGAGCAGAAAATTTTCTTTCGAATGACGTATAACATTTACCATTTTGTTTTACTTTTGGTGCTCATTTTTAAATTTAGAAAAAAACGGACAACTTATGTTAACACCTAATACATGATGGCCCATAAATCGCACTACAATGCTCCTATTCAAGGTATTGTGGATCATGTAACTTCAATTCTTGCATCAACTGAATTTTATGTGGAAAGAGAGTCGAATCACTTCTTAACCCTTTTAACCCCAGCATATTTTGCATATAATGTGCGAAAAATCCCATGCAGTTTTTGGCAAAAAAACAGTAGTTTATATTTAATTTTTTATCTCAGTTAATATTTAGTTTTAAAACTTATTTTTTTGTGGAGACCTCCCTCTAGAGTTTAAAATAATAAGACATTTTCATATATTGGTTAAAACATGAATAAATAAAAGAAAAAAATAGTATAATACTCGTATATCAATTTTGAGTTTGATTAGTTATAAACCCAACAATGCATGTTTTTATAAAAAAAAAACAATTGAATATGAAAAAAAATTGATCTTGGTAGGAATAAAGAAAAACTGAAACGAAAAAAAAAATTAAAAAAAGAAATCCACATTGTTTTCGTGAAATTCACAATATATCAAGGATCTTTTGAAGAGTTTATAAAAATAAAAAATTATAATTATTGATAACCTTATAAATAATCATATCAATATTTCTATAGTGGTGGCAAACAAACCTTTTTAGTTATAACAAAAACAAATGAACATAAAAAAAAAGAATTTGTTCTTGGTAGGAATAAAGAAAAACTGGAATGAAAAACATAATATTAAAAAAAGTTGAAAAATAAATTTACATTGTTTTAGTAGACAATATATCGAAAATAAAACTAAGTTGAAAATCGTTAATCCCAAGTGCATTTGTTTAGACCCGCTTTGCGGGGTGTAATCTGACCCTTTTTGGGAAGCATAATAAATCACACATAGCAGTAAACAGTCAACAAGTCACCGGCAGGTATTCAATATATGGTAAATACATTCTTTTAAAAGTGAATTGAAAAGTTTAAAATAATTTTTTTTTTATTCAACATAAAAACTCGTATGAAAACTTTGAGACCGATAATCGCCCCCGTGGGATTTTTCGCATACACCAGTTGGGGCCGATGATCCGTCCCGTGGGATTAAAAGGGCTAATATTCATTGCAGTGTTGTTCGAGACATTCAGAGCTAAACTGAACGTGTTTTGGTTGAAGTTAGTTGATCATCAGCAACACTCTTGTACCCTTTAAATATTTTCATTAGTGTGGATAGTACGGTAGATAGGCAGGTCAAATATTGATGGAATGAATGTGTCGCTCTTGAAGGAGACTATGTTGATGAATAAAGAAGAATTTTGGCAAACAAATGTTGTTTTAGTAGTTAGTCCCGGGACTTATTGATCGATGTGTTAAATCTAAGACAATACTGTTTAGCCCTAAATGTACATTTTTTGTTATTATGAGTAATTTGACATAGATTAATTACTATTTACAATAAACGTACTGAAATATAAATTCAATCAATTAATTTCTGTGTCCCGGCGATAAATTATTAATGACACCACTTGTTTCTTGTAGGAGGCAACAGATATCGCTCTATCATTCTCATTAATGAGGTCTGAAATGTAAATTCAGTTCATTAATTTCTGTGAGGACCTCTGTAGCCTAGTGGTAACATTCTTGACTTCCACCTGAGGGTTTCGATTCCCGATAGTACCTGAAAGAAAACTGTCTGGTAAAGAGTTCATCTGGTAACAATATTCATACACTCCGAGCGGTAGTATTGCCAAAACGTTCATTGACAAACTGCGAGTTCTATGCCTACTCCAAAGGTTTTAAAAACCGGAAAGCTTGATAACTGAGGCTGAAGACAATATTGTCTCCTGTCAATATGTCCAAAACACTACTTCGGATGTATTGACAGGTACCATACACAGAAAGATAGAACTTAATTTCCATGTCTAGATCATCAATTATTAATTATGCCACGTGTTTCCATTAAAAGGCAATATAGATGCCCTATCTTTCGCATCAATCACGTCTTGCTCAGATCAGGTAGTTCGGATAAACTAGCATACATTGTGAGTTCTGTATAGCCCCATAATTATATTTAATGCTACTTTCATCGAAAAAACCCCATCTCTGCATGTTCACCTTACATATAGTTACGTCTAAGAGTCTATTCAGGGCTTTCCAAGTATGCCAATGCAGTTACTCTTCTGATGCCATCTTTTCCTAGAGCTCTATCCAGCTTTAGTGTGTTTTTTCTTTCTACTTCAGAAAACACACTTTATCGGAAGGAATCATCAGTTGGTGTACTCTTCCTGAAACTGTTCCTAAATTACAATCTCTCTATTGCTGGTTTAAATCCATATCACATGTATAGGTTAGGCTAGGCAATTTTCAAAGTGACATACTAATTTGTTTTTATTTTAGGGTCCACCACCAATGGGTGGGGTTCCTCCTGGAGGTCCAGTGGGCCCTCCTTCCATGATGCAGGGTCAAGGACCACCCGGACACCCACAGGGTCCACAAGGACACCCTCAGGGACCTCCGGGACATATGCAGGGTCCCCCACATCCACAGGGACCATCCAGCCACCCATCAGGCCCCCAAGGACATCCACAGGGGCCGCCTGGTCATCCTCAGGGACCTCCAGGACATCCACAGGGACCTCCTAGTCATCTTCAAGGACCTCCAGGACATTCACAGGGACCACCGGGACATCCGCAGGGGCCACCGGGACATCCGGGTCATCCTCAAGGTCCACCAGGACATCCAGGACATCCTCAGGGTCCACCAGGACATCCCCAAGGCCCTCCAGGCCATCCATCAGGACCCCCTGGACATTCACAAGGCCCACCACACCTAGGACACCCTCAAGGGTCTCAGGGTCCTCCTGGTCATTCTCAAGGACACCCACAGGGACACCCGCAAGGACCTCATCCTGGACATCCACAAGGACCTATGGGCCATGGACATGGGCCACCTCATGGCCATGGCATGCCTAACCATGGCCAGGGACAACCAATGCACGGCCAAGGACCACCTTTACATGGCCAGGGTCCTCCCATGCAGGGCCAAGGGCCTCCTAGCCAGAGTCCATCTATGCATGGCCAAGGACCTCCAATGTCAGGGCAAGGACCTCCTATGGGTCCAGGCAGTCAAGGACCACCTATGCAGGGTCAAGGACCACCGATGCAGGGTCAAGGCCCACCCATGCAGGGCCAAGGTCCGATGCAAGGTCAAGGTCCGATGCAAGGACAAGGCCCTATGCAAGGCCAGGGACCGATGCAGGGTCAAGGGCCGCCTATGCAAGGACAAGGACCACCGATGCAAGGACAGGGACCTCCTATGCAGGGCCAGGGCCCCCAGAGCCAAGGCCCAATGCACGGCCAAGGGCCACAGATGCCAGGCCAAAGTGGTCCTCAGATGCCTGGACAAGGACCACCGATGATGGGTCAAGGGCCTTCGATGCAAGGGCAAGGACCACCAATGCCCGGACAAGGCCCTCCAATGGCCGGTCAGGGACCGGGACAAGGACCACCTATGCAAGGACAGGGCCCGTCAATGCAGGGGCAGGGACCACAGATGCAGGGACAGGGACCGCAGATGCAGGGACAGGGTCCACAGATGCAAGGACAGGGACCGCAGATGCAAGGACAGGGGCCACAGATGCAAGGACAAGGCCCATCCATGCAAGGACAGGGGCCGCCTATGCAAGGCCAGGGGCAGGATAACCTGAATGCCTTACAGAAGGCAATCGATTCCATGGAGGAGCGTGGTTTACAGGAGGACCCGAGATATGCGCAGTTAATGGCGTTGAGAGCTAGATCAACCCCGCAGGATCCCAGCAAGCAAGGACAGCCTCCAACCGCATTCAGCAACTTCCAACTGCAGCAGTTAAGGTAATTATTATTGAATGGAATAGTTTCCTCTAGAAGAGGCCTGGCCAACCCAAATTGCCCCACAGGCTGCATTGACGACCTAAAATTTTCCAAGGGCCGCACATACATAAGAATAATTGAAAATTTTGTTCCAATATTTTTTCCATATCTGGCTTGACAACAAAATTCGTACTTATAATTTTTTTTTGTGATTGATTTGGATGCAGAGGTACACAGAAAGTGTAAATCTGAAAAAAACGATACAACTAGATATGAAGAGGAAACATGTATTGAACCAACAATGTAATGTATTTGTATGGTAATAAACAATAGCTTCATTTATTCACAAAGATACTTCAAATTATAATTTCATATCATAAATATATTGGGTGTACAAATAAGTCACCGCCGTTTGACAAAAGTTGGCGCCACCAGTAAGTTATGGTTAAAATTGTCAGATGTAAAATGTCATTATCGTAAGGTTGGACATGTGTCAACAACATGACTTTGAAATATTAGTGAATTTTTATCAGTATAACATATTTTTTTGCGTTCGAAAATGTCAAGTTTTGAGCCGAATAAGCGTCATTTGCGGGAACTTTTGATTTACTTCTTCAATTTGAAGAAATCTGCAGCTAAGGCGCATCGATTGCTTGTAGAAGCATATGGTGAGGCTGCCTTAAGTGAGAGAAGTTGTCGTGAGTGGTTTCAAAAGTTTAAGAACGGTGAATTTGACATCGAAGACAAAGAACGTAGCGGAAGGCCGAAAGTGTACGAAGACGCGGAATTGGAAGTATTATTGGATCAAGATTCGTGCCAAACGCAAGAAGAACTTGCACTTACATTAGAAGTGACTCAACAAGCAATTTCACATGGGTTGAAATCATTGGGAATGATTCAAAAACAAAGAAATTGGGATTCATATGAACTGACACGGAGAAACTTTGAATGCCAATTTTCCACATGTGAAATGCTGCTTGCCAGGCATAAACGAAAGGGTTTTCTGCACCATATAGTCACTGGTGATGAAAAATGCATCCATTATGATAATCCAAAAAGGAAGAAATCATGGGGATCCCCTGGTCATGCTTCAACATCTACGGCTAAGCCAAATATTCATGGAAAAAAATTCTTGTTGTGTATTTGGTGGGATCAGCTTGGTGTCGTGTATTATGAGTTGCTCAAACCGAATGAAACCATTGCTGGGGCTGTCTACCGAACATAATTGATGAGATTGAGTCGAGCACTCGAGGAAAAGCGCGCCCACTACTACGCCAGACACGACAAAATTATTCTCCTGCATGATAATGCTAGTCCACATGTTGCGGCACCGGTCAAAACCTATTTGGAAACACTCAATTGAGAAGCTGTATTCACCAGACATTGCTCCTTCTGATTACCACTTGTTTTGATCGATGACGCATGGCCTGTCTGAGCAGCACTTCACATCATATGAAGATACCAAAAATTGAGTCGATTCGTGGATAGCCTCAAAAGATGATGATGATGACTGACGCGGTATCCGTATGCTGACAGAAAGATGGGGAAAAGTAGTGGCAAGCGATGGGTACTACTTCGAATAAAACATGAGGTTCCGTTCTTTCACAATAAATGCCCATTTTTTTATAAAAAACGGCGGAAACTTATTTGTACACCTAATAGTTTTAACAATCAAAATTGTTGGTTAAGTCACATATATCAAATTATATTTTAAATTTTATTTTATAGAAAAACAAATATCAATGATGTCATTTTTCTTTCAGTGTGATATTTGCGCTTCTTTTCGCTTACTTAATTTTTTTAAATCTATTTCAATATTTGAAGTTGCACGCCTTAACTGGTTTTCCAGATTTACGTCGGTTATTGACGGTCTATTTTTGTTTTTGTTATATTTCATTTTAGAAAAAGAAGCTTCACAAACGTATGTAGATCCAAAAGCCCTAACAATTTTTTGGGCAAAACATCTGATGTTAGGAATTTTTATTGCTGTTATGTACTTACTATAAAATTCTTTTTTTGGGACCGTGGGGTATATATTTTTTAATTGCATTGTAGGTCGATTAATTCCATTTGTAAGGTTTCTGAAACAGTGGAAACATCAACGCCAAATGGAGAGCTGAACATCTCAAATTCTTTCTCATAATTTACCAGCTCTGAAAAACGACAGTCAAAGGCCTATAAGTTTACTTATTTCATCAGCAAAGTTATAAAAATTCTTATCTCTTTCTTTCAATAATGGAAAATGTTGTGCATTGTTATTTTTAAGTTGCTTCTCAAACAATAATAATTTTGTTAGGAACGCTTTAATCAAATTGCAAGCATCAGTAATTAAATTAGTCTGACCCTGTATTTAGCTGATTCAACTTTTCTGTAATATCTACCGAGAAACACAATTATTGCAACCACTTTTCATTTCTTAATTTAGGAACAAGCACATTCTCCTCGGTCATAAAAATTTCAATTTCATCCCGTAACTCAAAAAATCGTCTTAAACATCTTCCGTTACTCGACCATCTAATATTGGTAAAATTAATAATGTCGCCATACTCGGAATCTAATTTAGTAAGGTATGCCTTAAATTGGCGATGTTAAAGGGCGTGCGAACGAATATACGAGGGTGGATCAAATATAAACGAGACTTTTTTGTTTTATTTTTTTTATTTGCAGAAAGAAAAAGACCAAGTACACAATTTTTCTACATAATCTCCTGCTTTAGAAATACATTTTTCCCAGCGGATCGGTAGTTTTTTTATCCTGTCATCGTAAAAAGAAGTGGGTTGTGTCAGCAGCTAATTGCGCACAAATCCCTCTACTACATTGTCATCAGTGAATTGTTGGCCTCCCAGAGCTTCTTGAAAGTCGCAGGGTGATAGGTCAGGAATAGCCCTGATCAGGAGGTTGTTCCAGTCGTGTCCAACTCATTTCCTCCAATTGTTCGCATGTTACAGCTGCAGTATGGGGCCTTGTGTTGTCATGGAGAATAATCACTTCTCATATTGGTTGGTCACGTCTTTTGCATCGATAAGCAAGTTCAACTTCACTCAAAAGCTCTCAGTAGTATGCCGCATTAATGGTGTGACGATCGTGCAAAAAATCGATGTGCAAAATACCGAGTCGGTTTTTAGCATACAAAATAATATTAACAAAGCCCGACTTTTAGCTAGTGTAGTATTATTTTAAAATCATAACAGGTGTAGGCATTTTCTGAATATCAACATCATCCCATAACTCAAAAGTCACGCCATACCACTGCTATGCATCTGTTTATATATATACAAATTGCTAACAGGAAAATTAGCAAACCCTTTGTTGATTGACGACCTTTTTTTTAATATACCGATGACAATTATGTATGCCATCGTAAATTAAGATAGTTTTCTGTACTGTATTAAAGTGAACTATTTAGACCGTCTCCACTAGCACGTGGAATGTTGAAAGACTTCCGATATTGATATTGATATCTTCCACATCTTGGTGGATAAATTGCGGATTGAACTCCCTTAAACCTTCTAAGTATAACTGAGCCACTTAAAAAATATGTTATTATCATTGTTTGTTTCTCTTATATTATTTTCCATTTCTTAATTAATTTTTTTTTGTTATCTGATGTAATTGGGCTAAACCTCGAATGTAAAATAAATAAATTACCATCTAAATAATACTAATAATGTTAAATGGTATTTATTGCAGAGCACAAATAGTAGCATACCGACATCTGGCCAGGAACCAGCCTCTGACATCACAGACGGCACTTGCAGCCCAGGGTAAAGGGGGACGTAGTGGGGAGGGGGGACCGCCCACTCCACCGCCTGCTGTAGCCACCTCTGCGGCACAGCAACAACAGATTGGCAAGCTGTCCCCGCAGCAAGATGGGCAAGGATCGCGTGCGCCGGCTGGTGGCCAACCACCTGTGCCGCTGCCGGTACCTGGGCAGATGGCGCCGCCCACGCATCCTACACCACCGTTACATACACCAGTAAGATGTATTCCTACTCCTCTTTGAAGAAGAATTTTTTATTCTATTTCTACGGTCTAAAGACTTTTTTGATACAAAGATTGAAAATATCAAATAAAATTTTATATTGGCATATAAGCAGTGTTATACAACATTTAAAAGAAGAACTCGACACAACAAAGTAAACCTATTATTTATAGTTAAGGTATTAACATTGTGGAGGTGTTCAAACAGTCTTTGATAAAACAAATTACAAAGTAAACTTATACAATTTAATCTATTTGCCCCGACAAGAACAACATCTTCAAACATTTTTCTTCTATCTCACAAGAATATTCACGTCCACCATAGTTCAACTCAGTTCTTAGAATCTGCAGTTAAAAATTTATATAATGTACATCATAGTGAGGTGACCATATTACCGAATTGTAATCTAAAATTGTTCTTGCGAGAGAAATATACAAAATTTTAAATGATTTTAGCTTAGAAAGTCATTACAAAGTCTCAGTATGAAGCCCAGTCTGGACAACACTGTAGATGTTATTTTATCTATATGCAGAACAGTGCTCAGCTTTTCATGAATATAACTCAGTTTCCAGCATTATTTCATTTAAAGTAGAGTTTTATGTTAATTTCCACTTATTTCTGCTGAACCTAATAACTTGACATCTACCAACATTAAAAAAAAATTTCCTTACACCATTTGTATAAACAATTTAGATTCCCTTGAGGAATCAGACAGTCATTAGATTTTGATGCCTTCGACAGATGTTCGTCTCTAAATTTTGATATAATCGACAAATATTAAAATTTATATATATTTTTTAAATATCTCACTTATGTTATTAATGAATGACAAATATAATATTGGCTCCAAATGGGAACCCTGTGGAACATCACCTTTAGGAACAAATTCATATGATTTGTGTGACTTGATCCTTGTTTTTTTTAATATAATACGAATTATTCCAGTAGATTCGATAAAAACGCTACTTTGGTATTTTTTCTTGCTACACTACTTCTTTCGCCTAGGGTAATATAAAATAGTAAAATAGTATGGTAATATAAATTAGAGTATTTTCTGGTAGGGTGATGAGTGTATTTTTTATCTATTGTATCAGTGTAATGCTCAAAAATATTGTTTGTTTCCAGCCGCTTGGTCCAGGTGGATATCCGCCCAGTCCTCGAGGACCCGCTCCCCCGGGTCAGGCACCCATGGGTGGGGTTCCTGGAGGACAGGTCGGGGCTCCACGCCCTCCCCTGCAGCACCAGCAACCTCCACTGGCACCTCAGCAGGCCAAGCAGAACAAACTCACCACGCTTCCCAAGCCCATGGGTATCGACCCTATACAGATGCTCAATGAGAGGGAGAACAGGTGACATACATAATATTAGGTCCTTACATATGAAATTGGCGTTTTGCCGTACTGGCAACTTTGATCTCAAATATCTTCTCTTTGGTTAGGAATTCCAAATTCAAATTTATACAGCTATTTACTCAAGTATTTGTGTTTCGAAAATTATAATTCATTTGTTTTTTTTCTTTGCGTCACTCAGTTTACAAAATGGAAAACTTGAAATATCGCGTTATTTACGAGTACGAGTTCCACCGTGGCACCAGTGCTGCAGAAACGGCTCGAAGGATTAATGATGTGTATGGCGACGGTGCCGCAAAAGAAAACACAGTGCGTTTTTGGTTCCAACGTTTTCGTTCTGGAAATTTCGACCTGCAGAACAAGCCCCGTGGACGGCCGGATACCAAAGTTGATAATGAAGAATTGAAGGCTATTGTGGAAGCGGATCCATCGCAAACCACGTCCGAGTTAGCTGCAGGCTGCGGTGTTAGTGATAAAACTGTTTTAATCCACTTGAAGCAAATTGGGAAGGTGAAAAAGCTTGAAAGGTGGGTACCTCACGAATTGAGTGAAGCAAATCAACAAACGCGCGTTGACTGCTGCGTTGCATTACTCAACCGGCACAATAATGAAGGGATTTTGAATCGAATCATTACCTGTGATGAAAAGTGGATCCTGTATGATAATCGGAAGCGCTCATCGCACTGGCTGAACCCTGCCGAACCAGCCAAACCATGCCCCAAGCGAAAATTGACTCCAAAAAAGTTACTTGTGAGCGTTTGGTGGACTAGTGCTGGTGTCGTTCACTACAGCTTTCTTAAATCTGGCCAGACGATTACGGCAGATGTCTATTGTCAGCAACTGCAAACCATGATGGAAAAGCTAGCTGCTAAACAACCGAGGCTGGTTAATCGCTCTAGGCCACTGCTGCTTCATGATAACGCTAGACCACACACTGCACAACAGACGGCTACCAAATTAGAAGAGCTTCAATTGGAATGTCTAAGACATCCACCGTACTCTCCGGACCTTGCCCCAACAGATTACTATTTTTTTCGAAATTTGGATAACTTCTTGCAAGGGAAAAAATTCAACTCCGATGGGGCAGTCCAAACCGACTTCAAAGATTTTATTGATTCCCGTCCGAATGGTTTTTTTAGTAAAGGGATCGATGAACTACCTATGAGATGGCAAAAGTGCATAGATAGCAATGGTACACACTTTGATTAAATAAATATATTATATTAAAAAAAAATCAACTTTATGTTCCTCCCAAACAAAACGCCAATTTCATATGTAAGGACCTAATATGAAACTCCCTAATTGTAAAACTTGTACAAAAGAAAGTTCTGCAACGCCTTTATTTTAGGAGTATGGCTTTACCCTTCTTGTCTTTTGGTTAGACTTGACTATCATTCCCTCAAATATTGAGAAATGCTTATAGGAAAATAGCATTCCCAATTGATCAACAAACCTTTGTTTAATGTGCCCCATAATAACATATACTATCATGCCATTCCTTTGTCAGGGTAGGCAGAGAGGGCGGATCGATAGACTTTTGTTGTCCCAACACATCTTTCGCCTTTTCTACATCCATATATGAAAAATAATAGAATGCAACTTGTATTATTTTTCCCACTTTTCACGTTTCTTTTTTTCAAAATATTTACTTGATTCTACCATACTTTCCTTGGTCTTCCTCTACCATGCCTTCCACTCACATTTGCACTGTAATTTGTTTTGTTAGTCTTTCTTCATTCATTCTATATGCCCAAACAATTTCAGAGTGCTCTTAATTCATCTTATTCGACACATCAGCCTTAAATTCACATTTATCCCTAATCACTTAATCCGTCTGGCATACATTGTCACCCCGTGTATTCTCAGTCAACGTATTTATTCAGGTCTCAATATTTTTCCACATCTACGTTTCCCTCCTATCCATCAAAGATGGTACAAAAGACAATTATCTTAGCAGATGTTGATACTCTCAGGTTCGAGTATATATGTTTTAGTGCCCCATTTGACTTAGTTTCCTATCGCTAGGCGCCATTCAATAACTCTGTAACTCTTTCATCATCTGAGAAAAAACTACCCAAATGGCAGGATTCCTCCACTTGCTCCAATCTTTCATTGTTCACCTATATATTGCATTTACTTTTACTTTCATACTTTTCTATCACCATGACTGGATTTTGCAGTTTTATCCAAATACTGGTGAATTTTCAGAAACCAATATTTTACACGCATCGATGTATGGATTAAGAATTGGGCTTCTTGAAAGTCTTTGTATATATTGGGAGTACAAATTAGTTCGGTCCGTTTCCAAAAGATGGCTCTGGCTGTTATGAATGGTTCATAGTGACAGCCAATTTTGGCGGTTTCAGAGAGGTTAGACATCTGCCTATAATATTCAGTTTATATCGCTTTGAGTTTCATGCAAAAACCTTGTTTTGTACAGTGTTGAAAATGTCGAATTTTGTGTTAACCAAGCAGCATTTGCTGGAGGTTTTAATTTTTTGCTTTAATTGGAAGAAAAGTGCAGCTGAAGCCCATCGAATGCTTGTCGAAGCTTATGGTGACGCTGCTCCAACTGATAAATCATGTAGGGAATGGTTTCGACGTTTCAAGGATGGAGATTTCGGCGTCGTAACAAGCCTCGCTCTGGACAGCCAAAAAAATTGGACAAAGAATTAGAGGCATTACTCGACGAAGATCAGAGTCAAACGCAAGAGGAGCTTGCAGAATCATTGGGAGTGACTCAACAAGCCGTTTCCGTACGATTGAGAGCCATGGGAATGATTCAAAAACAAGGAAATTGGGTGCCTTATGAACTGAAACCGAGAGACGTTGAAAGGCGATTTTTCACTTGCAAGCAGCTGATTCAAAGGCAACAAAGAAAAGGTTTTTTGCATCGGATTGTAACTGGAGATGAGAAGTGGATATTCTACGACAACCCCAAGAAGAAAAAATACTACGCTAAGCCCGGTCAATCGTTGCCATCGACCTCAACATCAACACGAAAACCGAACATACATGGTTCGAAGATCATGCTCTGTATCTGGTGGGACCAAAGGGGTTTTGTTTACTATGAGGTGCTGAAACCTGGCGATTCCATTACGGGCGATCGGTATCGACTACAATTAATTCGTTTGAGCCGTGCATTGCGAGAAAAACGGCCGGAATACGAGCAAAGACATGATAAAGTTATTCTTCTTCATGACAACGCTCGGCCTTATGTCGCAAAAGTCGTAAAAAAATATTTGAAAATGCTCAAATGGGATGTTTTACCGCACCCGCCGTATTCCCCGGACATTGCTCCTTCTGATTACTGGTTGTTCCGAAGGATGCAGCCCGATTTGGCAGGTCACCGGTTCACTTCTTTCGTAGAGACCGAAAATTGGCTCCAAGCTTGGATCGCCTCAAAAGACGAGTCTTTTTTTCGAGATGGAATTCGAAAATTGCCTGAGAGATGGGAAAAAGTAGTAGCCAGCGATGGACAATACTTTAATTGATCTGTTCATTCATTTTGTTTAGAAATAAATGCATTTTTGAACACAAAAAAACGGATCGAACTAATTTGTACACCCAATAGAACTAAGTCACTTCACAGGGAAGCATGAACTATTCCATTCAGTTACTTTCATTTTCATGATTAATTTCTTTGAGTTTTATTCTATAGTGGAATTTCGATTATACATGATGATATGGAAAAAAGTTGACCCTAATAATCTCTGCAAAAATTAGAGTTTTTGATCTTCGCTAGAAATTGTCATTTCCCATGCCTTTGCTTAAATCTTGTAAACTATCCAGATGATGCATCGAAGTCTCATGTTAATTTCAATTGTTGATTAAATCATATTCCGCCTTAATCGCCCACATAATTCCAGAAACCGTGATCCCCTCAGCTCGCTCTCTCTGCTGGATAAACCATAAAAGCATCGCATCGTCGTACGTAGTTTAGCCTTTTTAATTTAAGGGCTGCCATTTATATTAATAGTACTTTTCTTTACAGTTTTCCATTATTCAAATCACATTTTGACTTATTTCTGAAGGAACTGGTATATTATTACAGTTCTTCATTATTGCAATTTCTTTACGAGATCACAAGGAGATCCAAGTTTCAAGTTTAAAGTTTCTGCTGCAGTCTTTTGTTAGGCAGATTTATATATAGCACTATTTTAGTGTTTGTTAATAACACTAAGAATTTTTGATGCGCAGTATATATGTTACAGAAAAACATAAATTCAGTTGTAAAACAGTCAAAGAATAAAACCAATCTGCAAGTGAATCCACCAGGAATGGAACCTGTCTCACCTGCATGCTTTTTTAGTGTGAACCGCTAAAACCATGACCGCCAACATGATCATGACTGCTGAAGATCTTATAACAATCAATGAAGTCTCCAGATTTATGTTACACTTTAATCAACTTTGTTACAATCTAATATTTATTGTATGTTATAGGGTGGCAGCACGTATAGCCCAGCGCATGGACCTGTTGAACTGCTTGCCCACCACCATGCCCGAAGACCTGAGGCTGCAGGCGCAGATAGAGCTGCGAGCATTGCGAGTGCTCAATTTCCAAAGACAGCTGCGTGGTGAGGTCAGTCTACATTCCTTTATCTGTATTAGCATGTCTATTGTCAATATCAATAAATAAAATGCTGTCTACTGCCTTTTTCACTATGACTTGCGTAAATCTATGATGCCCCTCTGATTTTTATTGACGTGGAGTAACTCATACTGATTCTGTCTTTATTCAAATTCAAAGCTCCGAACTGAAAAAAATAAATAGAATAGTGGCATTCATATAAACTTGTGCTGGGTACTCAAAACACTCATCACCGTTCTATTAGGATTTTTTATACGGACATGTGTCCAGAGTGGCCTAATGATGGAGCTCTTGGATAAGATGGCACCTGTAAACCAACTGCCTTGGCCTTCTTTGAAACCTCTGAATAGGCTGAGTAGGGGGGACTAGACGCAAGCAAGGTGAACATACCGATGTGGAGTTTCTTGAATGAAGGACACAGAAATGAAATAAAAGAGCAATTAATGTGTTAAACGTATTATCTAAGTTGATATTTAATTTATTCTTTACAGATTGTTGGTGCTATGCGGCGCGATACAACGTTAGAGACTGCGGTGAACATGAAGGCGTATAAGCGCACCAAGCGACAGGGACTGCGTGAAGCCCGTGCCACTGAAAAGCTGGAAAAGCAGCAGAAGTTGGAGGCAGAGAGGAAGCGCAGGCAGAAGCACCAGGAGTTCCTGCAGAGCGTGCTGCAGCACGGTGAGCCAACACTATTTTGCATCTATCCCCTAAACGGAAACTGGCAGCAGTATCCACTGTTGCATATGCAATGTCCAATTTGCTAAAGTGCTTCTGCTGTTCATTTGATTTCTCCAAGAGACTGTTCTATAACGATCCTGACAGTATTTCATGGATGACTTGTTTTTTTATTGAATTAAATTATATTTATATTATTCTGATTTGCATAACTTGAAGATTCCCAATCTTAAATTTACTTTATGTTTGTTGCAGCCAAGGACTTTAAAGAGTTTCATCGCAACAATGTGGCCAAGCTGGGCCGGCTGAACAAGGCCGTCATGAACTACCACGCCAATGCAGAGCGTGAGCAAAAGAAGGAACAGGAGAGGATCGAGAAGGAGAGAATGAGGAGGTACGAATGCTGTTTTCACATTACATATTAAATAGAACTAATAAATCTTCCTACAAAAAGGCAATTACAGTGTTACATGTATTTAACGTGCCGTGGGGGCCTTATGAGTTTACGTTTAATGTGTCTTATGAGGTGCATGGCTGCGTGGTAACGCACTGGACTTTGTGCGGAAGGTCACCGGCTCGAACCCCGAGCTGTGCTACTTCCGTCAAATGACAATGGCATTTAAAAAAAAAAATCAGGAATGAAACACGTTGTATTACTGACTAGAAAGGCTAAGGATGGAGTGAGTTTAACATTGGTTTGTAACTGATTCCAAAGTCTCACTGCATGGACTGTAAAGGACGACGTAAAAAAGAAAAACGATGAACTGGAAAGGCCAATATACAATCTCCGTTTGAGCGTAGAGCTAGTCCATGATCGGAAAGACGCTGAAAATTTTCGGCGAAATGTGATTAGGCGTCGGGAAAGTTAAGGATGCTGATTGAAAAAAAGTCTTTAAATTTTATTGTTTTTTTTATAATGGCAAAAGCTAATAAAATTCTCGGAAATAAATGTGGAAATTAATCCTTTGGTTTATCATTTTATGGACTTAATTTTTGCCAGTGTCCATGACTAACATGAATCTCAGACAGCAAACTTTTTATTTTGACTGACTTGATTCAATTCCCTGTTAGGTTGATGGCCGAGGATGAGGAAGGGTACAGGAAGCTTATCGATCAGAAGAAAGACAAGCGCCTGGCCTTCCTGCTGTCGCAGACCGACGAGTACATCTCCAACCTCACCGAAATGGTGAAACAGCACAAGTTCGAGCAGAAAAAGAAACTGGCAGAAGAGGAGAGGAGAAAAAAGGTAATGATCAGAGTATCACATCTAATGTTTTTAAAAAATTTTATTAAAGAGTGTGGGTGTTTAATGTACCGCGTGTTTATTTATTTGAATGTTTGTATAATTTTACACAAATATAAATAATCTATATCAGTCATCTCACTAGGTTCATTATCTGTTCTGATACAGTTAACTTACACCGGAGAAATTCATATATGTAATCCAAGTCTAAATTGCATCCGCTCGTGAAACTCGCAGCATAAAAAGATATTGACAATGTCATCGAAACTCACTATTAACATCTGGCTATATTTGTATCAATATATTGAGTTAATACAAAAGTAATTGCTGTTTTAAAGGGTATTCCTTTCCAAATGGTATAAATGATAGTCTTTTGTCTTAAAGTGTATTATTTTTGTCGGCTTTTTACCTGATTTGGCCAGATTCTTTTCATCTTTGATCGTGGATTAAAAATAACCCTAAAATGGACAATGGCGGAGAATAAAATTTCTATTTGACATTGCATGTTATATGAATTTAAAAACTAAAGTAATTTAAATATCGCGACAAAAAGTATCTATGGTGGAAATGTAAAATTTTTCATTCGGTTCGACAATTTTTTATTCTGGGAATTTATCCTTTGAAGATGTTAACTCTGTGCAAGCTTATAGTGATATTGTTTTTAATAGTAACGAGTGTTATTTTGTTTTTGATTGCAGAAAAACAAGAAGCGAAAGATTCTGGAAGGAGGAGAGCTGGAAGCGGGTGATGACAGCTCTCAGGCCTCTGATTCAAGAGTCACTGTCACAGATCCCAAGACTGGGGAGGTAATTGTTCAACATATATCATAATATTAATCTTTATACTTTAATTTGTACTCTTTTAGCTATTGTCATATGTTCAATTTGTTTTGTAAATTTAGCACTCTTCGGTTCTTACATCATATTTTGCAGAGGGCATTGAAAAATTCATGGTCACTGGTAATATGGAAGGTCACAGAAGCACAGGTAGACACTTATGTGCTGGAGCGTCCAGGCGAAGATGCTATGGATCTGCTTTTGCCACAAGCTCTATGGACACTGGAATACCAGGAGGAATTTGAGACAAATGTGCATGACAAAACAATTTAATTCTGGATCACGTTCCTCAGCATTGAGGTCACGACATGAGAATCAATACGCTCTCAAAACTGTTGCATTTTGTGAGAATGTAATGATTTCAATATCTGCAATAAGACATCCATCCAACATAGACAGCAACATCTAGTATGTCTTCTCTGATAATGTTAATGTTGGCAGGTTCTCAAAGGGGAGGATGCGCCTCTGCTGTCCCAAGTGAAGGAGTGGTTGGAGCAGCACCCTGGATGGGAGGTGGTCTCTGATAGTGACGAGTCTGGGGATGATGACAGCCAGGATGATGAGGGTGATGATGGTATACGTAAGTAGAATACCTAGCTTGTTAACCTTCTTATCTGATAAAGACCTACTGCTGTTGCAAGTAAAAAGAGTACTATATGACCAGCCCACCTCAATCTTCTTGACTTAACTGTGCATAGGAAGATCTATATTTGAATGATTCACCATACTCTAACAGAGACCTCTTGTTCCGGTTTTTGATAACCATTTGGATCTTATAAGATCCCAAGTGTAAAGAAGACACCATTCCTTGAAGATCTAGACTCTGGCTCCAAGAATATTTAATATTTACTTTTCATTTTACTATCCACAATACATAATTATAAAGTTTTAATGTAAAAGTGAACTGCAGAGAAAGAGTACTTAACAATATTAAAAACCCTCAATTTTGTGGATATAGTTAATTATAGGCACATCTTTCCACTTTAATTAGTGAATGAATCCTCTTCTGTGTTGGTTGCAGGCAAGAACAAGATCAGGACGGATGAGGATAAGGCCAATGAGGTGATCAAGAAGGCCAAGGTGGAGGATGATGAATATAAGACAGAGGAGCAGACCTACTACAGGTGATTATCTGCTGCTTACCTTCAATTACACTTATTCAACGGTACATTTAGGGGAATAGGGAGAAATGGAAATTGAAGGGAAACTATTTATGATTTTAATTTAAATATATTATTGTAATTTGTTTTATAAAACACTGTTTATTCAACTTTTTGTAACAGTATAACTCTACCGGTTTCGAGGCTTTCACCTCATCATCAGGGGAGCACAAACAATACTGAATTCTGTTGGAACTGGTACCGAGATACACGCTTCTAACGGTAAACATTCGGGTGGAGACTGGGGGTTGAGGAAGGCATAGGACGACCTCGGCGAGCAGCGGCGAGATTCTTGGGATATATGTGTTTGTCAGATGTTCACCTCGATGCACTGACTTAGAAATTTCTAGGGCCTATATTATTATTAGTTAATTAGGCATTCCATCCTATAAAGAGGAAGATTTGTGCTAGTATTCATTTGGAGGAAAGAAAGCAGTCTGAGAATATGTAAGAACTACTGTAGTTCTAAATATTTTAAGAGTTTAGGGTAATAAATTCAGATATGCAACTATAAATTAATGGACAATTCAGTGCGAAAAGGTGGGACATGAACTGACGAGGGACATTTACAATTGAGTTAAAGTTGTATACGGTGCACAGAGGATAAGGAAAACATGGTCGAGTGTCTCCTCACCCGTTTCACATGTCCATGAAAGGCTTTCTTTTTTATGGATTTTATAAAGGTGGCTTCCAATCACACAAAAAGTTTATGCTGCCCGCTAAGCGGGTAGAAATAAATTATAATATTATTTACACCGTCCGCCAAATTTGTAGAAATAAATTATTGAAATAAATATAACAAAAACTTAGCCCAGCCAACTGAGCAGTAAACACAATGTTGTCACACGACACTTACAATTATACTAAATTGAAATGTATATTCCTATTAAATATGTCAAGTAAAACTCAATGTTTTTAACCGTTGTTTTCTCAAAAACACCAAAATAATATAAAAATCCGGAAATACTCTTCAGGATTAAAAGAAACCTCTTAATATTGGAAATCTTGTCAAGTATTGAAAAACCAACAAAATTTACCTAAATACCTCAGTAATCCAGAAATTCAAGTGTTGAAAAATGTCCTACAATATTTGATATTTCAAATAAGAAAAGAAAATCATCTGTGGTCCATATTTCGATAGCATATAAAATTTTTGGGAGAACCAATGTTCTTATAATTTTTACTCTGGTAGACCTAGTAATGTTCCTGTTTCTCCATATGTTCTTTAGCTTATACAAGGTTGACTGTGTGATGGGACTACCAAGATTTGTATAGCTGTCTATGACCTCAAAATTACCAATATATGTCTTCCCTCTCTATTGTCGTTTTGGCAGTCAACAATTGCCATTGTTTATCTTATCACGGTTAGTTTTGAGTCCCATGTCGCTGCTGACTCTTTCCATTCAAATGTAGACATCCTTGAAGTTATCTTTGGTCACTTAATGATACCAGAACAATAAAAAGAAATAGATACCCTCGGACTGCCAAAAAAGTACATGGGGCATGTGGGCTTATTTTACTATTAGGCTATGGAGGCCTTTGCCTTTAAGCTGACTTATTCCTAAATAAAATCAATAGCAATAAGTACCAACCTAAAATGTGAATATACATTTTTATTGCAGTTTTAATAGTATTGAACAAAATTGTTTAAACGTGTCTATTAATGGATGGGTAGATTTTCGTTATATTTTATTTAGAAGAGATAATTTTATTCGTTCAAGATCAATAAATAATGTTGCCGAATGGAATGGACAATGCGATATGAGTAATAATGTAGAATGTGATGACTAATGTGCTGTAATATATTTCAGCATTGCCCACACGGTGCACGAGATAGTGTCGGAGCAGGCTTCAATCATGGTTAACGGCAATCTCAAGGAATACCAGATTAAGGTAATCATTTGCAATTTTTGTGTTTAGTAAGATGAAGAAGACCACTGTGAGATAGTTTGGCATGCAGAAAAAATGAAGGAAGAAGACTAACAAAACATATACAGTGCAAATGTGAGTAAAAGGTGTGTGATAGGAAGACCAAGGAAAATATGGCTTGAGAAAGTGAATGATATTTTGAAAGAAGGAAATATAATAGAAAGTTAGAGACATTGTAGGAATTGTATGAGGTGTATGGATATGGAAGAGGCTAAGGATGTTTGTTGAGATGGGAAAATCTGACGCTCTGTCCTTGGCCTACCCTGACAGTGAAATGACACGATGGCATGTATGTATGTATTTGCAATCTTTTTATAACATGTTGACTTACAATCAAATACAAATTGGCTTATCCTTCCTAACAAATTTCAATATATTTAAAAATAAACAATAAAATAATTCACTGTGAAATCTTAGTAAGATGCTGGTCTTTCACCTGGGGATTCTCGGGTTCGATTCCCGATGGTACTCAAAATAAAAATTAAAAGAAACAGGGTACCAGTCTGTTTAAAGACATTGTCTCTAGTAATACTTTTTATTGTCTTTCCACGTGTGATAGTACTTCTAACCCATTCAATGGCGAACTAAGAATTACTTGCCTATTCCAGTGTTTCTTAACCCAAAGACACAATCACAAGTGGAACACAATATTGTTTTCTAGTCACACTCTTTAATATATATATAACATATTTTCATCATATCCTATTTTGAGATAGCAAGCATGATGGATTGACTGTATATCCTTTAGGGTCTGGAGTGGCTGGTGTCGCTGTTCAACAACAACCTAAACGGCATCCTGGCGGACGAGATGGGCCTGGGCAAAACCATCCAGACCATCGGTCTTATCACCACACTAATGGAGAAGAAGAAAAACAATGGGCCTTTCCTCATCATTGTGCCTCTCAGGTGGGTAACTCTTAACAAGTCTTATTATGAATATTCCGATTCGTTAAGCGTGCAATTAATTTATTCTAAGAGGTTTGTGGATTAAGCTTATTTGGATAATATTGCACGTGTTCTTGAAATATTGGGTTGTTCCGAATATAACTTCCAAATTCAATCAAACATAACTTTAGAGTAAATAAACTTTATTAATCAAAGTAAGAGCCATTTATTTTAAGCATTTTTGTCAACAAATTAAAAGGTTATTTATGCTTCTAGAATAAAACTCAGTCGAATTAGAATCCAAGAATTCTTTAAAGGCATTTATTTTCTGCTGCTTCTCTGTTATTGGTTTTTTTCTTCCATAAATAGTTGTTGAGGTGCTTAACACATTCACTGCGATATGTATTTATAGAATAGTGTAGAGGTACTGAAAAAAATCATATTTTCGAAACCTTAAAATCTTACGGTATTTTCGAAACCAAATTTTACGGAAATCGTAAAATATTCGGTACCATACAAACAAAGAGAATCGAATGACGCGCAACGGGCGTCATCAGTGTCTCTACAAAAAATGTGTTGACGCCCATGGGCGTCTTTAGCAGCGAACGTGTTAAAAAAGGGAAAATCAGTTTGTGATAAATCGGGCGAGTAAGGTGGATGAGGTAATGTTTCATAGACCAACTCGTTCATTTTTTTATTTGAGATAATAGGATGTAAGAAATGGATCATTACGATTATGCAACAGTAACAAAGAACACACTTCGTAGGGATTTTTTTTTAGTTATTAAGTTCATGTGGAATCCACTTATCAAGCTTTTTCACCTTTCCAATTTGCTTTAAATGTACAAAAATTGTAGCAGGACCAAGAATCATTGTGCCATTTTCCATACTGTTTGCTTCGTGTTCAATTTTTTTCCAATAAAGCTTTTAATTCATCATTTTCAACAGTAGCATGACTTCCCGAACCCTCTTCATCTTTAAGACTTACGTCACTATTTCAATTTTTTTCGATCCAACGCTGCAAAGTTTGTTCAGAAGTGGTCCTTTCACTCCATGTTTACTTAACATTGGGAGCTTTTTGAAATACATACCCAAGTTTAAATTCATCCAAAAAAATTACTCTTAATTCTTCTTTTTTCAATCCCATTTCTGAAGGACTTGACTCCATAAATTAATATAGTAGATTCCAAACTGTCAAACGAAAACAAATGGACAAATATTTCCTAACAAAGAACGTTTGAAATAGTATATCAAAATAGGCCATTATTTTCGGAACAACCTATTTTGCTATGGTTTCAGTTAATAACTAATAGAGAGAATAATTGTTTATTCCTTTTGTATTTTAGTACGCTGTCAAACTGGGTGATGGAGTTTGAGAAGTGGGCCCCATCCGTGGTGGTAGTATCGTACAAGGGCTCCCCGCAGAGCCGCCGCCTCGTGCAGAACCAGATGAGGGTAACCAAATTCAACGTGCTGCTTACCACCTATGAGTACGTCATCAAGGACAAAAGTGTGCTGGCCAAGGTAAGTTCTATATAATAATATTGATAATTGAACACTACATGCAGATCATTCCATTGGATAGCTCCAGGAACATCTTATAGTTCGGTTCAATTACCCTGTTCATGTTGGAGGTTATTTTTTGCGATGTGGACATATTGAAGAGCAAATTTTGGGTACAACATTGTCTTCAGTTTCGTTTATCGGGCCCTCAAATCACTGTAGTAGGCAACTCACAGTATATGTACCATATGAATCAAGTCCCTGTTAAACTATAATATATCTGCGCAAAAAAACTTATGTAGGACTTTCATTGTTTCAAAAAGTTTTAAATATGTCTGAAACACCACCCTTAAAATCACAATTACAGAACTTCTTGAATGTAATGAATTCTGAAGCAAGCAAAATAGCATTCATATATGTATTGTTGCAGATCCAATGGAAGTACATGATAATAGACGAGGGGCATCGCATGAAGAACCATCACTGCAAGTTGACACAGGTGCTGAACACACATTATATAGCGCCGCACCGCTTGCTGCTTACGGGCACGCCGCTGCAGAACAAGCTGCCCGAGCTGTGGGCACTGCTCAACTTCCTGCTGCCCTCCATCTTCAAGAGTTGCTCCACCTTCGAGCAGTGGTTCAACGCACCGTTCGCTACCACCGGAGAGAAGGTAATAAATCATATCACAGCTTTACTTTAAACTCCAGCATCTGAAACACACATCAAGGAAAACCGGAGAACACTTGAAAGAAGATTAAGTGAATATGTTGATTGGAAAACTTTTGTGAGATCCAAGAATGTTATGGACAGATTTATTGCTCTTATGGTTTCCTAGTGTCATGTGTTCATGTTTGACATGATATGGATATGTTTCTTGAACATCACACTTCTATAAAATATCCTCTTTGATGAGATAGATTAGGGCAGAAGGAAACACGATGGATAGTGCAAAAAAATTAAGAGCATCCTTAAGATTAAAAAATATTATTGCTCAGCACAATTACACGATGAAAAAAATACTATGTGAAGGGTCCAAATTGGCAATAATACTCTATAAAATTTATAGTACAAACTATAGATTTATATAAAATCCTGGATGAAATCGGACAGTTGAAGAACTGTTGTGTTTTCGTTGACAAAAATGCTTTATCCAGAATTATTATCATCATTTAGGGATCTACAACACCAGACATGACGTATAAAAGTATTTCCTATAACAATCTTGATAATCTATTCCCTACTCTTGCTAAAGTTGTCTTGGTACAGGTGGAGCTGAACGAGGAAGAAACCATCCTGATTATCCGCCGTCTGCACAAAGTGCTGCGGCCTTTCCTGCTGCGTCGCCTCAAGAAAGAGGTGGAATCCCAGTTGCCCGACAAGGTGGAGTACATCGTCAAGTGCGACATGTCTGGTCTGCAAAGGGTTCTTTACAAGTCAGTATTTACTCATATTCGTCTAGTGTTAAAATTATAAAAATACAGAGCAACCGAGAATTATGACATTTTGAAATATCCAACTTTCCAAAATTTTCTGAGCTGTCGTGTATAAGAAGTGGAAACGATAACTCATCTGATAAATATATATTGTAAACTTAAAAGATCTGATTTATCAGGTTTTCTCCTATTGTCATTATCAAAGTGCATATCTCGATTGGGAGAGTCATACAAGATGTGTCTAGACTGTTGATGTTGGCTATTACTCCTTAGAAGAGATCTATAGTATGTACTTGTTAGATATACAAATCACTTACAGTAAAAATAGCAAACCCCTTGTCGATCGACAAATTTATCATAGTGATTGTGATCGTTTTCGGTGCTGTATTTATGAACTGAACTATTAAGAGCATCACCACTCGCACACGGAATGACTTAGTTGAACGAATTTTTGGATATTGACATCTACATCTTGATAAATAAATAGAAGATTGAGTTCCTAAATAAGCTTTGTAGGCATAAGTATACTAATGTAGATTTTTTTTTAGTTTCTAACAAAATTTCATTAGTTCTGTCTTATTTTTATGCATTTTTGATTGGTATTTACAGACACATGCAGTCGAAGGGCGTCTTGTTGACGGATGGATCAGAGCGTGGCTCCAAGGGCAAGGGTGGCGCTAAGGCACTCATGAACACCATCGTGCAGCTGCGCAAGCTTTGCAATCACCCCTTCATGTTCCAACACATCGAGGAGAAGTATTGCGACCACATTGGCGGCTCTGGCGTTGTGCAGGGGTAAATATAATTCCTTACTTTCGATCAAGCAACTACTATTTATGGTGCCATAACTCCCTACAAAGGGGCTTCTCATTTTTTATTGGTTACTCTTAAATATTAAAAATGATGGTCTAGACCAGTGTTCCCCAACCGGTGGTCCATTCTATGCAACACTCATTTCTACCACATTAAATATACTTTCATCACTTTTCTACCTAATGTTGGGACTAAGATTACACTTTACGTCACCCATCGCTTTAAGAAATGGTTTTTTTTTCTTAGCATTTTTGCAGTGAATCACATTAACTTGATTCACTCAAACCAAGCGGTACCCAACATCGTAGTGATATACGTAACCAAGCTTCACCAAATGCTTGTGAACTTGTTGCTTTTCCATCTATCAAAATTTGATTAATTTAGTTTTGCCATGTTTTCTAGATCTTACCAAACTTCTAATACCTTCCATATTATATATAGTCAATCCCTCAATTTCCTTTCCACTCTTTACGGAGACTTCCTTGAAATCATATTTGCTGGTGAGTTGTCTCTTAACAATTTGGATATTTTTGTGATATTCCGTATAATCCATATGTGTTTCTCTCCCTCAGCATACTCGATTTATGTGATTTTGCTATAATTCGATTTAAATAAAAATCCAGTTTGAATTTTCCCGATTGAAAGAAATAAACTATGTAGGTCTTTTAGTTGAAAATAATAATTATTTTTTAATCATTTTTAGGTTATTTTCTTTCATTTTGAACCAATCTCACCCTAATTAAAATCGATTCACTTTATGCATTTTTTTTAGTTAAACAATTTTTCCTAGAATTAATCAATGGTGTCAAGTGAAGGATACCTGTATAGTTAATTCAGGAAAGTCTTGCAGTGTGACTCAGCCTGACAAAAAAAAATTGTTTCTAAATATAGGTTAAGAAGTTTATTTTTTTTACGAGACTAGCTTAGATGAGTTTTTTTTTAGTTAACTCTTTAATTATATTATTTCTTTAAAAAAATGTTTTATGTTTTTTTTCTTCAGACCTGACCTATTCAGAGCATCAGGAAAATTCGAGCTGCTGGACCGCATCCTGCCCAAGCTTAAAAACACAGGGCACCGTGTGCTGCTCTTCTGTCAAATGACACAGTGCATGACCATCATCGAGGATTACCTCGGCTGGAGACATTTCAGTTACCTCAGGTGAGTGTCTCTCATATCTGTGCAAGGAAATATCCATGCAAGACCATTGTGAATAGAAACCTTTCTTAGGAAGATGAGTCTGCAGGAAGAAGTATTTGCTGTTTCTGAACCGTTCGCCTAGTTGGTAAGACTCTTGACTTCCACCCGAGGATTCGGGATATGATTCCTGTTAGTACCCAAAGAATAAATAAAACAGGGTTCTAATCTGGTGAGAGTTTGTCTGGTAAGGATAGTATGCAAATATGTATAGTGATGAATCGCTTGTTTCATGCTTACTTTAGTGGTTCTAAAAATCCAAAAGTCCGATTAATGGGCTGAAGACAATGCCGGCCACACTTTTCAATATGTGCACATATCAGCACATTTTCAATATGTGCACATATCAATATGTGCACATTCAAATATTAACATATCACCGCATCACCGATGCTAATATGTTAAGGAATACCATATAACTGAATGAAAATATTGTTCACCTGTAAAAAATGTCTTATAAAATCTGTTCACATGTAAATAATGAATGCCTTATAAAATATATTCACCTGTAAAAAATGACTTATGAAAAATCAATACAGGAATAACTGCACAGTAATGATGATATAGCTGCTTAAAATCTTAGACTAACAATATCTAATATAGAGAAATAATTACCATAATTCCTTCTGAAATAGAATATATGAAAAACCATTACTTCTTTTCTAAATGTACATTAAAAGAAATATTATAATTCCTGTCAATTTAGAATCAATACTTTACTGTTTTCTTAGATATAATTAATTTTTAAAAATTTGCAATATAAGAAAATATTGCAAATTTGGCCTCAGCGAGGAAACGTTGCGTCATATATTCTTGGAATGTCTTTATGAAGAAAATTTTTTATAAAGAACGCTTTGCCAACTAGTATGAGAATTCTCATTACAAACTTGTCTTCCTCTGTTTGCATTGTTAAAATTTATTATTTGTATTGCATTACACTTTTTTCGTATACCATACAACCTGGCGGACTTAATGTTATCTCTTCCAACAACCTACAATGATGTTAAACAAGACTCAAGTGAAAACCACTCTGACTAGGCCAAAAACTTTTTAGAAACCGAGTTTTAATTTATTAGACTACTGCTATGATATTAATGATATGCTCCTTGAATCTTCATTCAGGTTGGACGGTATGACCAAGGCAGAAGATCGCGGAGAGCTTCTGAAGAAATTCAACGATCCCAAGTCTGAGTACTTCATCTTTTTGCTCTCCACACGAGCCGGTGGGTTGGGGCTCAATCTGCAGAGTGCAGACACGGTCGTCATCTTCGACTCCGATTGGAATCCTCATCAGGTATTTACTCAAGCGCCGTTAATCTTTTCAATATATAATTAATGTTTAGATCATTTTAAAAGTCTGTGACCTACAAACTCATTTCAACTTTGGCAAAGCTCGGATCGACAACTGTTGTCTCTTCGAGGGTTCTTCATATATATTTTTGGCTCCGTCGATTGTGTTCTGAATCAGTGAAAAGATACAATTAAAGTTTATTTCAGAGATACGGGTATAAAAGTACTACACATCCATTGCTACAGTAAAACCCCGTTAATTTGTAATTCACAGGACTGAATTTAAAAATAAATACTTATTACAAATTAACACTTTCGAAGTCAATATAATTTTTAAGAAAATATTTCAATGAAGTAATATTGCAATTCCCATAAGTAACATCGTTTTTTTTTTCAATGAAATTCAAAACAATTTTTCTTCTATTTAACTTTTCTTGTACAAAATAATTCCCCATATTATCTATAACCTTCTGCCACCTTTCTTTCAAATCATCCATACCCTTCTTGTAAAATTCAGCAGGTTTTGACTGAAAATAGTCTAAAAGGGCTGTATTCACCTCTTCTAAGGAATTAAAATTTTGATCTCTTAGAAACTGTTCCATAGAACGAAATAAGTGAAAATTAGATGGTGCGAGATCCGGCGAGTATGGAGGATGCAACAGGGTGACCCAACCAAGATCCTGAAGTTTTTCACGCGTCAATTTCGCAACATGAGGTCGCGCGTTGTCGTGCTTAAGAGTAATGGTGCGTCTATTCACCAAAGCTGGCCTCTTTTGGTGCAATGCTTCATTCAATCTATCCAACTGTTGACAGTATAACTCTGCCGACACTGTCCGACCTTGTGGCAATAGTTCGAAGTAAATTATTTTTTAGAATCCCACCATACACACAATAACACTTTTTTAGAATGCAATGACCGTTTAGGGATTGAAATAGCCTTTTGTCCGCGTTTTAACCATTGTTTTTTTTCGTTACGTTTGAATAGAAAACCCATTTCTCATCACCAGTCACAAAGAAATGGGCTTGATTGTTATTTTTCTTGCAATAATCTGCTGATGCTGAGCCGTTGAGTCATGTTGCGGTCGGTCAATGCGTGTGGGACCCAAACACCTTTTTGAATTTTGCCCAACTTCTTTAATATCCTCTGAGTACTGGACCAGGATGTACCAACCTTTTCTGATGATTATTCAATAGTCAGCATCGGATCGTCTTCGATTGCAGACTTCAGGGCTGCTTCATCTGCCTGGACGGGTCGTCCACTTCGAGGCTCGTTTTCCAAACACAAATCACCAGATTTAAATTTTTTGAACCATCGTTGGCATTTCCTGACATTCAATATGTCACCGTAAATCTCGCAGATATCCTTCGTAGCCTCTGTCGCTTTCTTTTTCAAATGATATTGAAAAAGTATACTGCTCCACAGATGTTGTTCCGACGGACACGTCTCTTCCATTGTCTTCAGAGGGATAAAAGAAATCGTTTTTTTTTGTCCCAAGGGCACGAGCAGGTAGCCGCTACACAAGAGAAACTTATAACACGTCCTTACTGCCTAACAGACTGAAGGAGACTATTTTAAAGATGGTACATCAACAAAAACGACATTACTTATGGATACCCCTAATAATTTACATTCCGATCTCAGTCATATACCTCTGCATGACAGAAAAAAGGACACATACTCAATCGTGAATTGTATTACACGACAAATTAATGACATTTTGTTGTGTTTAGGATCTGCAAGCGCAGGATCGTGCCCACCGCATTGGGCAGCGTAACGAAGTGCGAGTGCTCCGGCTAATGACAGTTAACAGTGTGGAGGAGCGTATTCTGGCGGCCGCACGTTACAAGCTCAACATGGACGAGAAGGTCATCCAGGCGGGCATGTTTGACCAGAAATCCACGGGTAGCGAGAGGCAGCAATTCCTGCAGAGTATCCTGCACCAGGATGGAGACGAAGAGGAGGTAAATATAAATTTTGCTATTCAATTCCATGTTCTCGTTGATATATATATTTATTTTTTTGGTAATATAAAACTTCTTACGAAATTGTTGCAAATAATAATAAAATGACTATTAAATAGCACCGTTTAGAGTAGATTCTCTACTAAAGGGCATTCTAACTCGGGATTCGAACTTACTATTATTGTCTGTTATATATATAAGGTAAGTGTTAGGATAAGAAGGTGTGACTGCAACCAATAGATTAGGTACTTTTCCGCATCTGCATATGTTTAGAAAAACATTTGGTAAGAAAACTGCAAAAAAATTATCAAGGAAAGACGAACTACAGAGGAAACCTTTGTACATCTTCCGATATGTGATAGTAACACATTCAGCTTTAGGTGTAGTGTATGTGCGCCATGAACTTCCCCATGTACGTGTTTATGTAATACAACTCCTAGAATGTCTAAGTTGAATAATTTGTCAATGGCACTAAATTATTTACATCCAGAATTCTGCCACCTGGACAGTCCCGAGCATTCCAAGAATCAAGTGCTCTGGTGAAAGACACCAGGCTCCTAGGGGACTGCAGTGAGTGTCCCATGGACCGCTGCTCACCGTAGATACAGAGAATCAATCCATCTATATTCCTTAATTTTGGCACATCCTTTATTCTTCCAATTCTTGTTCGGAACCTGTTGAGAGATTTCCACATCCTCCAGGACAGTTCAGAGCCAGGTGGTAAATCCACTCATTGGAGCCTGATGATCTCCACTCATTCACCCTAGCAAAAGCAAGTGGTTGTTCCAGAGACTAAGTGGTCTTAATGAAACTGTGCCTGGATTTCAACCTAGGGGCTGGGTGCTGGTGGTAATGCAAAGGATGTCGAGAGTCGTCCATTTAGTTGGATCTCTCAGCAATGCTTCTAATGTCTTCTGATTTTTGTAGGAGCAATACCGGTAAGGGTGTACACCTCATTTAATGGGGCTGATTTAAGGCAATCCATGGCAAGTCAATTCTCATTCAAGGCTATATCTACCTGAGCAGCGTGACTTGATCAGCTTTAGATGGGACAGGCGTATTCGCCTGCCGAGTAACACATGGCCTGTCCTGAAGTCCAGAGGATAGGTTTTGTGTTCCAATACAATATAAACTATTTTAATAGTGCAGTTGAATATAGTAAAAAGCTATATGAATTACTTTACACTTTTCCTTTGAACTATAAGGAAATCAAAAAATATACTCTTGTTTTCACCCACAGTAGAACTTAGAATGATTCAATTGTAATGATCTCATTATTACGGAACTAATGTTATACTTCATTTCCAGGAAGAGAACGAAGTTCCCGATGATGAAATGATCAACCTGATGATCTCCAGGTCAGAGGAGGAAACGGAGATTTTCCGGCAGATGGACGTGGACCGGCGGGCGGCAGACCCCAAGCCCCGCCTGTTACAGGAATGTGAGCTGCCTGATTGGCTCGTTAAAGTGGATGACGAGGTATTTCAACACGACCCTTCTGTATTATTATTATTTGTCCTAAGGCTCGACTAAGTGTTTCATGCCAGAAGGCATTGAACTGGTTGAATGTTAGAAATAGATGCCAAATTCACATAATGTCTATTGTATAATATCCTTAACTGTCCCGCCACCCCCTCTTATCTCACCGAAAATTTTCAGCGTCTTTCCAATTATGGATTAGCACTACGCTCAAACAGAGATTGTTTATTGGCCTTTTCAGTTCACCGCTCCTCTTTCTTTACGTCGTCCTTTACTGTCCATGCAGTGAGACTCCGGAATCGGTTATTTATTTATTATTACACATGACAAGAAATATACACAATTTGAGAAAAAACAACAGGTAATTTGATTTGGACATATAATTTTAATGGATCTGGGTTTGTTGCCTTTCATTTGTCATATCCCCAGTAAACTAGGCTTTTGCCTGTATCTCACTGAGGATATTTAGCATGAAAAAATAAATCGATACTTCTTTCCGATTTTTGATAACACAAAAAAAACCCCGTTGCACGCTCTCATCAACCTGACAAACAGTGACACTCAACTACAACTGTAAACATCTTGCGAAACTCAACTCCTCACACATTATCACTCCAGAAAGACCAAAAATATTCATCCCACAATATACCGCACACAATCATAAGAATAAAAATCAAAACAAATTCAAAACAAAACAAAAAAAAGAAGAAAAAAAGAAAAACACACAGAAACACAAATACAAAAACATCCAAAATTAAAACAACAAGAAGAGACCCACACTCACGAGCTCACATAAATCCTTTCTACTCGTCATTCATCCTGAAAGCCCAAGTACTCAAAATTCTGTCGCAATAACAACCACGCTCCGATCGACTGTCTAAATAGTTTTCCTACCTTTACTTTTATTGAAGTCGGCACGCCATTGTATGTAATGGGAGCCAAATAAGCATATTGCCTTTGGGCAAAAGAGGTTTTAACTCTAGGGATGGTGAACATTTCATTAGTTGCCATGCGTGTCATGTGTGTCTGCTGAGTTTGCATCTTCCCCTCCTCTCGATGGTAGTGCCAGAGAATGGATTTGAGATGTAAATTGGTTATGTTCAGGACCTGATACTCTCTAAAAAGCTCCGCCGTGGGATACCGAGCAGGAAGTTTATTGATTATTTTCACAATCAATTTTTGGGAAACCTGTAATATGTGTTTTTGGGTTAAGGTGCATCCCAATATAAGACTCGCTCCGTCCTTGGCATGCTTTAAGAAGCGATTGAAAAACTCTTCATTTCTAGTCAGTAAAATAATGTGTTTCATTCCTGATTTTTCCTTTCCTCTCCACCATCCCTTCCTTTCCTTTTGATTGATGATATCTTACTTTATATGAAAAATAATGTTCAGGTGATTGTCCATCTTTGTGGGGTTCGTGGGCATGTGCTCATGTATATGTTTATGGATTTCGTGGGGATGGATAATCATTTGAATGATTTATGCAACCGTGTAACTTGCTTCATTTACTTTTGTCTGGTTGGTTGAAAGAGATTCCCACCTGATAATAAGCCCGCCAGATTGTATTTGCAATAAAAGTGTTAAATAAATAAATAAATAAGTGCGCACACACAACAATGGCACAGTGGAATTTAATTTAAATGACAATTTTATATAACACCTTTTAGAGAGCAAACTTCTCAAGGGCGTTTTAATTTGTCCTTAACTTAGCCCACTGTTATTAAACAAATCATATCTGGCAGCTTTTAGCAGTGCTCAACCGAATCATGTATTACACTTTCATTGTTCAACCTTGTGGGATCATTGCCATGTGGCAATCTCTTCCATCCAACCAGAAGGATATTTATTAAGCCTTATGTGTAAACCAGACTGAAAACCATTTTTTTTTTAAATTTGGGTTCCAACGGGAATCACACCCGTAACCTCCTTGTTAGAAGACAGGGTGTCTTACTAACTAGCCTATGGAGGTCATCAAGTGTCAAATAAGGCCACGGAGGTCATCGAAAAAGTGTGACTGGTAATTTAGGGCTTAACAGATCACACTGTGGCCTAGTTGATCTTTGATTTCCAGCCTGTGGGTTGCGATTTTAATTCCTGCTTATACCAGATTTTTTAAAAAGTACACTAAAAAAATATTTATGTTTGGTTGGAAGTGATTGCCTCATGGCAATAAATCTGCCAGGTTGTATTGTATACAATTAAAGTGTAATACAAAAAAAGGATAAGTGGGGTAGAAGTTGCGAGTATTGCATAGAATGTGTGGATAAACAATCTATGGCAGAATAAGGAATGAGGATATTCAAAAATTTTATTTGATTTTTTATGTCTCTTATTCTGTGTTTTTATGAGGACATTGAAAGGACTATTTTTTGCGACCATAAAGGAGATAAAGGCAAAATTGCTGGGTGAGCTAAAGGCTATCCCAAAAAGTGCATTCCACAAATGTTTTGCGGATTGGAAATAACGTTGGTGAAAGTGTATTTTATCCCATGGGAACTATAGTACTTTGAAGGGGACAATATTAATATTAATGATTAAATAAATGCTTTTTGATGAAAATGAAAAATCTCATTTATTTTTTTAATCAAACCTCGTTTGTACATAGAAGTGTACCTCTGAATATTACTTACTGTGTGTGCATCTTAAAATGTTCCATTCAGGTGCCAGCGTGGGGCTATGAAGAGGAGGAGAGCATCCTGGGTCGTGGTTCCAGGCAGCGCAAGGAGGTGGACTATACGGACAGCCTCACCGAGAAGGAGTGGCTCAAGGCTATTGATGATGAGTTCGGCGATGATGAACCGGAAGAGGAAGATGATCATGCCAGCACTGGGTCTGTCAAGAAGAAGCGCAAGGGCAGAAAAAGGAGGTATTTTGACAGTATTTACAGACTTAATTAAACCTTACATATGCTTATTACGTGCTTGAGCATCATGGTCCTCTGCTTTGTCTGAAACTTGGTGTATCATTTGTCTATATCCTTCCCAGTTCTGGGCCATGTTGGATGCAGCATTTAAAGAGGGTCCTGTTAATTCTTTATTTGGTCCGTCTAATAAAGCATGTAACTCTTTCTCATTTTACACTGTGCCCATGATCACTAGCTTCTACAGACTTTCGTTATTCTTTTTGGCAATATGACCGAAGTATGTTAGGATTCTATCCAAAGATGCTGTCGAAAATTTCTATTGATAATCTCCAATTTTTTGATGATCCAGATATTTTTACACCTTGCGGTCCATGGGACACGGAACATCCACGTCCAACATCACATCTCGAAGACATTTATCATGTTTCTTTCCTTTTTTGTCATCGCCCATTTTTCCACTCCATTCAGTACAGAGAATACTATAGATTCAATTCAATGAATTTTGGTTCTGAGTATAGACTGATACATTCGTATCTTCGTCAGACTTGTCATAGCTGATGTTGCCATTCCAATTTGTCTTTGAATTTCTGCTTCGTATCCTCCATTCTTTGAAATGAAAGCACTTAGGTAGATAAACTCATTGATCTCTTAGGCCTCGGTCACATAGGTAGGCCCCTCGCTTGATGCTTAGAGCTATGCTGCGAGCTAGGCGACATCCTATTGAACCAACACACCGCATACTATCGCAATGCCCACACTGCACGCTCCGCGCCATGTTGCATGACAATTAGTCACCGAGTGAATCTCCTAGCGAACAGATGTGTTGGTTAATTTTATTGTCATCGTGATTTTACAAGATGGCAGAAGTTTTAATAACAGCTGTGTATAAAAGGGAGCCTTTGTGGAACCTATCGAGCAAATTATACAAAATGTACCTGTAATAAAATCACTTTGGAATGAAGTGCACAGGAAGTAAATAAAGATGGTAAGTTGTAATAAACTTGGTTAGTTTTAAGAGTGGCATCGTGAGTTGACTCAACCGCTCCCAACTGTCAAATGAATTTGTGCGTAACACTTTGGTGTGGCCAAGGATGAAGTCACCTAGTATATGAGTCACGTAAAACCTAGCTTAGCACCTAACGAAGCACTTTGGTGTGGCCTCGGCCTTAGTGATCCCTTAATGAATTACTTGTCAGAGTCTGGAATTGCTCCGCAATTGTGTTGATGGCTCTCTATTTCAACTCTATGAAGGAGCTCGGCTATCTTATCTTCGTTGTTGGCAATAAGTTTATTATCTGCAAATTTTATACTATGGCGATACCACTTTCCCACCTCTCTATTATTTTTCTCATGTTGTGCTCTTCATAACAAATAAGAAATATCTATGTTGATTTATAAAACACTATTCTGTCATATTGTTAATTTCATGTTTTCTCCGCCTTCTCTCACTAAATCAACTGTTATGCTTTATTTCAGACGAAACGATGACTCTGACGATGACAGCGTAGTGGCTGCGTGCTCCTCCAGTAGCAAGAAGAGGAAGGGAGGGGGTTCGGGCTCCTGCCCCGGCACACCCGCCCCTCCAGCAGACGCCCGCGTGCTCAAGAAGCAGATGAAGAAACTCATGAAGCAGGTCATCGAGTATCAAGACCCGTGAGTGCATTTCAATTTCTTAAAACCCAAATTATTTTCATCCAAGATCTGATTCACAAATCTTATATCTGGTTAGAATTATTAACCCTTTGTAAATAATTATTAATTCTTAATCCCCTAAATAAACATTTATACGTCTCAAAAGATAGCGCATAGGGATTTTTGTTTTTAAATGCTGAAAACCTCAAAAGACATCACTTAAGTGGCTTCAAAGTAGTGCTTAAACTAGTGGGGCACAGCCCTTTAGGGGATTACTGGTAGGGTTATACTGTTATATAAAGTGGAATAAATAGTATTTGACTAAACAAATTACAATGTCTAAAAACCTTCACAGTGTTAGTGCCTTAACTATAAATAATATATGTTTCATGATTAGGAATGACGGGCGAGCGTTATCAGATCCCTTCATGAAGCTACCGTCTCGGAGGGAGTTGCCTGACTACTATGACGTCATCAAGAGACCACTGGACATTAAGAAAATTATGACGAGGATAGAAGATGGAAAGGTAATATACAATACCCAATCAACTATATTTTATACCGATTGACTCATTCTGATAAAACTAGATTATTACCGCCACACCTTTCACACAGAATATAAATTTTGTAGTTAATGTTGTCCGAAAAAATCGTAATTCTTGACTAGATGTTAGAAGTAAATTTTCATTGCTAATTTCATTCTAATTTAATATTATTATAGAAACTAATTTAGCGCATTTTTTCGGCCATTGTTGACACAAATTGCTTCAGTGGTTTCTTTTTGGCGTAATCTTGAAAATGGAACAAAATGAGTTGTTTTTTGGGGGTTTTTTGACACAAACTAAAAAAATGATATATCAGGTCTGTAAATATGAAACTGGATTTATTTTATTAGAAAATACACATTTATTGTATGAAAATGGTAAAAAAATATTTTATTCAATGTATTGCCCATCGCTAGCTTCACATTTTTCCCATCTCTGGTAATTTGTGGATGCCACGCCAAAAAAACTGTTGCTCTTTTGAGGCAAACCAATCATCGAGCCATTTTCGTAAGAAATGAAGCGCTGCTCAGCAAGTGCGTGTCCCATCGATGCAAATAAGTAGTAATCGGATGAAGCCAAGTCTGGTTAGTAAGCTGCATGTGAAAGTATTTGCCAACTAAACGCCTCAATCGTTTCCTTGACCGGTTTTGCTGTGTGCGATGGTGCATTATCATGAAGCAAAATCACTTTGTGTGGCCTCTTTTGATATTCTGGTCGTTTTTACGCAATGCTTGGTTCAAATCCATCATTTGTTGTTGGTAACGTTCAGTATTAACATTTGTTGGTAGCGTTCAATTTTAGCACCTCATAATAGATAACACCCTTCTGATTCCACCAAACACAGAGCATTGTCTTCCGTCCATAGCGATTTGGCCTTGCAGTCGATGTCGCTGGTTTGCTTGGAGTTACCCATGATCTTTAACACTTAGGATTCTCGAAATATATCCATTTTTCATCGCCAGTAACAATTCGACGAAGAAATTCTTTTGTACCTGGCGAGCAGCATTTCGCAAGTGGTTTTTTGGTTTTCCTGCTGTCATTTTTCATTCAGTTCATGTGGAATCCATTTTCCCACCTGGATCTTTCCCATGGCTTTCAAACGTATGGAGACGGCTTCTCGTGTCACATGTAATTGATCCGCGAGTTGTTGTTGTGTTTGAGCGTCACCCTCATCCAACAATGATTGCAATTCGGCGTCTTCAAACTTTCTCGGTGGTCTTCCACGTTCTTCGTTTCTCACGTCAAAATCGCCACTTTTGAATTTTTTAAACCACTCAAAGCACTGTGATTTACCAAGAGCATGCTCACCGTAAGCTTCGACAAGCATTCTATGCGATTCTGTATCAGTTTTCTTCAAATGGTAACAGAAAATCAATGCTGTCCGCGAATCGTAGTTTTCAGGCACAAAAACAGACATGCTCAACACTATGAAAACATATGTAGTTGTATCAAACTTGTATTGTTGTGAGTTAAAAGTCTTTGACAAATGTAAACACAAGATAAAGACGCCAATGACGCGGTTTGACAGTCACTACATTAATAACTAGAGCCATCTATGAGCAAATTCTGGTTTAATATTTACAGACCTGGTATATAGTGTATGGTGATGATGTGGTAAGCGATCTTGTGATGTAGTTTCGTAGTGGTTATATGGCACTCGAAGATGGTGTCCACTTTGAAAGGCCAATTACCACTGATGACGACTAAATCAAGGTTTTGATCGAGAATAATCAGCGTTCTACAACATGAGAGATTGCTGAGATACTGAAAATATCAAAAATCACCGTCCACGAGCTTTTGGTACAATTTTGCACTTGATTTTGACCTAAAAAATTACTTTTCTGACAACCTATTACATTTGTCAGAATTATTTGATTATGTCGGTTTCACTCTATGTATGATCTATCCCTTAACAATTGCCATATATAAGCTAACCATATTGTTTAATATTGATTTTTTGTAATATGTAATACAACCTGCCATGGACAATCTCTTCCAACCAACTAGAAATATATTAAAGAGGCCTTAAGTGAAAATTATAGTGAAAATTATAAAATTATAACTTATTAAGAAAATGTGGGTTCAAACAGAAATTGAATCCGTAACTCCCGGGTTGGAATACAAGCCTATTTCCAAATAGGGCGCGGAGATATTAAAGTTGCATTAAGTGAAAACCAGACAGGAATTATTTTTAAAATAAATTGACTTCCAACGAGAATCGAACTCATAACCCCCGTATCGAAAGTTAGGTATCTATATAGGTATCATCAACTTGACCACGGAAGTCATCATTCCATTCACAAAAACTACAGCATGACTAGAATCCATTTGAAAAAAATCTAGGTATCAACAGGAATTGAACCCGGTACCCGGTACAATCGGAAGACAGGTTTCTTCCTAACTGAGCCACAGAGATAATCCATACACAGTTGTCAGTGCATTATAACGATAGGGCAACAGGGAGTTTCCCTGTGGTTTTAAATTTCTTTCTATGAGAGGGTCATGGAGAGATACTTATGAAAAATAATATACACAGTCATCTTTCCCATTGTACAGACCGTGTATAATAAAAATAAATAAAAATCAAAATGATAAGAAGGAAAAAAAGACAAATATATTTAAAAATATGTCAACAGTCGCTACACATTAATAAGAGCTGGAGAATAGACCATCTTTCATTCATATTTTGTGCTTGATGGAGGGAAGCACCCTGGATCACCACATTGTGGCACTTGTTATCTTCTCGTGTACTTGCCATTCGATGCCTCATCAGGGCCATGAATCCATGCGTTCTGCCTTCTGTGAACATGGCAGATGTGCTGCAGTAATGCGAGTAACGAAATATAATTCGGTACTCATACTATACCCTGAGTCGGTCTATAGTGGTCCTTTAACAATTGACCCATAGTTTGCATGTGTACATACTCATACAGAAGGACTTGAACAGAATCTTAGAATGTTATTCTGATCTGATATTTGTCTGTCTTGCAGTATTCTGATATGAACGAACTGGAGAAGGACTTTGTCCAGCTGTGTCAGAACGCACAGACATACAACGAAGAGGCATCGCTCATCTACGAGGACAGCGTCACGTTGCGGGGCGTGTTCGAGACGGCACGGACTGGGATCACCTCTCAACCTTCCAACGAGCCCAGTGAAGATGGTAAATATTGAGTCTTCATTGAGTCAATTCTTGAATCTTTAATTCTGGTGACTTGGCCGAACTATCCCAGAATCCTCGTTGAATTCTGAAAATATTGAATTATTCAATTAATCTCAAGAGTTATTCAACTATTTAAAAATTCAAATTTAATGAATGTGTTGCGATAGGAAACAAAGATGATAGGGCAGTAAAATACATGCATTCATATCAAGCAATGTAGAGATCTGCTACAATTATGGTTCACAACGGGGTATTAGTACCAACATGGGTGTATGGGGAGTGAAATGAAATTGAATGAGGTCAGGTTGGACCTACAATGGAGGGAATAGGCTGGTGTTGGACAATGCCAGGTTACAAGTCTTTTTTTGAGGGATGGGAGTCCTATTTGAAGGAGATGAAAATGATTTCCTTGAACAATAACTCTTGCAGAACTATAGTCAGAATAATACTTTCCATTGGGATTTAGGGTTCGATTCCCGATGGTAACATAAAAAACGGTCGAAGTTTATTCATCTGTGTTTAACTGATGTTATCTCTTCATATGTGGTAGTGTTACCGACACACGTAATGATGAATCAAGAGTTCCGTTCGTACTCCAGTGGTTCTGAACCGAAAGCTTGATTACTGGAGTCGACCACAATATTGTTAACCACATTAATCAATATGTTCCAATCACTAATTCCAATTTGTTGAAAGGTACTATAGAATGAACTAAATTTGTTTGTTTCTTGAATTTTCGAAAAAACTATAGTTTCACTTTGTGGTGTCATGTTTTATGTAAAAGGAAAAATAAGTAAATAAAAATCTTATTTGATATTTTTGTGTTCACCACAGGTTTATTTTTGGGTTTACTATCGGTTTCGAAGACCACCGTCTTCATCGTCAGGTGAAGATAAACTAAATTGCTAAAAATACATTTCCTGTACCTGTATTTTTAGCAATTTAGTTTATCTTCACCTGACGATGAAGACGGTGATCTTCGAAACCGATAGTAAAACCACAAAAATATACAATAAGATTTTTATTTTCTTATTTTTCCTTTTACATTAATTTGTTTGTTTTATAAACCATTAAAACTGACATCCTTGGCCTTGTTGGTAAGAAATCAAAAATCAAACTTTCAACAGATTATATTATATTAAAAGGTATCATAATAAAGAAGAAGACCTGTCAACTGGGCTGTGGAAGGTGCACGTGAGGTAAGGTTGAGTATATTTTAAAAATGAATTTGTACAAATCTTATAATAAAATTTTCTTTATTTCTTTCTTAGAAGAAGATGATTCAGACGCAGAGTCAAGTAGGTCAATGAAGATGAAGATAAAGTTAAAAGGGCGCGGGGGGAAGAGCGGCGGGGGCAGGCGAAAGAAGATGACCAAGAAGTACGTGTCCGACGACGAGGACTACGAAGATGACTGAGCGAGTTGTGATAGGGTAGGGATAGGTCGCCGGCGGGTATCTCTGGGGCGCTAGGAACATTACGGAATTCCCATTGTTTTTATAACAGGTGTTTTGTGGAATAGTTCTTTGTCATAATAAAGAAAAAAAATCAGAACCATAAGAATTAAATTGGATTCATTTTTTTTAAATATCGACAAGATCATTAATATCAAATTAAAAAAAAACACTTTTCTACACTTAATAAATCCAAATATCTTTCCCTTGTTAAGTAGCTGATGGAGTAAGTCACAAAAGAAATATTGTTCCAAGGAATCAGTTTGAAATAATTTATATGTGGATTCTGCTATAACACGATTAAAAAAAATCAAAGCTAATTTGAACTTTGTAATCACTCTGTGAGTGATGAAGTTGCATACGCAGCGTAGATGCTCCACTTCACATGTAGCGTATATTATTCAGTCTGAAAAACTGAAAATCCTCTACCTACTGATCCAGGGCCTTCAAGACAGCAGGAAAATGACGAGCCATACCATTCTTTACCTGATTGAAAATAATAAACTATACAGGCCTTCTAATTGAAAATATAAGTAATAATTGATTTTTGCCATTTTTTGTTTGTTACCAATCCTTGTTTCATCCATATTGAGATCAATTAACTTTATGCATTTTCCTAGAAGCCACTAATCACGTAAATCGAATGAATGATACCCGTATTAATAGTTTTGTATTGTCACAAAAAGGTAGACTTATATCTTGGCCTCAGATTTGAATTTGACATTATTAAACAAAAAGAGTTAAAATTTAGTGAATTTAACAATATATACTAAACCATAAAACACCGATTAAATTCCACAAAATTACGTGAGGAATTCTCATACAGGCAGCCCTCATAGATTTAATATATTTGTTCTCCAGAAACATGTATGAATATAAAAAGTATAATTAAAAAATTCGATAAATCTAATTTTTTTAACCAAAATTGACAATACATTTATACTGTTTTAGATACATTTTTGTTCATAAAGGTGTTTATTTTGAATCTTGAAATGAATTTTTTTTTAAATAAAACTGACAAACAACATCTGTCCATTTTAATATTAATCTTGTATATTGAATAATTTGCAATTCATATGTGGTAAACACTCCGTGTTTTAAACTGTTGCAGCCATATTATTAAAACAGTCAAATGTGGCACGTAAGTCTGGAAAGGTTGCCGACCCCTGTCCTCCAACTTGGGGATTTTATGTTCAATTCCTGATGGTACCCAAAAAAGTTATTTTTTAAAACAAACTTCACATGATACTAAATGGTTTGAAGAAATTGTTACATGGTAATAAACCCGCTATCTTGTACTGTGTACATCATACATAGACGTAATATAATACAATACAGTTTTAAAATACTGCTTGAGGTAAAAGATGATAATTGTGTTATTTTTTAATATTTTGATATTTGGTTTACATGAAAAATATCTATTGAGGGTTGCCAATAGTACAAATTTTGATCTGGGAAACATTTTGAATTGCTAATGTTACATATACAAAACCAACATGTTTTAGTTCAAAAATTGTTATTATAAAAGTTTTATTAAAATCACAAATAAATGTTTAAATGTATCACTAAATTCCCTTTTGATATATGATTATTTGTCTTTAAAGTAATTTGCTTGCAAGAAACAGATTCTTGAGTGAAATTATTTTCTAGTTTCATAAAAATATTTCTTGTGAAAACTATCAAGGCACATGTTGGCTTTTGATATACAATGGAAGTATTACAAAAACCTGGATAGCAAGTATTTAATTTTAACTTTGTATGCCAAAGACTTGAATTACAGTCAAGAGTGCATCACTCATATAAAGTGTGGGACTATAATTTCAATTTAATGATATGCGGCATTAATTGGAATCGGAGATAAGTCACAATTTTTTTATACTGTGACTATTCAAATTTTATACTGCCATCTGTGTTTGTCAATTCCTACTATTTATTTTAGGGAAATTGGATGAACAATATAGTGTTACATGCACCTTTATTATTTCACAATTTTAAAAAAAGTGATTTGTTATGCATATAAGAGTTACAAATATATATGTTTATATTAACCTCTCCGTGCGTACCGCCCCAATCATGGGGCCATGAAATACTGAGTCAGATAGCGTATGGCCCCGCGGTTGGGGGCAGTGATTATTACTCGAATATTCCCAGATTATGTCAGGATTTGGACTACCAATGACATCTATTTATGATGCTACACAATTAAATCATTTATCGGCTAGTTACATGTTTTACCAACTGAACAAACGATGTTTTAAAATTTTAAAAATATCTTACTACTCGAGAGGTTAATAAATTATATTCGTAATTCTTTTATATGTATTTCACAATTTATTACATAATTCTTTTATATTTCATAATATAGGACACTTAGTTAATTTTCTATAATTTGTTAACTAGAAACTTCACATACGTCACCTCAGTAAGCCCGCTGCATACGCTCGGCCTGCTGCATACCATCTCTCCATATTAACAATATAAATTGTTAATATGGAGAGATGGTATTATTCACTTCATTTAAGGCATTTTTTGGACAAAGGTTTCAGATTGTGATAAATAATTACTTGTCTTTCATTTCTTGGGCCTGATGGTACTAAAAACAATGGATCCCCATTTGGTTATGATACTGAAGATCTGTCTTTTTACCACGCTCTAAAATATCCATATCATCAAAAAAAGCTATAAAAAAAATGCTGCTAACTAAATCTTTATTGACTACATGACAAAATGCTGCTAACTAAATCTTTATTGACTACATGACAAAAATGTTCTATACAAGCAAAAAATCTGGCCTCATTTTAGTCAAAATCTTTCTCAGATCAATTTTAACTTGAATAATGAGTTTGGTTGAGTAAAAATGCATTAGTTTAATTTTAAACTACGTCATTAATGTTTTGACCTCACTTTGATAGACATTATGTCGGTTATACCACAATGAAAAAAATTGATAGACGTTATGTCGGGCAATACCACAATAGATCATTCCTCGAATAATCATTTTCCTGAATATACCGTTTATTTCATCTAGCTTTGAATGAATACCATACCAAACACTCAAAAGTAGACCACATCGAACGTTCCTCTATGCATCTATGTTTTATAATATCCGTTTAGAATATTACTACTTTTTTGTATTATTTTACTCGATTTATCGCTTTTCAAAAAATTAAAACTATATTTGGTAGCAAAATATAAATGTTTGATTTAAACGTGAATAAATAAATAATGAGCGGAACATTCAATATGTACGTGTTTTAATTGACTAATTCTTATTACGCTATAGTCACTGCTTCCACTTCCACCACCCACCCCGAAACAAGGAAAGACTATTTTAATTAAAACAAAATCTTTTGTTTTCAGTGCAACTTTATAATTTTAGTTTAATTTATACACATATAATACATGTGAAAATATTTGATTTACGATTTTAAACATTTCAGTATGTCACTATTGTTTTTTTCGTATATTCCCTCATTGTTTCTACTGTTTTTCCGTATTTATCATTTAGTTCAATAAGTCCTTTTAAAACCGATATATATTTCACTGGACCTTCAATTCAACGAAGTATTTTTTTTGGCTGTATTAAGTAAGCGAAATTGAGGTCAGTTAATTTTACGTGGATCAAAGTATGAAAACTTTGATTAAGGCAAAATATGAATTCCTTTTAGTTTGAATCTATTGAATTTAAAATGTTTCCTCGAGTCCGATGATATCCTGCGTTCATACTACTTCATACCTGATTCCCGTTAGAAAATAAATTACTTTTTGCGTTTTTTAATTTTTCTCCCTCTTCGTATGTATTTTTTTTTGTAAAACTTTCGTAATTAGCAATGCTTCAGAAAACACAATTGCAACTTTCAGTAAACGCTTGAAGTTTTGTTTTACGGAGAGATATTTTGCATATAAATTATGTTTTGACAAAGAATCTCATTAAAAATATGTTATCATATTGATACGAATTGATGATAGTCGTTTTCACAATAACTACTCGGCTAAAACTATGGTCCAGACCAATGCTGGTCTCTTGATGTTTTGTTACTGTACCACGGCAAGAGAAAATTTAAAACAAATAAGAATTATGCATTTAAATTCATAATTCTTATTTGTTTTGTAATTTATTTTTTATTATACTATTTTTCTTACAAATTTGGTCTAAAAGAAAAAAAATATATACTGTTTGGACTACATTCTTTTCGTTTTAAAATAATTTTTATTTAATTTCACAAAAATACTTTTGAATGAGTATAAAGAAAATAACTGGTCCATCAACATATAAAATTTAAGAAGCATTGGTTTGGAATAAACAATTTTTACACAATCATCTTGTTCATTCTTATTATATCAAACCACGGTTTCAAAGGGATATATTGCTGGATTGATTAGATATTTACTTCCCCACTTATTTCTCGAAAAGCATTATAAAACTGTGTCAATACTTGTTTTGAAAGCTTTTGTACTAAAATTTAATATTATTTTAGTATTTATGATTTACATAATCTGCTGCATGAGTGAAGGTCTCTCATATTGTTCGTCATTTCTTGCTCTCTCGGGCACGCTGTTGCCATGTCATCCCTCCATTGCATTGTCGGTCATTTGACTTCTCGTGGATACCAGTGCAGCATTTCTGTTATAGTATGTGTCTTCTTTCTTTATTGGGTAATAATACCCTTGATAACTAGCAAAACCATTCTATGCCATTTTGGCTCAATCTGCTGATGTTTGCTCCCAGTTGTGTTTATGTTTATGAGCGTGTCATGCAGTACATCCTTAGATCTCTTGTTCTGCCCACCTTGCTTTCTTCTGTCCTCTTTCAAGTAACCAAAGAGGATATTCCTCGGGAGTTTGGAGTCAGGCATGCGAGCTAAATGTCCAGACCACCCCCGGTGACGATGCGACACCAGAATCGAGAGCAGGTTTTATAGCAGGTTGTTATATTCAAAACATAATTATTTGATAACTCAATCGCACAGGTTTTGACTGGCAAGTTGTAATATATGCTTTTCCATTTCTAATTATGTCAGTTTGAAACTTTTATTGACCATCGAGAAAAAATAGCAAATATTGTAAATAAAATCTAGATTAATGTTTAGTTTTAAAGTTAGATAATATATTAATATAAGAATATTTTCAAGTGTGACCTTTATCATCAACATATATTATCATTTATATTCTATTTAATTAAAAACTGCATTATTTAAAATTTGTGTTGCAAGTGTTTACATCAATTAACAATTTGTCGTTTCTTGGGTTATCTGATGCAAAAATATGAAAGAAAAACAACCTAATTTTAAATCAATCAAAATGGAGAGCATTTATAAATAAAACGAAATCTAAGAAAATATTACCATCAATGTTAAAATAATCTTTTAGCATAGTGTTGATATTACTTATTACGTTATACTTTCCGGAGCTGCTTAAAATAATTCCTCGTTTCTTAATAGATAACTTTAAAAATCAGTACATGTTATGATATCCTTAAAAGTGTATTGTGTGAGTACTACAGTCTTCACTGGCCAAATTGTGGATTCAAGTCCCGAGTTGGAGCGCCCTTGAGAAGAGTTTGCTCTCTAAACTACGCCAAATTGTCTTTTTATTATCATTAAGTTGATTCTACCTTTTGGTTCACTGAGGATTCTCAACATTGGCAATATGATCAGAAATACACAAATAATATTCAATATATTAGACTAGGTACAGTAGACTCTCGAATATCCGGGATCACATTAACCAGAGCTGGAAAAACATTTACTGTCCCAGTTAATCCGACCCCAAATAATCAAAAGTCTACTATAATTCCGAAAAGCAATTGATATTCGTACAAATTTTAATATACCCTTCATAGTTCATACAACCTTATGATCTTAAAAAAATTTAATCTCATTTTTTTTGGATTTGAAGAACGAAATTGCCATATATATCAACACCGCTGATCATAGATATCAACACCGCTGTGATGCCAAATCCCTTTATCGCTCGGGCGATATATGAGTTATGTGTAAACCAATGAAAATAAAAAAGGAGAACATCTGAAGTTGATTGAAGACATTTCAATCGAAGGGACGCTTCTTTTGGATACCACGTGGTAACCTAGTAGAGTTGCAACTTCTTCATACAGCTTTTTTCATCATTTTTAATATTCTTTCAATACAAGTATTGTTTATGCTATCTTTTTACTTGTATAGATTTTTTTCTTTACAAAAAAAAAAGATATATTTTGTTGGTATAAGTAAATTAATCAAATGTAATTTTTTAAATGAGAATGTCTTTTTATAAACATTGGTGTAATTTCATCATAAATTATTCCTTCGTCACTTTCATATAAAAATTTACAAAAAACTTTTACAATCTGCGAAACATGCGTTTTCATAAACTATTATTGAAAACATGTTAAACGGAAAATAAAGCACAACTGATATTTTTCAGCACAGAAGAGCTTTTCATCTAAAAAAAAACATCTAAATTTATGTGCTTCTTCGCTTTATGCGAGATTGGTTCTAAAAAAGTGCATAACTAAAAAAAATGCGTAATTTTGTGAATTGATTTTTATCTTCATAAAGATGATAAAAATCAATTCATACTATTGAAATATGCAGGACATAACCGGCTAAGCTCTACACCACTGGTGGGACTTAATAATGTACATTGCACATACAATTTTAGCTTTCATAGGATGATTGCGGAAATCAAATTGCCTTTTTATAATTTTGTTTAAATCATGTCGTAGTAAACAGATACCTGTATTTTATAAAGTTTTCATAATTTACAATTTTTTTTGTTTACTTTACAATTTGATTTTATTATGGATAAAATTTTGTTGAACATTTGCTGTTTGAAATTGATAGAATGTAATGTTTATTTTGTATTTATTAATTTGAAGATTTTATGCAATGGATAATAAGATATATAAGAAAAATATAATTAAGGAAATCTCATTATAAGCACGTACATGTACGTATGTGCTTTTTTATTTGTGCGATCAATATGTGCACATTTAGTATTTGGTAAATAGAGCAGCAAAAGTCAAAACAAATAAAAACAACACTATTGATCTACCGTTTTCTTCCCCTTAAAACATACTGAAGAATAAATGTAGCTTCATAAAACACCCTTAAAATTTACTCAATTATTTTTTTCCTTATTAACTTTTTATCAAATCCGTATCAATCCGTACTGATAACATATTATATTATATTAATATTTATAGAATCAATGCTTTGGACCTTTATCAAAAGGTAATAAGAACCGTGCCCCACTTATTCAATTATACTAAAAAAAATTGTCTGTTTTGTGTTATATACGAGTACATCCTCCCGTGTACTTTAAATCATCTCTCGATAACATGTAATATCTGATATAATGTAAATAGTTGTTATACTGTGTTGTTTAGGGAATAATGACGGGGAAAAATCCGTAATGTAGACTTGTCTATACAGTTACACGTCGGCAACAATGGAATATTTTCTTTAATTCAATACTAATAGATTGCTTTCGTTTAATAGAATTAAATACAAGTAGATATAGAAAATATAATTATGAATAGATAAAATATAATGCGGAACCCGCGAATACGGAAAGCTGACTGTATATTTTATATAAAATAAAGTTAAAAAAAACTTAAAAGTTAAATTCATAAAAATTGAAACCCACTTTCGTGCGATAAAACAGTACTTTACTATAGAGTTTACCAAACATTTGTTATCTGTTACTTAAACATGATCTATGTTTTAAACTTAATTTCGTCCATAGAGAAAATCAGTCATTATTTTACGATACAAGTCAATGGATTTAGATGCAACAATATTTATTTAACTTTATAATTTTGCATTTTGGTTTCTAAGTATGATAAGATTGTGGCATCAAAGAAAGTTTTATATTGTTTGAATTTCTTTCATCTGTATAGATATAAAAAACAGTATTTCCATTTGTGTCTCTATTTATTTATATTATAAATATTTTATACATTGATTATGTAAGCTTAATTAAATGCGAATAGTATATTATTTGTAAACACTAAGAGGAATAAACTTTTTGAAAGTGACAAATGATTTTTATTTTGATAACCATCTTTTGTATATTGTCGTCATTTTGAATTGGTGGTGAAATAACATCAATGGCGTTTTGGTAAAGAGGTACAAGTCATCAATTACTTGTCAGTTTGAAGTTTTGCAGCACTTGTGTTCCTGAAATACAGACCTCAGATAAATTTTAAAGGTAAACTTTGAATACATAAATCATTTATTATACACAAATATGAAACATTAGATCGAAGTTTGGTGAATTGCTGTTGGCAACGCAGCCGAGGCGTGGCGTCTCCTACATTCCCATTTTTTTTTTGTAATCTCTAATTTTTATTTATAAATAAAAGTAATGTTTGTGCATTTTTTATTGTTAGTTTTATGACCTTGATGATTTTGGTGCTACGTAAATATTTCTCATTGTCAAAAGAGCTCCGTGACTTCGAAAAGGTTATGAACCACTGCTCTAGAGGAAAGGAATTTGTTCAAAGATAAGGAAAGGAAAAAGAGGATGAAAGGGTATTCTGAGTAATGACAAAGAAATTTTATAATAAAAAAAGCTTTAATGAAACACAGAATTATTTCTTACAAAAAGTAAATAAAAATCTTAAAACAAAGATTAATAATTTGAAGAAAGAAATAATAAATAAAAAAATAGCAGTTAAAAATCAGGTTTTCAAAATCAATGTACATTATTTCTGTGGCGTTATGGCAGAAGTGGATATGTCAGTTTTACCTTAGGAGAAGAAATATTAACTTTGATAAGCTGTTAAAATCAGTGTAAATAAGCATTTTTTAAGTTTTTCCAAACGATATATCTTTGGTTTGGATAATGACTGACACACCAAGTTTTGCCACAACATGCTTAGAAATTTTTTCTATAAATTGGGAGAATAAACACAAAATTACAAAAAACGGACATATCAACTTCTGCCATAACGCCACAGATTTTTAAGTAGGAACTTCATAAGTGGCAAAATACATGTTAGTGTTTTGATATTTATAGTTTGCTTGTAACGTCGATTATTTTTGCGTTTATGTGTTTTGTAATTTTTAATAAATAGTGATTCCTTCATTTATTATACATTCACTTTAACACGGTTTATTCTGTTTGAAATTATAATGCATAATAGTGACATCTATTAAGTAATAATTTGACTTCTAAATCTACTATACAGGGTGTAACATGAGGTGACGATCAACGGAAATAAGGTGATGGGGGACCTCAATACCTATCGATTTAACCCCCATGTATGTTCCGCGATATTCAGTGGTTCTCAAGTAATTTGGATTTTTGTGAAATTTGAATAAAAACCCGATTTTAGACTAAACTTCGTAAGTGTAACTAAACTATTAGCTCTGCGATATGATTTTTTTTTCCAGATGTTTAATAATGGTCCTTACGTACAATAATACCACTTTCCGTCGCAACCCTCTAAATTTGGAAAGAAAACAAATCATCTTAAAAATTCACCTTGAGAATGTGTAGGCTATGCATAGCTAACAATGGTGCTCATTTTGAACATTTGATGTAACCAAAAGAAAAAAATTTAAAATCACGATCGTGTTTTGATTAGCTATCTTTGTCAACGTCAACCAGCCGCTGCTACCTGATAACTGATAAGTAGCGCAGTTACATTAGAACACCTATTTTCACCGTTTAAGAAAGAATATCGATTTTTGGGACTTGTACCATTTGAGTAAATTTTTCCACATGATACTCTAGTACTAGCCGAATGAAATTTAAAGGGTTAATTCTCCATGATCGTGAGTAATTTTTAAGATAAGTTTTAGAAAAAAAAGAAGTGTGATTTTTTTTTATCTAGAGCTCATGAAAGTTAGTGGAAAAATTAGACTAAAATTTTTAAGATGATTTTTTTCTATTCAAATTTAGAGGGTTACGATGGAAAGTGGTATTGTTGTACGTAAGGACCATTATTAAACTACTTCTAGAAAAAAAATTACGATTGCAGAGCTAATAGTTTAGTTACCCTTACGAAGTTAGTCTAAAATCGGGGTTTTATTCAAATTTCACAAAATTCCAAATTACTTGAGAACCACTGAATATCGCGGAACATACATGGGGGTTAAATCGATAGGTATTGAGGACCCCCATCACCCTGCTTCCGTTGATCGTCACCTCATGTTACACCCTGTATACAACTGTAAGAGGGATAACAGTAACAATGGGAGATTCATTCAGCGAGTGTGATTTTTAATAGGTACGAGTACAGCAACTTGTAAGTTCTGTAACTTTTTCAGACTGTCGACTATATCATCCTGCATATAGTTAACAGTCTATCCTAAAATTTAGTTTCTGAATAAGGGAAATGTTTCTTCATCTTGCAGTTCATAAGATTCGAAACATTAATTGCAAACATTACATAATGATCTTCATCCAACCTGGGGGTTGCTCACATTTTCTTTTAGAAGAAAGGGTTCCAATCTCATTTTTACTTAAGGCCAGCTTTAATTACTTTCTGCTTATTGCCAAATAAGCCCACCAGATTATACTGTATATAACGAAAGTGTGATACAATACAATACATTTCACTCTATATACAAAATCTATCTAAGATAGTCTTCTTAATATCTTGAATCTTAAAAATACATTCGTTTCACTTTGTGGTGTCATGTTTATTAATTTTAAATAATACACATTTCTTTTGTATTCAACATTGTTTTATTTTTGTGAGTTTACAACCGGTTTCAATGACCTCCGTCTTCGTCGTGAAATAAAGATGAACTAAATTACATGTCTAAAATATATTTTCTATAATTGCAGTAGGTAAAGGAGAGGGGGTTGTGGCAAGTAAGGAAAGGGGAGTAGTTAAGTGTCAAAAAGATGGCTTTTGAATGGGAAACATATGTATTAAGAAGAGGACTGTTATTAAATTTGGTAATTAATAATCTTCTTATTTTAGGCCTGTTACGGTCCTGCATCATTGTTTCCCTCTTGTGACGTCGACTGCCAGCTGTCTTTCCATCTTTTGGTAGGTCGTTCTGGAGGTCTGCTTGCTAGGGGGCTACTGTCCCTGGCCATTTGACGGCTCATGGTTCCGCCATTCGCAAAATTAACTCTCAACATTAATAATGTGGAGACTTAATTTTACACTTTTTAAATAAATATTAAAGGTAATTTTAATAACAGTACTCTTCTATATATGTTTCCTGTTCAAAAGCCATCTTTTTTACGCTTACCTAATCCCCTACCCTTATGCAATTAGAAAATATATTTTAGACATGTAATTCAGTTCATCTTCACCTGACAAGGAAGACAGGAGGTCTCTGAAACCGGTTGAAAACTCAAAAAAAATAAAACAGTGGTAAATACAAAAGAAAACATGAATGTTTTATTTATTTTATCAAAAATGAATAGTCTTCTTTATTTGATAACTCTCCTATCGATGGTATCGTTCCTCCTATATTTTATACCATGAGTCTTTAACATGTGTTTATTGACACTGGAACTATGAATAAATCTCTGCTGACAGACGGGGCATGAATAATTCTTTTCTCGAGTGTGCTTTCTCATGTGGCACTTGAGCTCGCCGCGTGTGTAACACGACAATTCACAAAAATCACACTTAAATTGTCGATCTCCGGTATGCCGACGTAAATGTAACTCCAAACATTTCTTCAGATAAGTCCTAAAATCACAAAAATTACATTTGAACTTCTTATGGGCACTGTGCTTTTTGGAATGGTTTAAGAGTTCTACTTTAGTGACGAAACGAAGTCCACACATTTCACAACTGTAATTTTTAATATTATAATGTCTATTCATGTGGCCTTCGAGCGTTGTACGACTTTTGAGTCCTTTGTTACATATTTGACAAACAAATTTACGTTCTTCTATGTGCACACTCTTATGTGTTTCGTACGTTTCTCTATACTTGAATTGTTTGCCACATTGAGTGCATGTATAGTACATCTTATCGCTGTGTGTTTTTAAGTGACTTTTGAGACTACCAGGTTGAGCGAATGATCGAGAACAAACCTCGCATCGATAAGGCTTCTCACCAGAGTGTATCCGTAAGTGATATACTAAACTTTGACTATGTTTCGTAATATACGAACACACGGTACAGTGAAATCTTCTAGTTTTCCCATAACCTGAAACATTACGTGATTTGTTTGCCTTTTTATCACTGTGCATTTTTGATAAATGTTTCTCTAAAGAATATTTCGTACTCAACGGTTTCCCGCAAATATGGCAAATTACTTTTTTTTTCTTACTGGTATTTATATTATCATTTTTTAAATCCTCTACCAAGTTGCATAATCCGAGATCTTCATATTCGTGAGAATCATTCGGTTCGTCTTTTATTTCTAAATTATTATTTTGAACGGTTTTTAATTCATTTTTAATCTTACGTTTTTTCGTCTTTTTAACAAAATTACTTAGAGCTATGTCATCATTGAAAGCATCGTCATTATCAGTATAATCGACGGTTTCTTCATTTTTTATCCACACATTGTATTTTGAGTCAGTCTTCAAGCTGTCCACGTTATCGCATAGCATATCTTTATTTGTTAATGAAATTGTACTATCCATTTTTTGGCTTGGATCTAGTATCTTAATATCACAATCTTCAGACAAACTATCCTGGTAGGCCTTTTTCAAAAGGGCATCGGAAAATTCACACTTTGTTCGAAAATGATGCGCCAAATTCAATTCTTTTGAACATTCTTCACAAATTTTTTTTGGCATATTGTCATCATTGTGGATTTTGATCCCGGTGCAGAGCATTATTTTATCTGATGGAGACATTTGACCGTGGACTTCAAAAAGTGAAAATGATTTTTCTTTATTTTCCGATAAACATATTCTACACAGCACATCGACTTTATTTATTTTATGCGAAAATATTTCTTTCAATTTAAGTTCATCTTCCATTTTTAACAATAATTGAAATCAGAGACGGATCACTCAATTCACAAGAACTACCTCGAATGTAATTTTTTTTATCTCAGTATCACTTTTTTGCGAAACCAAAAACAGTTTTCAAAGAAAAACCAACTAAATCATTTTTTCTGGAGCTGGATGAAAGATAACTTATTCGAAAATGCAATTATATTTTACTTTTACTATCACACAGAAGTTTTTAAATATAAACTTTTAATAAAAGTTATAAAAAACAACATGTTTCATACACAATAACATAACCTTTTACGTTATTATACAGTAAACCAAACAAATAAAAGTTGAAAGAAACGAAAATAAGACGGACGCAATCTGTCAAATTGAATGTGCCATAAACTTTTCAACATTTTTGCGCATTTTTCAGATGTAAACTCCACCGTGATTTACACAACGATATAGTGGCCCTTTATAGCAGAGGTATGATTTAAAAATAATGGCAGAGGATTTAAGAGAAAATTTAAGATAACTCACAGTATATGGCTTTAATCAAAACATTATTGAATGAGATATTAACCCAGATATAGATGAAGTCGTAAATTTTCCTGTGCCAAAAAAGTGAACCAGCGTGACCTGAAAATGTGTATTCTGAAGTTTTTAAACTTATTGATGCATTTCTTAATTTAAAAAACCTTCGTGAGTGGTAGAGAAGAAGCACACCTTTTGTGCTCGTGTTGCAAATTCCAAAGAGAAAATGTAATGGGAGATAGCACAAAAGAGAAGAATATGTCTTCTAAATAATTAAAGAAAGAGAAGAAGAAACTTAACAAGGTAAACAACGTTTCTACTTTAAAAAATATTTTTATGTTAATATAAGAAACATTAATTCATAGTCATACTTACGGACAATAAACAAAAGTTTAAAGATTTAATTAACTAAAATATCATTCCCGAGGTGATCCAGTACAAATGAATCTAGAGAAATTTTGTGGTGCGCTGTAAATCAACTTATTAAGGTTAAGAGAGAGTAAAAAAGAGATGACATGATTAAAAATTATAACCAAAAATATGACACCAAAACATTGTATTGGATGTTTTATTAATTAAGGATGAAATACTCTTAACGATTTAAAAAATAATAATCTTCATTGCAAAATACAGATTGGAATACCAAACAAAATTTTATTTTCTCATTGATTTTATATTTAAGATAAAATATGAATCGGTTTTTGTATAGCAATGCTCTTGTAATAAACTATTATTAATTCCTAAAAAGACAAATTAAGTGTCACAAGGATTTAATGAAGTCCTAATATAGATAGTCCCACAAAGCGAAAGCCAAAAATGTTCAGAAAAAGTACTGTTCAAAGTAAAAAAAATAATTAAAATAATCCATGCAGTATTTTAAAAATATTTATTCATACTTGGATATCAGACTCAAATAATTATAGTGGAACGCTGATCTTAAGCATATTCTTCTGTCTGTGGTTATCTTTGTTATCGATCTATAAAATATTTATGGTGGTGTGTTTGAAAATGTCAAAATAGCTAAACAATTTAAAAAATGTCACTTTAAATCTATTTATTCAGTTATTCAATCTAAAAAAATGAAGTCTGAAGGCGAATCATCGAACATTCTAATTGAACCTAAAAAACCTTTATGTCGAGTTTGTCTAACAGAAAACATTGAAAAACCAACATCTCTTTTTGAAGTCAAAAACGATATAATGTTTTCGCAAAGAATAATGCTCTGTTCTAAAGTACAAATTCACGATAATGACGGTTTGCCAAATATAATTTGTAATCAATGTATTAGCGACTTAAATATCGCTGATAACTTCAGAATAAAATGTGAATATTCAGACTCTGTATTGAGAAAGATATATCTAAAAGAAATGTTGAAACAAGACTCGGATTCGTCACTAAGAATTGTTTCTTCGACTATAAACGAGCCTTGTTTCGAATTTAAGGATGAAGATGTGAAATTAGAACCTGAATACATCCCCGACTCTTTATTCAATGACACAACACCCATAAAATCTTCTAAAAAGAACAAAAAAAATAAAATCAAAGAATCTGATTTGGCTGATAAAAACGGTTTTGGAATTAGCGATAGTGAATCGTCGATCAGTTTTAATGGAGATTTGGATGAAAATATTAGACTTACAAATGAATCATCATTTCCTATTCAAGATGCCAATATAACAAATCAAATGAATAAAAAAAATATTTTAAATAGTTTGTGTACAAAAACAGAGGAGGCTAAAGCTGAGTTTAAAAATTGTGATAAAATAGGAAAAGTTATCGGCAGCGGTGCTAATAAAAGATTTCATTGTACCGAATGTAAATATTCGACACCGCGGAGCGAAAGTTTGGTTTATCATATCCGTACACACACAGGGGAACGACCTTATCAGTGTGGCCAGTGTGACAGACGATTTTCCCAACGTGGAAGTCTAATATATCATAAAAAAACCCATAGTGATAAAATGTATTTCACTTGCGCGGAATGCGGCAAACAGTTTAAACATAAAGATCAATTCGAAAGACATAAAAATGTACATAACAAAGAAAAAAATTACATTTGTTCTTTATGCAATAAAAGTTTAAAATCAAAAATTACATTAGAAGTACACATGAATAGACATAAAAATATTAAAAATTATAATTGCGAGACTTGCGGAGCTACTTTTGTAACGAGTAGCGAATTGATTATGCATTCTAAAGGGCATACGACTAAAAGGAAATTTCAATGTAATATTTGCCCGTTTGGTTCGAATACTAAAGCTAATTTGGATAATCATTTACGACGGCATAGCGGAGAGAGGCCATTTAAGTGTAACTGTTGCGAATGGGCATTCTTTACGTGTTACGAACTGAAGGCACATTCGAGGAAGCATACAAAGGAAAGGAAATATCCGTGCCCGGATTGTCAGCAGAAATTCAAGTCTAGTTCGGGATTAAACAGACACGTGTTGAGGTTACACGGGAAAAAATATAAGTGGAGTGACAATGCTGATAGGAGAATTATCAAATAACATTTATTTTTAATGTTTATAATAAAATGATCACTCTTTTGAAATGTATATTTTTTTATTAGTATCTTTTCTCCATCATTCTTCTACATTGTTGAACTCATAAGGCTAAGTTTTCATTAATACATTCACAGCCAACAATGTGATATAAAGTGCGCACTAGGGACCACCCACGCTATATAGTGTGATGAGCTTCAGTAATTTATGAGGGAGTATAGCCATAGACACTTCGGAATGTGGACATATTTCTCATAACCATTCATAGACAGTATATAATAGGTTCATTTAACTTTTAATTTTATAATAAAATAGTGTCATTAATTATAAACAAGGTAGTTTTTCTTTTCTACCAGCAATAACTTTATGTCTAGTCAAATTTCAAATTATCATTTGTTTGTGCCTCCAACTTCTGAGAAAATTTAATAGATGTATTTGTTTATTGTACTGCATACAATTTTGACCGTTTTCTCGTTCGCTTTGTTGGTAATAGTAACGAAATGTTTTTCATCCTTTTTCAATTATTTTACCGAAAAGAGTGCATTAGTCTGGCATCACTAATAAAATCCATTGAACATGGCCAATCATGCAACTTGGAATGGGTGTTTTTTTAGTAAATACAGTCGAGTGTCTATTATCCGAAGCTTAATTATCCATGAGGCTGGATTAACCGTGGTCCACTGTAGTTAAATTTTTTTAATAATCCCCAAAAATATTTTTTTCCAACTACAATTGTCCACAGTACGGTCAGTTAGTTGGTTAAAAAAATTATCCTGTTGCATAATACTCATGAACACAAAACCTAATAAAAGCCCAGTACAGTAATACCTCGTTTAACGAAAGGGATATGTTCCTCGGAATAATTTCATTAATGGAGGTAAAAATAGCACCCTAAGTATAGGGATTTGTCCCTAAAATTAAAAAAAATTTACAAAATACAATTTGAAAGTTAAGTTTATGTAAATGTATTAAAGTAAAATAGAAGGCCAATCCGTGAGTTGGACTAACCGTGATTCTCTATAGTACAATTTTATTTTAGTAATCCACAAAAATATATTTTTTGAAATTTTTAATGAAAATTTTTGAAAATTACAAAGCAATGACTTAAACTGATATAAAATCTATGGTTTACATTATACAAATTGACTAAAGTTTGTAAGTTGGCAGTGTTTCTCCGCATCCTTATTGATACGAAAATATGTGGATCCGGGGCTTTTCAATGTAATTGCCACGGTACGATACCGGCGTTTAACGGATGTATCTGTTGAGAAAGCTTATTCGTGTACTCATCTTGCTTCACAAAATTTATCTAGCATTTCAACTCTTAAAATGTTTAACTCAATCAAAACTTAATTTGGATTAACCATATCTTTCAATTACACGGGCTCAAGTGTCCCCCAATTACCGCGGATAATCTATTGTAGTAGGTATTTTTAGTTTTCATTATACGTAAAATAACACTGATACAGATAGTAATAACACATCGATCAATAAGTCCCGGGACTAACTACTAAAACAACATTTGTTCGCCAAAATTCTTCTTTATTCATCAACATAGTCTCCTTCAAGAGCGATACATTCATTCCAACGCTTTCCTAACTTTTCTATGCCAGCCGTGTAGAACTATTTATCTTTGGTTTCAAAATAGGCATTAGTTTCGGCAATCACTTCTTCATTGCGAACAGCCAATAGTCGCTGGGGGGCAAATCTGGAGAATATAGCGGGTGCGGAAGCAATTCGAAGTTCAACTCATGCAATTTGACCATCGTTACCATCGACTTGTGACACTGCATTGTCCTGATGAAAGAGAACTTTTTTCTTCTTCATATGGGGCCGTTTTTTTTTGCAATTTCTGCCTTCAAACGCTCCAATAACGCAATGCAATATTCGCTATTAATGGTTTTTCCCTTTTCAAGGTGATCAATGAATATTATACCATGCGCATCCCAAAATACGGAGGCCATAACCTTCCCGGCAGACTGTTTTTGGTCGCTTTGGACGACTTTCACCGGCTGCTCTCCACTCAGCTGACTGCCGATTTGATTCCGGAGTATAGTGGTGGATCCAAGTTTCATCCATAATCACATACCGACGCAAAAACTCCTGTTTATTTCGCATAAACAGTGCCAAACAGCGCTTTAATTCATAGATGCATTGTTATTTCTGTTCCATTGTGAGCAAACGTGGCACCCATTTCGAAAAAAGCTTTTTCATGACCAAATGTTCATGCAAAATAGTGTAAATACTACCAAATGATATCTTCAGGATGTCAGCTATGTCACGCAACTTTACTTTGTGATTTTCCATCACGATTTTGAGGTTTTTTTTTATGTTTTCTGGTGTAACAGCCTTATTTGGATGACTAGAGCGTTCAGCATCATTTGTGTCTGTACGACCGCGTTTGAAATCAGCATACCACCGACAAATGGTTGTTTTCGACGGAGCAGAGCCTGGATAACACTATTTAAGCCATCGCTGAGTTTGAATGGTATTTTTTCCCATTAAAATGCAATGTTTTATCAACACACAAAATTTGGTTTTTTCCATTGTTTTGAAAATAGCAAAAGTAGCGTCACTAAAACCACTGTAACTCAATGACACAATGTCGGAATGTCATGAAAGTTTGACACGTAACTTCTAAAGATTGGTACTAACTGAGAGTGGTATGGATTTGTTATTAGAGGCGCCATCTGTTGGTTAGTCCTGGGACTTATTGATCGATGTATTAGCTAAAATAACATTTGAGGGTATTTTGCTACTATTATGTTGAAACCTTTTTTGAAGAATATGGTTATTTCTATACCTTTTATCATGACCCATTAATTTAGGAAAGAGTATTATGCTCCAAACAAGCTATGAAACTTGACCTCATCTGGTGAAAGATAGTTGTTGTTTTATGGAGACAAGAAGCAACGATTACTAAAGATGGTATCTAGGATTTTTATACCAACCCATAGGGTCTGTTTCTGGATAATGTTCTTTTACGATAAGATAAATCTATAAAGTAAATATCACCTCAAAGTATGAAATTTCCCAAATACTCGTAATTTGGGAATACCTGTTATAAGTAATATAGATATTAGCATATGAGGTGGTATATGTGGGTTTACTTTTTATTTTGTTTTCTGCCATACGTTTTTGTTTTTTTTTTTTTTTGTCTTTTTTATTATATTTATTCTTTAATCTAGATATGCGGGGGTGTGGGATGGAAGCCCCCTGATGCCCTTGCGGTCGGGCTCGCCCTACATTGGTGGGGTGCATCTCGGCCGTGGGAATGTTTGTGGGATGAGCCCGGACCTTTTGGTGTACTCTCTCTTGAATGTATTTTTTTCTTTTTTTGTCATCTACTATATTTATTTTCTGTTTATTTTTTTGTATATATTCCTGTTTCTACGTGTTTAAGGGTGTGGGCTGAAAAACATCTGGTGTCCCCGTGGCTGGGTTCGCCCTATATTGGTGGGGTGTATTTTGGCCGAGGGGATGCTATTAGATGAGCCCAGACCTTTTGACAACTTCTGTGTCTGATGTATTGTCTGCAATTTATGTTTTTTTAGAAGTGTTATTCAGGTGTGATCTTGTACATACTATGTTGCTGTCAATAAACCTAATATTTATTTATTTAAAAAATATAACTTGGATTTCTGCTTTCTCTTTTGATCAGTAGACATGAGCCTAATAAGTGGAAAAGACCTCCTTGAGAAATAATTTAAATTTAACAGAATTATTGTTTTTTTATTAATATTTATATTGCACAGTTTAAATATTGTTGCATCAAACATTATTAACAGATTGATAGAAAAGAAATCAAACTTTGTTTTTTTTTGTATTCAAGTCCCTTAATAGGATGTCTCCATTGTATCTTTTGAATCTGTGTCTGAGACACATTTCATCGGAAAGGAGTAGAATTTTGAGGTTGATTTCGTCTTCATCTAATAAATGAATTGTTCCAATTGGATGGGAAATTATGATACAGGTTTTGCGGTTGCTGGTTCTGTGACGTGGAATGGTCTGTCTCTAAGTGTTAGGATATGGGTGACATGTGCAGCTTTAAGAACCACTTGAAAACAACTGTTTTTAGGTCTTATATAAAGACTACTCGCATATATAACATTCCACCTAAAGCTGAATGTGTTACTATCACATATCGTAAGATCTACCAAAGCTTCTTTATAGTTTGTCTTCTTTGGTAAGTTTTCTTACCAAATATGTTTTTCTAAATATATGCAGATGTGGGGAAATGCCTATTTAATGGACCCAGCCACCACCTTCCTATTCTTCCACTCAATGTATGTAGATTCATTTTGTAATTATTTTAATGTCAATAATAGTAGGTTTGAATTCAGATTTATAGCACCAATAAGGAAAGTCTGCTCTCTAAACGGTAGTTTATATTATTATTAAAATATTATCACGTAAGTTAAAATTCACCAGATAACCATTAAAACAGGGGTCGGAAACCCTTTATCCTCTTGCAGGCCAGCAGCAATACCTGTTGGCAAATGGCGGACCACATTCATCTATAGAACTATTTTATAACTAATAAATTAAGGTACTGTATTAATAATAAATATAGAACAATGCATTAAATTAATTTTATTTAATTAACGCTCATATAATATTTATCACTACACTACACTACAGTTAATGTGACATTTGATGCTGTTTTGGCACTCTAAATATTAGGTGTGTCAACATGGATGAGCCCAGAAGTAATACACTTTTTAAATGACCAGTAATTTTGGTTCTTTACTTGCTTTTCATATATTTGTATTGTATTACACTTTCGTTGAACACAAAACAATTTGGCAAGCTTATTACCATGTATGTAGCAATCTCTTTCAACCAACCAAAAGAATCTTAAATGAAAAAAATGTAGGTTAAACAAATCCGCAATCTCAAAGTTGTAAGACAGACATCGTAACGTCATGGAGTTTGACCTCATTCTTGAAAAGAGTTGCTCGCAAATATATGCACTGCTGAACATTGATGCAATTTGTTATATATTATAATATTTGTCAAGTTGGTATAAAGCCCAGATTTGAGAAGATATTTTTCTGTAAAATTCTACTAAGGATGCATCATCTGTATGAAATTTGGATCTTAATAGATCATTGCATTGCATCTCATCGAGTTCCATTTGAATATTTTCTGGTATGGATCCACTTCCACATCAAAATGAGTGCCAAACAGCTTGAAATCATCTTTGTCTGAAAGAATGTGACATGTGGAGAGAAACAGTAGGAAAACATAGTTCTCAAATTATGTATCATAGTCAAATATGTTACTGTTTTTTTTATAATTTTTTTCTAGAATAGGAATGGGCGTAGTTTGCAGTCATAGAGTTGTTTCGAATACTAAGATGTATCTCCACATGTCTCGTATTACCTGATTTTTTTTCCTTGAAGCTGTGAATTCTAGTTGTTTAAATGTGATGTTAAATTTACTGAAATTTAGTGGTTTTCTCATTCTTACTCTCAAGGAATGTAGCTATTTCTTCATGCTCTTTATAGTATTGCACCTCGAGTGAACATCATAGAAGTAAAGCAGGTCTCCGTACTGATTGTTTCCAACAAAAGTTGCTGAAACTCACTGCGTCCCAATCTCAAGACAGGATCGTGTATACTATTTTGACAATCGCATCCATAAGCTGTTCATTTATATTTTAATTACTTTAATGGTAAGTACCTTTAAGTGTAATATTTAAACTTGAGTGCTTCAGTATCAGACATACTGTGTGTGGTTATTAGCAAGAATTCAGCGATTGTAATAAACATATATGGGTGTACAGTCAAGCCATATTTTTAAGAAGTTTTTAATTAGACCTTATTAAGATATTGAGTTTATGCATTATTCAGCTCTATTGAAAACATTTTTGTTATTTCCATTCAAGAATTAGTAATATCTGTAAATAGTTGAATTAAAACATCTAAATAGATTTCTTAAACATTTTAATACGAAACATTCTATAGACAATAAAACATAAACAATAACAGAAGAAAAAAATCATTTTATGACTCTTCTATCGACTAAATCATTCCACCTGTAATTCTTTCCATGAGATTTTGATATATGCTTATTAAGGCTGGAACTGTGAACAAATTTTTGCTCGCAAAAAATACACGCATAATTTTTTTCTTTCGTGTGTTTTCTCATATGAACTTTGAGGGAGCCTGGCGTGTAACAAGTCCATTCGCAGAGTTCACATTTAAAGGGACGTTCACCCGAATGCCTCCTAATGTGAACCTCCAAAGCTGCTTTCGAGTTTGTAGCAAAATTACAAATCTGACAAATGAATTTTTTAAGAGTTCCGTGAATCTTTGAATGACTTATCAATTCACTACTCGTTACAAAAGTAGCTCCGCAAGTTTCACAATTATAATTTTTTATATTATAATGTCTGTTCATGTGCATTTCGAGTGTGATTTTTGATTTAAGACCTTTGTTACACATGGAACATCGGAATTTTTTTTCGTTAATGTGTACACTTTTATGTCTCTCGTACTTGCCTTTCATCTTGAATTGTTTTCCGCATTCTTGGCAAGTGAAGTTCATTTTATCGCTATGTACTTTACGGTGATTACATAACCCGGCACTTGTCGAGAAGTGTAACAGACAGTCGCCGCATTTGTACGGCTTCTCTCCGGTATGTGTGCGGATATGTCCAATAAGAATTTGCCTTCGCCGTGCATTAAAATCGCAATACATACAGTGATATCGTCTATCAACTCCAAATCCGGTAACTTTTCCAATTTTTGTAGGTTCACTTTCTTTGTGTACGTAATTCATGTGATTTACCAACGATCGCTGAGTCTTCAACAGTTTATTGCATATGGTACAAGGGTATTTTTTTAAATCTTCATTTTGGGAATTTTTGCAATCCTCCGTTTTTAAATCTTGACATTTAAAATCTTCACTATTATTACAGTATTCTGTGTCTGAAATGTCCAGTTCAATTTTGATTCTAAGATCATTTTCATCTAAAGGAACTTGAAATTCTTTCGGCAACTTTTTAACAGTTTTCCTTCTATGTTTTAAAGTTATTTTTTCTAAAGAGGGTTTACTTATGTTTTGTAAAATATTAATTTCTTCTTCGAGTGATTCATTGTGTACACTGGAGTGCGGCGAATCAACGTATACCTGTTCTTCCTTCAGTTGGAAAACACCATTTGATTCTTCTTTTTCTTGTAAGCTTTCTTTCTTTTTAAAATCGCTAGACCATAATTTTCTAAGTAAACAATCATAATATTCACATTTTATTCTGAAGTTATTCGCGATTTCTAATTCCTCTGAACATTGCTGACATATCACCTTGGGTAATCCTTCGTCATCGTGCATTTGTATTTTCGTACATAACATTATTTTTTGAGAAAATGAAATAATCTCATTTGTATCAAATAATGAAACCAATTTTTCGGAATTATTCGTCAAACAAATTCTACACAATAAAAGTGTGTCTTCTAAAGAATTCGTTTTTAAGTAATTTATTACTTCGATTTCTGATTTTAATTTCATTTTAGAAAAGCATAAAAAATCTTACAAATAATGCATTTAAAGCAAATAGTATACATTCAAAAATTATTTCAAGACTTCGATTATTCTTCTCACTGCAAAAGATATTTTATAAAAATAAAATAAAGAAATATATATAAAATAAATCGGTTTTATTTAAATATAATAATAATAAAATCAAAATGTACAAAATAAGATCGCGACCTGTCAAAAGAACACAAGGTTCAGAGACAAGAAATGAAAATGATGATATAATTTTTATTGTCTATGACCTGAAAATTTGTCTCATATCCAAACAAAGAAATTCATGAATATATTTTTATGCAAAGATGTATATTTTTTAAATGAATAGCCTAAATCAGCGTAAAGTAAAAATATATATTTTATTAAATCTATCTTGGCAATTTTTAAGGAAAACATGTATTCTAAAATTTTCGATTTTTAAGGAAAATATGTATTCTAAAATGTTTAAGCAAATGTAATCAATATTTTATATAATTGTGCAATTGATTTAATACTAAAATTCTTCACTTTGAGCAACATAGATTATTTATTTTATACATACATAAATACCATCTTGCCATTCTCGTCGGAGTAGGCAGAGAGGACAGAGCGCCAGACTTTCATATCTCGAAACATATGTCACTTCTTCTAGATCCATACAACTTATACAATTTTGCTGACAATGTTTCCGTCTTTCAGAATGTCATTCACTAGATACTTCTTTCAGAATATAATTTTATAAGTAGATAAATCTTATTCTGAAAGATAAATTTTATAGATAAAAATATTAGAAATACCCAATAATTTTATTACAAATAAAATAATAATCATTATTGCCTTGGATATTCCATCAGGGACCAAGAAATATTATAAAACACTTACATTCAGGTTAGACTACAGCCCGGCACTCCAAGTACTTCCATGAAATTGTATCACCGTTGTATGGTGTAAAATGGGTGTCTAACTTTTTGAGTATTATATAAAACCCTGTTGCACATTTTCATTAACCTGACAAACAGTGACACTCAATTACATATGAATACATCACGCAAAATCAAACTTCTCACACTTCATCACTCCAGACAGACCACAACAGTCATCCCACAATATACCGTACATAATCATAAAAAAAAAAAAAAACACCACACTCAAGAGCTTACACAAACCTTTGCTACAAGTCATTCCTCTTGCAAGCCCAAGTATTCAAACTCCTGTCGCAATAACAATCACGCTCTGATCGACTGCCTAAATTGTTTTCCTCCTTTTGCCTTCATTGAATCTTCATTATTTGCCTAAGATGCCTCTGCTAACATTTTTTGAGTGCCCTAATGTCTTCTGTAGGGAACCCATGATTCGCATCCATATATCAGAGTTGGTATGATTACAGCTTTATAAACTGTTGTTTTGGTTTTCAGTGTTAGGTTGTGATTATCAAACACTCGCTCACAAAGAGTCCATAACGTCCGGAGAGCTGCGCTTAGTCTATTTTGAATATAATCATCTATGTTTGCTTTGTCATTCACAATGCCACACAAGTAATTTAAATACAGCTATCTATGGTTTGTTGATGTTTAGATGGGAGGTTTTTTTAGATAGAATATCGTTCGTAGAAACATTTAATTTGAGACCTAAATACATTATAATAACTAAGAGATATAAGATACATTATAACACAACTGATCATCTAGGAAAAAAATGATGTCAAACGAGACAGAGGAAGGTATCGCATCTCATGACTTAAGAACTTGCAGGAGTGGTTGTACTTAGCTCAGGGATGGAGGGAACACAATAAGATTTGCTATGATGGTTGCTAACCTCCGTTAGGAGATGACACTGTGAGAATAATACAATTATTAGTTTTATCTAATCACCAAACCATTTTAAGAGAATATCTTAACCCTACAGTGCGCAATGATGCACATGTAAATCAACCAAAGTTTTTCTAAATATTTTTTATTTGAGTGGTATAAACAACAACTCACGCGCTGTTACTAATATGATACAATAATCTCCATGCTTTAAAACCACATAGGTTTAATAGAAAACTGTTTTACCCGTCAATTTGGCAGTTAAAGTTTGACTTGTTGCCCGTAGATGACATTTGTGATTTGTTCCAGTTTGAATTCAAATTACTTTATTATTGGTGATCAAGGTAATCTTTTTTTTTCTTTTATTCTTTAGTACATATGTGTAAAATAAGTGAAGTAAAATATATAATTTTCTTTATATCATATAATTAACTTACAAATGCGCAGTGATTCATATATGAACCATACTCTTTTTTTTTTTAAACATTAATATATAAAAACAAAAAAAAAATGTTTTATTGTATTTTTACATGTTCCAGTACATATTTAATGCATAAATATATTTTTATTTTTTAAATAAAAAAATCGCACATTGTAGGGTTAACAAACTTTGAACATTTCGACGTGTTTCCTTGTTGAAATTGTGTGTTAATTAATACAGTATTATGATGAATATGAAATAATGACTAAAAAGAAAACAACATTAATAATTTGAAAAATATTTATTGAATTCCTTAAAAGTTAGTCTTTGACTGACCAATACTGCTTGCATAGACTTTGGTGAAAATCCTAAAACATATTTTGTACTAATTTATAATAAAATCAATTAACCACTAATAAAACAGTTTTTCTTAAAAATTTCTCTGTATTTACAAAAGGATTTAAAAAGTAAAATTTAATATTGACTGGCCAATTTGTTTAACCCTTTTAATCTCAGCATATTTTGGTAAAAAACAGTAGTTCATATTTTATTTTTTATCTCAGTTAATATTTAGTTTTAAATACATTATTTCAAAAGTGAATCATTCTCAAAGTTTAAAAAATATATATAGTCAAGATAAAAACTTGCATGAAAACTTTGAGGCCGATGATCAGCCCCGTGGGATTTTTCCAATACACCAGTTGGGGCCGATAATCAGCCCTGTGGGATTAAAAGGGTTAATGCATAACTTATATTGACTCAAAATCTAATTGATTTTGTAACAAAGTTTTTAATTTCACAAAATTTTTCACGTCCAATGTTGTGCCAGTTGACAGTAATTTGTTTGAATAAAAGTATAAGGCTGGATTTCCACTAGACTGTGGACATATCGTGACTCGTCTTTGTTAATGTTAAATGTCATTCTAAACAGCCTTGCCAGCTTCAAAATCTCACTAAAAAAGTTCAGCGCTTCACTGATCATGGACTTATGCTATGTTCTGGCAGAGATTGCTCTTTGTCATTTTTAGTACATCATTCATCCTTTACTGTCCATGGCGTCATACTCTGGAACCAGTTATAGGCCGCTGCAAACTTTTCACCCTCGTTGACTTGCTTCAAACTTAAGTGACTTAAAAATATTTATCTCTCTTCAATGATGAAATGTTTCTTCATAGATTTATTTTATTTATCTTCATCTTATTTCTTGTTTTTACCCATCTTCCTTTTACTTTTCCAGTGTTTGGTGACATTTCGTAATATTTTATCTAACTGTATTTTTCATTTGATTTTAATGCTTTTATTTTCTTTTCTGTTTTTTTTAAATACCTTGTAACCCAGCAATTGGCATAAATTATACGTAATTTTTGCCTGGTTGGTTGGAAGAAATAACTCTATGGCAATAACTCGCCATTTGTTTATCTTACAATTAAGTATCTAACTAAATAAATAAATAAATGTGAACTGATCATAACTTGCCAATGGGAGGTTAGGTCTTGCAAAAAAATTCTGACAGCGTGTCAAGTCAGATTGTTAGGTTACCTGCCTTTAACCTTTCCCCCCCCCCCCGATTGATCATTGAAAATTTTGAGCGAGCAAGCTTGGGACCGTACTATGTGGGAATCCAACCTACGATTGAAACCTGACAGAAATCATGAGGAATAACAGGTTCTCAGCCTTAGAAAAGGGTCAATATTAAATTTTTTAATCTAAATGTTGATAAAGGTGAATCCATACTTTACACAAGGAAATTGTAATTCCTTGACAAATCTTATATCACAATGAAAACGCCCTTAGAGTGATTTATTCATCATGAGACCGTGTATTACCAATGGGTTCACACATTCAACATTTTTCATAACAAAAATTATTTCGATAAATCACTCAATAAATTATAATCTACCATTATTAAAGCAAATATTATTATTATTATGTTTTATAAAATGTCAGTACAGCAAAAAACACTACTTAAAATTAAATAAATCTTAAATTTATTATAAATCACTTAAATTTATCTAAATAAATTAATCTTAATAAATTAATCTGAATAAATAAATTATTAAATTAAGCTCATTTACAAAATATTTTACAAATATTCTTTTAAGTACATATAAAAACATGCAGAATGGAAAAGTGTAAATACAGTACAAAGAAAAAAGATGAAGTAAGTTTTTTTGAGCATTAACTTAATTTATTTACAGTTAGAGATGAACACCTAAACTATGATAAATATATACTATAGTGCATTATTGTGTTTTTACCCAGCCAAAGAAAGTTCATCATGCCGGGTATTATCTACGTAGACACTGTTGATAATCTATACTCGGAGTATTGGTCCGATTTAAGGACACCTTTAAGGACTCCTTCATCGAATGTTGTGAACGGACTTGGGATATTTAATTTGGATATTTTGGGTGGTGGAAAAAACAACTGTATTAGAGACGAAAGGATAGAATTTTTTACATATATTAATGCTATAAAATACATATATGTTACATATTAATATACTTGTACTTGTATGTATGTCACGAGCGTTCATATATATGGTATGTATATAGAGAGAAAGAATAGAGATATAGAGTTTTCACGGGATCCAATACTCGGCAACGGATCCCAGCAATATTTGCCGGATCTGGGTTATTTTCAGTCACTGAAAATATTGCCCGGTAAACCGGATGCTGGATAATTTCAAGGTACACCCGGTACATCACTAACTGTTGCGGTTGCAAAACTAAACCTAACCCAAAATGAGCACTAAATTTGTGTACAAGACTTATTGTTACTAATATTAATAAATTAATTTTAATAAACTTTGTACTTCCCAATTTGACCAAAGACCACAAATATAAATAATTCTATAGTTTGGAGTTTATGGATCATGAAATCAATACAGAGGATAGGAGTATGATTGCTGAGAGAATGGTGAAAGTGTAGAGGCTCTTTCTGTCCAATACTGAAGCGGCGCCTGATGCCTTGCACCCAATGCAGGTGCATAGTCCATTCTTACATTCTCCAGGCTCGTTGGTGTCCGTTACAATACACTCCTAGAAAAAAATAGAATCAAAATTTGTTTAATAATGAAATATTTCTCATTAGATTGCATTAAGTCTGTAGTGTCATCTAACTGGAGGAGAGTTTTTACAAAGTGGAGAAGAAATTTAACTACAATAGTTAATATCTTAGGCTTAACCCTTATAACATCATCGTTGTTGTTGCTGAGCCTCATAGTCGAGGATCCTCTCGTCATTCCAACGTCAATTCAGTTGGAAATGGAAGCTGTGCGATTGCACACTAGCGAATTCTAACCTAACCTAACCCTCATAGCATCATCGTTGTTGTTGCTGAGCCACACAGTCGAGGATCCTCTCGTCATTCCAACGTCAATTCAGTTGGAAATGGAAGCTGTGCGATTGCACACTAGCGAATTCTAACCTAACCTAACCCTCAAAGTATCATCGTTGTTGTTGCTGAGCCACACAGTCGAGGATCCTCTCGTCCTTCCAACATTAATTCAGTTGGAAATGGAAGCTGTGCGATTGCACACTAGCGAATTCTAACCTAACCTAACCCTCATAGCATCATCGTTGTTGTTGCTGAGCCACACAGTCGAGGATCCTCTCGTCATTGCAACGTCAATTCAGTTGGAAATGGAAGCTGTGCGATTGCACACTAGCGAATTCTAACCTAACCTAACCCTCATAGCATCATCGTTGTTGTTGCTGAGCCACATAGTCGAGGATCCTCTCGTCATTCCAACGTCAATTCAGTTGGAAATGGAAGCTGTGCGATTGCACACTAGTGAATTCTAACCTAACCTAACCCTCATAGCATCATCGTTGTTGTTGCTGAGCCACACAGTCGAGGATCCTCTCGTCATTCCAACGTCAATTCAGTTGGAAATGGAAGCTGTGCGATTGCACACTAGCGAATTCTAACCTAACCTAACCCTCATAGCATCATCGTTGTTGTTGCTGAGCCTCATAGTCGAGGATCCTCTCGTCATTCCAACGTCAATTCAGTTGGAAATGGAAGCTGTGCGATTGCACACTAGCGAATTCTAACCTAACCTAACCCTCATAGCATCATCGTTGTTGTTGCTGAGCCACACAGTCGAGGATCCTCTCGTCATTCCAACGTCAATTCAGTTGGAAATGGAAGCTGTGCGATTGCACACTAGCGAATTCTAACCTAACCTAACCCTCAAAGTATCATCGTTGTTGTTGCTGAGCCACACAGTCGAGGATCCTCTCGTCCTTCCAACATTAATTCAGTTGGAAATGGAAGCTGTGCGATTGCACACTAGCGAATTCTAACCTAACCTAACCCTCATAGCATCATCGTTGTTGTTGCTGAGCCACACAGTCGAGGATCCTCTCGTCATTGCAACGTCAATTCAGTTGGAAATGGAAGCTGTGCGATTGCACACTAGCGAATTCTAACCTAACCTAACCCTCATAGCATCATCGTTGTTGTTGCTGAGCCACATAGTCGAGGATCCTCTCGTCATTCCAACGTCAATTCAGTTGGAAATGGAAGCTGTGCGATTGCACACTAGTGAATTCTAACCTAACCTAACCCTCATAGCATCATCGTTGTTGTTGCTGAGCCACACAGTCGAGGATCCTCTCGTCATTCCAACGTCAATTCAGTTGGAAATGGAAGCTGTGCGATTGCACACTAGCGAATTCTAACCTAACCTAACCCTCATAGCATCATCGTTGTTGTTGCTGAGCCTCATAGTCGAGGATCCTCTCGTCATTCCAACGTCAATTCAGTTGGAAATGGAAGCTGTGCAATTGCACACTAGCGAATTCTAACCTAACCTATCCCTCATAGCATCATCGTTGTTGTTGCTGAGCCACACAGTCGAGGATCCTCTCGTCATTCCGACGTGAATTCAGTTGGAAATGGAAGCTGTGCGATTGCACACTAGCGAATTCTAACATAACCTAACCCTTATAGCATCATCGTTGTTGTTGCTGAGCCTCATAGTTGAGGATTCTCTCGTCATTCCAACGTCAATTCAGTTGGAAATGGAAGCTGTGCAATTGCACACTAGCGAATTCTAACCTAACCCTCATAGCATCATCATTGTTGTTGCTGAACCTCGTAGTCGAGGATTCTCTCACCATTCTAACGTCAATTCAGTTGGAAATCGAAGCTGTGCGATTGCACCCTAGCGAACTCACCAGTCACACCGTTTTACTGGATTCGATGACATATCGAAGTGAGATGATCGGAGCACACTGGCAAGTTCTTCCTTTTTTTATTTATGGATATGACCGTAGTTTTAGGTATCCTTATACTCTCAAATTCTAGGCAGATAAAATGCTAGTCATTCGAGGGGAGTAGCATAATGCAGGGTTCGAACCAGTGACCTTTAGTACGGAAGTCCAGTGCATTACCGCGCGGCCATGTACCCTCATAGCATCAATATGTCAATCTTAGTAAATGTAAATGGAATTGGAATTGATTAACTTTCGAATACCTTCGAGAAGTATGCGATAATAGGATATATTCAAGTACAAGAGTTGTAGAATTGAATTGAACTTGAATTCTACAGTACCCAGATTACATTGATTGGGTATCGAGTATGCTGTAGTCTTGGACATATATGAAGATAGTTTGTATGCCTTTGAAAGATCTCTCAGGGATCGTTTTTGTTCATTCGAACCATAAATCCAGTGCCATAGCGTGACTGTGTATTTTGCTTCTTGTTGATTTTTTCCCTCTAAAATATTCAAGATCTCAAAAATAAGTTTTCTAATTCGAGTGTGTTTTTTTATATAAAAATACTAATGTATTTTTGTTTCTATTTTATACAGATTATTATTTATTTTGGTATGTTGCAGCTTTGGACCTCCTAAACCCTGGCCTGTCAAATACTTATATTATATGTATTGTAGGTAGTATGCACATACACATATGTACTCCTTTTGGATATTTTCTGTATACGATTCATGTTTATAATTTTTGTAACACATTCATTTTGTTGTATTCGTGCGCACTCAAAATTAGAATTAGAATTTTATTATTGTAATTATTTTTAATGCTCTTCAATAGATTATATTATATTAAATAATTATATCTATAGGTGCGTGGTTCCGATTCATCGGGGTACATTTGAATGCATACTTTAACTTTATGGTTATTTTAACAGTTATAAAATATTCAAAAACAGAAAAACTAACCTTTTTGTGGGTATACTACACACTTGAAATTTACTTTTCCCATAGTTAACTATTTTTTTAACAGTTTCAATGCTACTTTCAGTAATGCAGTTTTTATTTTTTCATTCATATTATATAAAAAGTGTATAAGTGCAATGTCGTACAAAATACCATATTGTTTATTTGTTACATACAATTTTTTCAGTTTTCGGCATAGAAAGATAAATTCATTATTTTTTAACATTTTAAACATACACCACTTTCCAATAAACAATGTGCGAGTCTTTTAATACGAGTATATAACTATTAAAAAGGTTAAGGAATTCTTTCAGCATAATTCGCTACCTCTATAGGCAGCCTAATAGAGCCTACTTACGTTTTAGCCTATCGTCCTATACATTTTATAATGAACACAACAATGTCTCCATCTAGGACAAAGCGCTGGCCCGTACAGTCCGGCTCTTCATATCCTATTGCATAAAATCGAAAACACATCTTCTATCATAACCCTTGTGTATTATGTATAATGGATGCTCGTTTTGTCTAGTTCTTTTCAGGTGATAAAATAGTGCAGCTCTTGATCATGTATCATGCAGTATTCTTAATATGTAATCCAACTAACTTTATCGCCATTACCGTTCTTATGGTGGTTTAACTTGCTTTCACGTAACTTGCTTCATTTACTTTTGTCTGGTTGGTTGGAAGAGATTGCCACCTGGCAATAATCCCACCAGATTGTATTTGCAATAAATAAGTTTGCTGATACATCCTGAGATGAACAGTTTCTTTCATAATGTAGTCATTACATCCAACACCATCATCTGCCTTAGGCACCTGTTCTCAAAATTGGTAATATGTCAAGATCCGGAACCTTCTTGGTGCTAAATTTAATTTTCAGACTAAACGCTGAACTGTAGAGCTTTAATGAACACCACCTGACTTACCTGGTTATCCGTGCACTTCTGGCCACTGAATCTGCTCTGCCAACAGACCCCTTTGAACATGTGGAAGCCCCAATTGCAGGCACACTTCTGTTCCATACATGTCGTCCCATTAATTTTAGCCGTGCACTGGGCCTCAACCTCACAGGAATCGCCTAAGGCTAAAGCAACTGGAAAGACATTAATATAGCATTAAATAACTTTTTATTGCATTTCTAGTTTCATCATTGACACTTGTATTTATTTATTTCAACATTTCAATGTACAATTTAGCAGGTTTATAAAAATTATATATATTATATAATTACCTATATATATACCTATATATTATATATATATCTATCGAGAACATTCTGAAGTTCATTCGCAGTGAGAAGAAAAAATTAATTCTTAAACTGATCCCGCACAAATACTATATTAATTTAGTCAATAATAATTTAGATGGTTCTGGTTTATAATAATAATTGTAAATAAAACATGATCATTTTAATATAAAAATGTAATACAGTAGAGTGCCGATTATCCCGGGCTCAATTATTCGTGAGTTGGATTAACTTTAGTCCTCTGTAGAATTTTTTTTGTAATCCCTAAAAGTAACTTTTTGCAAATTTTTAACGAACGTCCACATTTTGAAAATTATAAAGTAAGGACATAAACTGTTATAAAATCTGTGGTTTAGATTATACCAATTGACTAATATACCAGTTGGCAGTGTTTCCTCGCATACACACGAAAATATGTAGATTCGGAGCTTCCCAATGTAATTGCTGCGGTTTGATACAGTTTTTTAGCGGTTGTACATGTATATGTCGAACATTGAGAAAACTTATTCTTGTACTTATCTTGTGTAACAAAATTTATCTAACATTTCAAATCTTAAAATAAACTCAATAAAAACTTTATTTGGATTTACCGTGATTATCCAGGCTCAAGTATATAGGTGAAAAATGAAAGATCGGAGACAGTTTAGGAATTCTCCTATTTGAGTAGTATTTTCACAGATGATGGAAGAGTTATAACATTGTTTGCGGGAAACGCTTAAAAGCGTCTTTTACATACTGTTGGTAGAGAGCGGGAGACGCTTAAAAGCGTTGTATTTGCTTACTGTTGGTAGAGTGCGGGAGACGCCAAAAAACGTTGTACAGATCGGAATTGGGTTTGCGGTTAGTTGTGAAGTGAAGCGATTAGGATAATGAGGGTCGGGTGGCAGCCTGCTTAGTATAATTAGGGTCAGGTGGCAGACTGTCGTCATATAACATGCACTCCAAATACAATAGTTGTAAGATAAACATTTCCTTTTTATCTTTATAATTCTTCAGTATTGAGGCGATATTGTTTAGTTCAAGACGTTCTCCATTTTCGTTTCTACCTACATTCCGCTATTGCTAATTATTATTATTAAAAAAGTATTACAAAATGCCTTTCATTGTATGATATAGTGTAGTGGATATCGATCGCTGTTGTGTTTGAAAAGTTATTTGTTCCGTATTTTTATAATAAATGAATATTTTTTTCATAAAAAATACCCAATAAAAATGGATTACGATAGTAATGAGAGCGATGGAGAATTGTGCGCTGATAATTTGTCAGATTATTTTTGTGTTGACGATGGCATCATGACAGATGGCGAATTTTAAACTAGTGATAATGAAGTTACCGCGCGTCCTCGGACATTTTTCCGACCAACAATTTCAAGCGATTCGGATTCAGACTCGGACGAATGTGAAGAAGAATGGTCATCAGCAGACAATCCACCAGTCCTGGAAGAGTTTTTAGGTCGACCAGGTTTAACTACCGGTAGTGTTTTGAATAGTGTAACAGAAGTGGTAAATTTATTCATAGGAGATGATTTTTTTACATTCCTTGTACAAGAATCTAACAGATATTATTATCAAAATAAGCACAAATTTTAAATATATAAGAAAACTCTCAAATGGAAAGACATTACAATACATGAAATGAAGAACTTTTTGAGACTTATCTTTCTTATAGGACAAGTCCGTAAGGACAGAAGATATGAATACTGGAGTTCAGATGCATCCACGGAAACACAATTTTTTGCGAGCAGACCAATATATTTCTTATTATTCTATCTTACGAAAAACTACTAAATGGACAAAAAGACTGACGATGTATTTAATAAATTGTGCATTGTTCAACTCCTTTGTTGTGTATAACTCTGTTACAAGAGAAAATAAAATAAAATATAAACAATTTTTAAAGGACATTGAGCACCGGGTGGCTGATCAGATTTCGTCGGATAATATTCAAGACTCGGAACCGACACCATCGACATCTGGTGTCCGAAAAAAATCTTCAAAATCAGACCCTTCGGGAAGACTTTCAATGGATATGAGAAAACATACATTGGAAAAGATTGAAAGCACTGGTAAAAACAAGAATCTACGAAGGAGATGTTGTGTGTGCGCGGTCCACAAAGTGCGTAGTGAAACCCGATATATGTGTAAATTCTGCAATGTGCCATTACATAAAGGGAACTGTTTTCAACGATATCATACTTTAAAACAATATTAGTGTTTATTTTTTCGTATTTTACAAAATATATATTATGTTGAACATGTACAGAAGGACTAAATGGACAGTAAAGTAAAAATGTAATTTAACCTTAAATATCATAATTGTTTACCCAAATATATATAAGTTTATAAATAGATCATTAAAAACGATTTCATTAATGATAAAATACTGAAAATTTTATTTAAATATGATCAATAGTTCTCAAGTTATAGTAATTTTACATGAAACGTAATTGCGCGCGAATCTAAATTAATTGCCCACTTAACGGCATAGATTGATGAAAAAACCGCCCGGCAACAATGTGTTAAGAGGGATATAGAACAACGTGTAGCGATAGGGAAAGTCAATGGGGCACTTAAAGATATATACTCAAACTAAACCGTATAAAAATCTTCTAAGGTGATAGTTGACAATAGGTGTCAACTTTGATGTATGGGAGCAAGAAGTCGACGTGGAAAAAGATTGAGAGGAGCTGAATAAATGCGTGCATCGAGAAGAATACATGGAGTGACAGTATATGATGGAATATGGAATGAAGTGATAAGGGATGAATGTAAGCTTAAGGGTGATGTACTAAGTAAGATAAAGAAGAACAAGCTGAGATGGTTTGGCCATGTGGAACGAATGAATGATGAAAGGCAGATATGTAATGTGATAAAAAAATTATGAAAATTTTCATTTTTATCAAAAAGTATTTATTTCATCATTGATATTTAATATTGTTCCCTTCCGTAGTGACTCCATAGTTCATATTTAAGTAGTCCCCATAGGATAAAATAAACTTTTGCCAATGTTTTTTTCAATCCGCAAAACATTTGTGGAACACTCTTTTTGAGATGACCTTTTTGCCTTTATTTCCTCTATGGTCGCAAAACATTTTCACCCGGTCACCAAGCGATTTTGCCTTTATCTCCTCTATGGTCGCAACACATTTTCACCCAGTCACTAAGCGATTTTGCCTTTATTTCCTCTATGGTCGCAAAACATTTTCTCCCGGTCACCAAGCGATTTTGCCTTTATTTCCTCTATGGTCGCAAAACATTTTCACCCGGTCACCAAGTGATTTTGCCTTTATTTCTTCTATGGTTGCAAAACATTGACCTTTCAATGTCCACTGCATCTTCGGGAATAGGAAAAAATCACAGTTGGCCATATATGGTGGCATCACGATGGTGTTGGTTTTGGACAAAAATTCACAAATTAGCCAGTACATTACCATGGTATAAAGTTCAGGAGTTGATTGCCCACAATTGTGATAGTTTACTTCAGATTGCCTCATGCAAATGGTGTAAAACCTCAAAAAAAATCTTTTGTCCAGTTATGAAAAAATTTCAAATGTGCCGAAATGCGTTGTAAATACTTGCCCGTATAACACAAACTGCCCGTCTAATATAGATGAAAATTGAAATTTCCATCACAGACAGTTTCGCCAATGTGAGGAAAAAAGATGGGTTTAATAAAAAACAAACAACCTGCGGAATTCAAAAATTCTCATTATTTATCAATCCTCGTATATAGTGCAAATGTGAGTGACATGCGTGTGAAAGGAAGACCAAGGAAAGGATGGTTGGATCAAGTGAATGATATTCTGAAAGTAGGAAATGTAGAAAGTCTGTATGAGGTGTATGGATGTAAAAGAGGCTAAGGATGTGTGTCGAGATAGGAAAGTATAGCATTTTGCCTACCCGACAGGGAAATTACGTGATGGTATGACACGTTCCCCTTAATTTTTTCATTGTGTGTGCGGCCCATCAAGTGCAAGAAAAAAAGAGGGAAGTGTGCAAATATGCATAGATAAATCTAAGCAGTCAACATGTACCACGAAATCAAAAATTACATTTTTCAATGCAAAACAAAATATAGTTACAAGTTCCTTTCTTTGAGATGTGTGCGGAAGATGGAAATATGTGCGCGGATAATTTTTAACAGATGTGCGGCCGCACACGCGCACACCTTAGAGGGAACGTTTATGGTATGTATACGTATGTATTATTAAGCTTGCTAAAGAAAATAATTAATACCTTTTAAGCATCGCTGTTCATCCTCATGCATTATGTATCCTTCAAGACATCTGCAGACACTCTCACATTTTGTGTTCTCCACAGTGCAATGCTCATTATCCTCGCATTGGTCACCCAACGAGGCATCTTTCAAACATCTAGAAATAAAGGTTAATTAGTAATTATGATTATAATAAAACCCTCGATTAATTGCTGTAGCGAGAAAGGCCTATCTTAACAATTTTAATCCCAGTATATTTTGCATAAAATGTGCGAAAAATCCCAAGCATTTTTTGGCAAAAAAAACAGTAGTTTATGTTTTATTTTTTCTCAGTTAATATTTAGTTTTAGAACTTATTTTTTTTGTGGAGACCTCCCTGTAGTGTTTAAAATAATAAGACATTTTCACATATTGGTTAAAACATGAATAAATAAAAGAAAAAAATAATATAATATATAAATGTTGAGTTTGATTCATTACAAATCCAACAATGCATGTTTTTATAAAAAAAAAAACAATTGGATATGAAAAAAAAATTGTTCTTAGTTGGAATAAAGAAAAACTGGAATTAAAAACATAAAAGTTAAAAAAGAAATCTACATTGTTTTACTAGACAATATATTGAAAATATATTGTGTATGTACCCAAAAGGGTCGGATTACGCCCCGCAGCTTTGCGGGGCGTAATCTGACCCTTTTGGGAAACATAATATACCACACAAAGCATAGTAAACAGTCAATAAGTCACCAGCAGGTATTCAACATACGGGGTAAATGCATTCTTTTAAAAGTGAATGATTCTCCACGTTAAAAAAAATATATTTTTTAGATCTTTTTTATTCAACATAAAAACTCGGATAATCGGCCCCGTGGGATTTTTCGCATACACCACTTGGGGCCGACAATCGGCCCCGTGGGATTAAAAGGGTTAAGGCTTAAAAAAATAAATATGTTTATCGAAACCTGTTAATTGAGGCTAGACGTAGGATAACTGACACACTCATTATCTCAATAGTTGAGTATGGTGATTGCATCTATGAGCCGTGCCTTTAAAAGAAAAAGAAATAAAAGTTGCAAAGATTACAAACTGCTTGTTGTAGGTATTGTTTCAGCATCCCTTCCAGAGAACGTATCTCCCCTTTTATGAGCGCTTTAAAAATTATTGACATGAAACAGACGGTTTCTTCACTTAAGTGTACTCCTGCATAAAACTTTCAAGACAAAAATGCCATCTTATATCTTTGGAAAACTGAATTGGGCTAGAGATTTTCACGGCTATGAAACTGGAAGCAGAGAAACTCTTTAGATTATCCCAAACCATAATCTAACATTATTCGAGGGATGCTTCTCATATTCAGCCAGCAAATGCTGGAATGAGTTGCCCCTGCCCTTGAAGGAGCTGGTGAATAGGTGTACCTTCAGAAATGCTTTGAAATGTTACCTTCTAAATAGTTTGTGATTTGTTTTGTGATCTGTACATTTATTTGCGTTTTCGCTGGCGGTGAATCGAGGGTTGTGTGTGCTTGTTTGTGAGTTATCTTCTCATTAATTTATACTGCTTATTTATTTTCATCTTTTGTATTGTGGTTTGTATATGTGAACATCATTCTCTATAAGTAATTTTATTTTGATAAAATTTAAACTCCTCGAGGCTTTCCTCTTTTTTGCTGATAGTTAATCTGAGGTGGTATTTGTGGGTTTACTTTTTTATTTTTTCTGCCATTCATTAATTTTCTGTTTTTTTCTTAGTCTACATGTATAAGGGTGTGGGCTAAAAACACCTGATGTCCTCGCGGCCGGGATCGTTATAAGATGAGACCTGACCTTTTGATAGCTTCTATCTTAAATGTATTTTCTGCTATTTATCTTGAGATATACGAGTATGTGTGATTTTGGAATGTATTTATATATGTACATACTATGTTGCTATCAATAAACCAATATTTATAAATTTTTTTATTCTATCGTAATTTTTGTAGCTATCTGGATCAATTTACTGATCACTTTCTGTGGTACTGTGATGATAATTGAACCAGTAATTTCCAAAGGGATCTCCATGCAGCCTGATGTTGGCACATCTCCGGACTGATTAGCTACTCCGATCTAGTGACATCAAAGGTTAGTTTAGCTGTATTCAAAGTGTTATGCGTAAGTACTGACAACTTGTTGGACTGTTTAAATTTCAGTCCTCGGACAGATAAATGAATGTCGTAAAAAATTATAAAATGTTTCCATACAATGATTACTATATAAATATTCACTTTAAAAGTTTCAATCTAATTATATGACCCTTCCGCAGCAAAATGCTATTCCGCTGACCATATCACCAGATATAAAAGGTAATATATTAAAGGATGTTGTTTATCTACCTGGTGCCCTGATCCCTAGGGTTGTGTAGCAGGTTGCATACACAGATTCCCTTTACACAGTAGGCCTGATTACTCCTTGACTGGTCGGGGCCCAAGTAACAGTTTTGGGTCACCCTGCATCTCTGTCCAATTACTGTAACATACATACAGACATATATAACAGTACACCATGTTTCTTGCAGGGTAGATAAAGACAACAGATCTCCAATTTTTTTTATTTGAGCACACAACTTACGCCTCCGAACTTCATTCATACGTTTATCATAAGCAAGCTTTCATTATTCATACTTCTCACTTTACCTTCTTTCCAAACCTAGCCATTCTTCGTCAATTCAGTTGGAAAGTGAAGCCATTATTTGTCCATTCAGTTGGAAAGAGAAGCCATTGTTCGTCAATTCAGTTGGAAAGTGAAGCCATTATTCGTCTATTCAGTTGCAAAGTGAAGCCATTATTCGTCAATTCAGTTGGAAAGTGAAGCCATTCTTCGTCCATTCAGTTGGAAAGTGAAGCCATTCTTCATCCTTTCAGTTCGACAGTGAAGCTGTGTCATAGAATTATTTTTTTATGCAGAGAAAGAGTACAACGACAACTCGGGTTGGTACTGCAGATCCATCTATCACTTAAGTTATGTAGTATAAAGAAGTAAATTTGACTTACTGGCTGTCTCGTAGCATCTCCCGTCATCAAAATGTGCCCCTTCTTTGCACTGGCAAGTTCCATCCTTGCAGATAGAGTGTAATGACAGCCTAGATTGGCACTGTAGGTCTACCTTGCATATGTCACCCAAGTCCTTGGCCTCTAGAATATTAATATAAAATATTGACAGATTTTAGTCCGTAACAGGGGGTTTGAGGAAGAATTATATCTATCAGTAAAGATGCCTGATTAGGGCTATATTAACCATTGAAGAGGACTAATACATATTAGGGGCCCCAAAATAGAAAATGAATTGAATAAAATTAGTTCAGTTCAGTTAGTTCAGTATCTTTCCATCACCCTGCTGCTGTTATGGGGGACTAAATAAATCCCCCATCTCGCACCATCTGCACTAGTATCGAAATCTTCTCTATTATTATAAGAAATAATTGCTTAAAGGGACTCTTCTTCCGGCGGCAACACACCTAAGTGTTAAAAGAAAAATAGTGGCTATGGACTTAAAGTCTGACATCACATGAGAAGAAAAATGACTCGCATCGCAGTAAATATGTATATGTTCAAATCAGCTAAGGCCTTGAATTAAAACAGCCCAGTAAATTGTCAGAACTTTCACAAAAAACTTCAGATGCAGCAAAACTATTCTTTGACGCCATTAGATCGGAGTAGCCAATCAGTCCGAAGATGTACCAATGTAAGGGTGAATGGAAATTACCGACTCGATTATCATCGCAATATCACAAAATGTGATCTACGGATTGATCCAGATAGCTGCAATAATTACAACAGGGTGAAGGATCAATATTGAAGCTAAGGAAATTGCCATTAACCTGTTCACCGCGTTAAAAATCAAATTCCACGAATCCTGTGCGCGGCACAATTTCAGCGTTTTTTAATTTCTAAGTTTAAACACATATTTTGTTTAGAATCACTGATATTTGATTACAACACCAAGTAAACATGACACTTAAGTAATTTTCTGATAATAAATAATAGTCATTACTCTTAAGGAGACTCATTAAATAAAGGAGATAAACTTAACATTACGTAAAATAAACAAAGGAATGCTACGATCAAATCAATGCTTCATGACACTCACCCAATCAAATGCATATAGCACTAGTAATGTTTATTTACATAAGAGAGACTCATCGCAGGACTCGATCCGCGCGACAGGTCGTTAATGCTGGAAATATTGAGAAACCAAAAAAATTCGGCGCTCTGTTTATTCAACAATATCTCATAAACTAATATATTATTTGACAAGGTTTTCAGAGATGTCGCTAGAATAAAAATTATTTTAAATTTTAGTTCAATTTTTATTCCGGTTTTGTGTCATTTTTTTTAAGTATTTGTGATTTGAAACTTGGATTGTCGTCAGATCACAGGCGTTTGTGCTCCCCGCGGGGAACACGTTAAAGCTCTCATGACCAGATTAAATTCAATAAAAAAAAATGTTCATTTTTCAAACAATAATTTGAATTTATTTTACCATTAAAATATAAACATCTAAGAGTAGCTGTAAAGTAGCGCCCTTACGACTTTTCATAGTAGCATTCTAATTTGTAGAGTGTTGTTTTATCAAAATAGCTTTAACAACACTGCTAGATTAATTGTATTTCTAATAATGTATGTAAACAACAAAATCGATAAAAACTGATAGTAAGAGTACAATATGATAAAACCAATTTTAACACTAAAAATGTGAATAATTTCAAAAACACTGTTTCCTATCTACAATACTTTAGATACCCTGATCACAGGAGTAGCGGCGGCTGGTCTCGAGGTGCGTTGGTGCGCTGAACTGGAGAAATTATTCGCAATAATTAAATTATATATTCGCAAACATGACTCCAAAAATGTTAAATATTTGTATAGATTAAATATGTATTATATAAGAATACTGAAAAATAGTACGAGTACTTTTATTTAAGTGAAAATTTAAAGTAAAATTTAAAAAAAATTCCTTTCAAATTGACTGGCCAAGTTGGCCAATAGTACTGGAGCTATCTCCAATACGCAACGGACGGAAACGAAAATTCATATAGGGCAGACAGAGACATACAGTAAACCGTGAGACAGCGATATTTCATATTCGCTCAGCGTCTCGAGGACCAGCTGCCGCTGCACAGGAGATGGAACCAGACCTGCTGCTTCAATCCATCGTGTCTCTCTTAGACCTTCAATCTCTTTCATTCTAACTAGCTATTCAATTAAGGACCTGCAACTCACCCTTGACACACTCCGTGTGTGTGGTGTTGTGTATGCTGATGAGGTACTCATTCTTGCAGTTGCAATATCCGTTACCATCAGTGATCTTGCAAAAGGCGTTGTCTGGACAATCACTGTCTTTTAGACAAACATTACTTACTTTTCCTGCAACAAAGTATACATTTTTTTTATAAGTAAGTAGAAGTATCAAAGTTTCTGGCCCTAGGGCAGTGGTTCTTAACCTTTTCGATGACACGGAGCACTTTTGATTATAAAAAAAAAATTGCGGAGCACCAAAATCATCAAGGTCATAAAACTAACAATAAAAAATGCATGAAAATTACTTTTATTTATAAATATATTAACATTATTATAAAAATATAACATAATATGTGTGTCGATGTTTTTCAAACCCAGGTATGTCCACATTATGACATTTTTGAGATAAATATACCAAAATGTAGCATATGTAGTCCTGGATAAATCTGCATTTTTCAAAATAAGATATCTTCTCGTGAAATAAATGCAAAATGGTGATTAAAATAAGAGTTTTTTTCAAACTCAGATATGTCCATGAGGCTGTTTTTATCAAAGTCAGACATGTTTATTTAGACCAATCAGAGAGCGCCATCATTCAAGATGGCCGATCAGTCGTAGCGTAGTCGTACTGTCAACAACAATCAAACTCGGGTATGTCCATGCGGTGTTGTATCAAAAACACGCATTTTCAATGGGCGTTTTTCAAAAGTGGGTATGTCCAAATTGAAATATGCTTTATTTTTTCTACTGACTTGAATTTCTAGGATTTTTTTTTAAATTACGAGTACCTAGAAGCAATTTTTTTTTTTATTTCCTAGAAGCAACATCTATAAAGCAATTCTCAAAAAGACACATCATTTTTATATATATGGTTTTCAGTGATCAGGGACAAAATACTGTTTTGCTCGGTTTGAACTTGTGTGGACATATCTGGGTTTGAAAACCGTCGACAAATGTATATATTTGCAAAAACTGTAACTAAAATAACTTTTTATAAAAAGTATTAATGCGATCCTTAAGCTTGATGCCTTTTATGTTACATATTTTAATAATATCAGGTCTAATGATTGATATATTGTAGCTATCCTCATTTCTTCTTGTAAGCCTTTCGTGTTTTTTTGTTTTTATATTGGTTATGTTGAGAAACCGTAATAAAGTGGTGTTTCAACTTAACAGGAAACATTGCACAACGCATTGAGCAATGTTTATCCACATACAAGACACTGTGGAATGGGATATTCTTCCTCACTTGTCCATATAAAGCCGAAACCTAAATATTCATCCGAATATTGTCTATTGATTTATCTTATTTTACTACGGGTTGTTTTGTCTTGTGTATGAGACATATTTGTAGCAATATCATTACTACTACTTCCACTCGTACTTGCTCTTTGAAAAATTAGAGAAATATATGTGTACTTATTAATGTTAAATACTTATTGAAACATATTATAGAACATATAACATACAGGGTGCGTTTTATGTTCCAGGCCGATATATTTTTTTAATAACTTTTAAATGAAACAAAATTGATTGATTAAATGGTCTTATGTATGGAATATAATGTCGGTCAAGTGGCCGTCTCTGGCTGTGGCGCAAACGCGAGCTCTTTCAAGCATATTTTTCATAACATTTTCGCAGACTTCTGGTGTTATTTCAGCCATTTCTTTTCGAATGTTGCCCTTAAGCATCGAGATTGTGGTTAGTTTATTGGTGGACACCTTTCCCTTCAAGTACCCTCGTAGGAAATAATCAGGGGTGGTCAAATCAGGGGATCGTGGGAGCCAGTCGATATCACCACTTTTTGACATTATTCGGCCGAGGATTTTCAGTGCCCCAATAGCGGCTATTCTGTTTATTAACAAAGCCAGCCAAGTCGAAATGTGCCTCATCGCTCATGATGAATTTTTGCCAAAAATGATGGTCATCTATACCGACCTGTAAAACCCGAGCACTCCAATTTTACAGCCGTCTATGGCCATTTTCTTGTAGCTCTTGTGTCAATTGAATTTTATGTGGATAAAAATGCAAATCTTTTTTGATAATTTTTAACAAACATGACGGAGACATTCCCAATTCTTGTGCACAGCGTCGATGAGAGATGCACGGACGTTCACCAACACTCTGCCTCACTGCATCAATCTTTTCTGGCATACGTTAACTATGTTGTCGTCCAGACTTTGCTTTATCTTTCAGTGTATGCAAATTTTCAAAATTATTCATTATACGCTGAATGGTTGATTTGCTTGGCACATGATTTCAACCAAAAGAAACATGCAATTTTCTTCGCATATTCACAATTGAACTATATATGTCAAATATGAACTGACAAATAATAGCCAAATCAAAATGACAGCCAAACAAAATCGGCGTGGAACATAAAACGCACCCTGTATAAAAAAAATATCATTCATTGTCGCTCTCGATAGAAAATATTAAAACTTATTTTATTTTTTCATATTGCCTAATGTCATTTTAATCACTTTGCTTTAAATTTTATTTTCCTACGTTCCTTCGACTGCACTCGAATCAGCAATCTACAGTTGTCTATAATTTTCCAGATTCTTGTAAATTTTGTATATTCTCTACATGCATTGTTGAAATTGAAAATTTTCAACCATGTATGGATTATTATTCTTTAGAAAATGCATTTCAATAATTAGTGCCATTCGGAGTCCATCTCGAATACGATATGTGGAAAACGATGAAATTATATAAGAGCTTTCATTGCCACTTCCGATGTCAGTTGGAACCGAGTTAATCATACAACCACATCTTCTACATTCTTATTTTGTTCTTTTTGGATCTCATTCATTTTATTGATAGCTAAATCATCTAAAACCACACCTTACATTGAATATGTGATATTAATAATTTAGGTCTTTAATTACAGCAATTCGCATTCAACAGCAATTCACCAAACTTTGATCAAATGTTTCATATTTGACGGAGCACTTGTAACATCTTCGCGGAGCATCGGTTAAGAACCACTGCCCTAGGGTATAAAATAGGCAATATAATGAAATATTGGTCCTTAAAAGAAGGAATAAATGTCCCTTGAGCATGCCCCAGTATGGGCTGAAAACTGTACGAAACTGACTGTTTATTTATCTCAGCTGTATATTAAAGAAATAAATAATAGGTTTATTGATAGCAAAATAGCATATAAATATAATTCTGAAATTACACATACATATATATCTGTACCCTAGAGGATAAACCACGGAAGTCACTTTGCACCCTAGCGGATAAACGTCATATGCATCACACATGAATTGTATGATGCAACATCATTTATACTCTGGGATAAAATGTGACTCCAGTGGTTTATCCTCTAGGGTACAGATATATGTTAAGGCAGTGGAAAAGAAAATACATCTGAAAGACAAGCTATTGAAAGGTCTGTATTTCATAACATCCTTCTAATCGAGATACACCCCACCAATCGGAGGGCGAGCTTAGCTACCGGGACGTTTGATGTTTTTCAGCCCACACCCTTGTACATTTGAGTTATAATATAAATATATACACACGCAACTCTAGATTCACTACCAGTTTAAAGAGAGAAAATAAACATAAATTATTCTGCTGAGAATTGCAGCAGTGGTGGGTGTGAAGTAGGTATGAAGAAACAACAATCTAAGATGGCAAAACGGAGTCATCAATCAAGGCAACCAAAATTTCATATCGTGAGATACTTGGTGTTCTGTCCATCCTTAAAAGGAATTGAAAAATGGATATTGAGAATGAGCCTTCTATTTTGGAGGAGTTTAGTATCCTGGACAGTCTCTTCACCGCGTCTCTGATATGAATATGAGTTCTTCGGGCATATCACATGCAAAGAAGATGATAACTTGGAGATGACCATCAGCATGAAAGGTAGGCGAGGTAAAGAGCAATCTAAACTTATCAAGACCAAGTGGGGGATAAAAAAGAAATAAAATCAAATGATACTTGCTTTTGTAACAACAAAGTTGTTTTGAGGGTGAATGTTTCTGCTAGTCTGTTATGACGAGAACCATCTTCAG